>CAUZXS010002293.1:80000-85000 GCA_963585895.1 Sepioteuthis lessoniana
TATGAACACATTGATATATGTGGGTGTCCTCGTAGTGTAATGGTTAAAGCGAGTTCGAACTCCAGTTGCGCTATTACGTTCACTTTCGGGCAAATACCCTTGGGGAAAGTATGAACCCCCTTTATCCTGGGGTAAATAGTACCACTACCGTTCTTCTAGGAGAATGGCTTTGGCATTAAATAACCTTATAAAGATTGATATGCAATTAAACAAAGAAACCAAACCAAACATTGATATATATATATATATATATATATATATATATATATATATATATATATATATATCAACTTCAAGGATAGACTCAGTGCGTTGGCCTGCGAAGTAAATGGATCAATAAATCAGAGGCTCTTCTTTTTTAAAAGTAGTCATGTTCATGATGGCGGCTTCTAACGAGTTTACGGTACCGCATGTCTGGTTGAATGGTCTGTTGGTTAGTTGATTTTACTCTATGTAAACCGTTGTTGGATTATTTAATGTTGTAGTCAGCCTTTTTCTTTTCGAGTAATTTTTCATGCTTCTCTTATGGCACATCAACTCTTTTAAAACAATTTTAAAACCTTTTCTTCTTAAAAACATTTCTCCTTGTTGATGGTAAAAACTAGTTGTGAACAATAAAAAAATAAATGCCTGGAAATATCTGTCTTATCACTTTTGTTTATATGTATATATATATATATATATATATAAAGCACACCAACCACCCAATAGTCTCCGTTTATCATTGCACTACGACAATGTGCCCTTTTGATTTAATAAGCTTAGTTTAGTCTGGTAGATAGTTATATGTACAGATCACTCAGTGAGAATCGAACTTACTAACTGCTTGCTTAGCTTGTTAACCATTACATAACACAAAACGCCCTATAACAATAAAATTGAAACTTCAAAGGTATTTGTGATTGACTCTTCATTTTGTTAATACTGATTAATCCTTCAAATTTCGATTTATCCAAAATCGATTTTTAGATTATCGGATTAATGTCTCCATTTGTTCCTTCAATTCGACTTAGTTTATTATGTATTCAAATTTATAATAATCATTTGTGAACAATTTGTAAACAAACAGACTGAAAACATACAGCACTGTGCAATTTACTTATATTACATAGGAATACTTAATATCCTATAACCATGTGCAAAATACACCGACACAAAAAATGTAAATAAAATAAACACGATTCTCCACTCTTTAGTCATAGAATAACTCCAGACAGGTTGCTATTACGTTCACTCTGGGACAAATAGCCAACTCATTTATTCCCGGCTTTTAGCTGGGCCGTCTGGCATTGGTGCCTAAGTAGATCGATGACCAGCATAGATCAGCAGGGCTCGAGCCTCGACTCGTGCGCGACTTTCCGCTCCCCTAAATCCCCACAATAATCGACTTCGGTTCATTGACCTTGTATCAAGTCCTGTCTGGTGGGAGGCAGAAACAAATGTAACTCTCGGACAAATAGCCTTGGAAAAGATATGAACCTCCTTACCCTCCCAGCCATGGGTTAAATAGTCGTGCTACTGTTCTTCTAGAAGGATGGCTTTGATATTAAATAACCTACGAAGTGTTATATAGCCATAATACAAATATAAGTGGAAACATAATCAAAGATAATGACGAACTTCAATGAACGAACGAACACACTTTATAAAAATATGTATCTCTCACACTTTATTCTCGAAAGGGTTGATGTTTCTGTTGTGTGTGAGTGATGGGTGGAAACAGGGACAGACTGCTATATTGACCCAACTTCTTCTCTTGACCATAGCACGCAGTGTTATCTTCAAGAACCCACTTAGCACTTCTTCCGCATCTTGGCTTGGGTTTCTCAACCGGAGGTCGCTGTGGGCCACAGCCCTTAGCCTGCAAGCTGGCCCTCACTCTGTCCTCACTCTGGCCTTCCTGTCTTCAACTAACTCAACTGCTGCCGGCACTTGCCTATATTCTTTCATAACGCCCACTTGCTTCCGCTTCTTCTTCCGCTTATTTACACAGGTGCATCTCTGATTGACAGCTCGGTCAAGGGTCAATATACAACACGAAGGTTGATATGCCATTAAACAAACAAACCAAACCAAACAAGTTGATAAGCTATTAAAACTAATCAATCGATTTATTTTTGTTTTATCGAATATAAGTATTATAAGTATTTTTTAGATATATCTCTGATTCATGAATAAGTTATTTAAAATGTGTTAGATAATAGTTTCTCCGATCAACCTGCCGAATGTGGCGAACATTTGCGTAGGAGGGATCAACAGATAGTGAGTCAAAGTTCCAACCACCCCCCGCCATAAGAAACTATTGTTGTACTTCTAGTTGTCTACGGACAGTCATGTGCGAATTTGAAAAATTAAAAATGGTGGGGAATTAAGTTTTTGACGCCAAATGAAACAGACGCATATTTTGGGCTTCAAGCAAGACTGTCATTGATTTGGGTGTGGATTACGATTTATAAAAGAATAAATCTTTCTTGCATCGACTGAACAAAAACCATCACAAATCTTCTGTTTGATGAGACTACTCCACAAAGAATTTGTAAAATCCAAAATATAAGTCAATGAATTTTTGTATCAACGTGTTTGCCTGTTCTTTAATCACCGGGATCAGGTGACAACTTCTTCGTCTCTTCAAGCTTTTTCGAGATTCAAATCTCATCCAAAAAAAAAAAAAATCACAATGCAACTAATCTCCTATAAAACAATAATTTCAAAGATAGTTACAGTTTCACTTTCGGTTTTTTTTTCATTTAATAGCATATCAACATTAGTGGGTAATTAATTTAGTGCCAAAGCCATCCTTATACAAAGACAGTAATGGTGCTATTTAACCCATAGCTGAAGGGATAAGGTAGTTCGTTCTTTTTCCAAGAGTATTAGCCCGAAAGTGAACACAATTACACGACTGGAGTTCGAACCCGTTTATTTCTATGTTAAGGACAGTTTCGAACAGGAAGACTTTTTATCTTTTGTAAGGGAAATCAGCTTTCATATATATATATATATATATATATATAACAGTAATACAGCAAAAACAGCACACTATAGCGAGACTTTCACTGCCGTGATATACTTAAAGTGGTCTAACCTAGAAAAGAAGATGATATCCGGCCCAATTTACTACTGAATAATAGTTTTGTCTGTGTTCCCGCTGAATGTAAATCTTAATCATCCAAATTCTTGATATAACGGAGATAACTATGGAATAGAAGCATCAATATCATCATGGATCTCTCTTCTAACAGGAAGCGAAAGAAAGAGAGAGAGAGAGAGAGAGAGAGAGAGAGATAAGAAGTGAAAATGCATGTCTCCATGTGTATATAAGTGCGTGTGTAAGTATATGCAAGTATGCTGATAGATAGATAGATAGATAGATTTTCTAGGCACGTATTTGTGTGTTTGCGTGTACACGTGCGTTTTCTGTTCTCTTTCCTCTTTGTCAAAGCCATATGATTAGACTTCGTCACGCCATTTCAGTCCGACATCTTGACGGCCCGAGGTTGCAGAGAAAGGTAATTACATGGCGTCTCTAGCCCACATCTCTACTTTTCTTGTCTGTCAACTATCACCTCTTATGACAAACCAAGGATATTCGATAACCAGTCAAAAATTAAGCTTTCAAAGACGTTGCAAGAATTCGAATAACGCAGTGGATAGATAAAGAAAAAATAAATAGATAAATAAATAGAGAAAGAAAGAAAGAAAGAAAGAAAGAGAGATTTTGTTGCCATATAACGGAAATGTCACAGATTTTAGAACCTGATAAAATTTTATGCCTCCGAAGAACCCTTTTTATGCGTATTTTTTTTTTATTTTGTTTTGTTTTAGTTTTTTTTTTTTTCTTTCTTCTCTTGTTATATCTTTCGACACTATTCAATTCTTTCTTTCTTTCTTTCTTTCTTTCTTTTTTTTTTTTCTCCTTCTCTTACTTTTCTCTCTCGCTTCCACTTTGACAGCGGTTACAAGCGTTTCTACGGCAACGAGAAAAGCGAAATTTAGCATATGGTAAAGTATGAATATTTCAATATTTTTTGAAATATTTTTCTAGATCAATTGATATCTAGAATTGACGGTATTAAACAAGTAAGGAGACTGATTATTGAGTTGGAATGGTTGAAGATTAATTTTCTGTGCGAAAAAAATGTTCGGGACGAATCGCTTTGCATGAGTTATCTATAACTGACTTATTAATAACTATGTATCTACCTATCTATCATTCGCGTGTGTAATGCTTTCGGTGACACGGAAAGAGAAAGATAGAGAGAGGGGTGGGTGAGAGGGAGAGAGATCAAAGTTTGGAGTTCGTCTTTCAGCAAGAAAAAGCTGGAGATTTTGTATTTTTAAACTAATCTGAAGAGGAACGAATTAAAGAGTTGCTTCGTTGTTTATCTGATTGTTGATATGTCTCTTAAAGTTATTAAATCAAATCCTGAGAACCAAATAACCCAATAATATCACGGTAGAGAAATTAGTTTATCCCATGACATTTCATATATCAACTGCTTTAAAAAATTTCCTTTATTATATAGACAATATATATATGTATGTATATATATATATAGTGTAATTAGAAGGAAACTCAAACCTGGTTAAATTGTCATTATAAATTTATTTCGCCGGAGAAATTACTAATATATATATATATATATAAGTCAAGTAAAGTTGGCAACCGTAGTCGATGGGGACCCGAAGGCTCCCTTTTCGATAGCTACTACAACGAAGTGTAGGGGAGGGCGTTACTCCTTTCCTTGGATTGCTCCCCTTTACCCTTGATACGTACCTTATAATTCCGAGTGTTTAGCAAGATAGCATCAAGTACCATTTTTTGAGTCTTTGGTATGACTCGACCTGGGATTGAACCCAGATCTCTCGGGCCATTGGCGAACACTCTACCCATTATGCCAAAGTCATATATATATATAATTCATGGAATATAGACTGCGACCATGGGTTTTATGGAGTTTTTTTGCAAAACAACAATATCAGGCAGTTAAGAACATCTG
>CAUZXS010002293.1:90000-120000 GCA_963585895.1 Sepioteuthis lessoniana
AGGTACGTATCAAGGGTAAAGTGGAGCCATCCAGGGAAAGGAGTAGCGCCCTACCCTACACTTTGGTGTAGTAGCTATTGAAAAGGGAGCCCTCTGGTCGCCCTCGACTGCGGTCGCCAACTTTACTTTTACTTATATATATATATATATATATATATATATATGAAGAGAAAGAAACAGGGAGAAAATACAATGGTGTTAATCATCGAAATTTTGAATTAATTCCACGCAAGCCAATTATTATTTCAGGTTTTGTCTAATGTGCTGTAAACAAGGGTAAGTTGGGCGCTGTATGTGAAGAAAACAGCACGAAAACGCTATTCCTGCCTCTAGTCATTTCGACTTGCTGTTCTCGACGAATATTTAACGGAAAGATTTTATACTGTTTAAGGGTCAATTTGCAGCCAGCTTCATACTCATATTGATAAAAAAAACAAAGCAAAAAAAAAAAAAACACGCTATCAACATCGGAGTTTTGGAGTGGAAACTATCGTTGGTGATTTTATGCCTCCATTCATCTTCCCATACGACCTAAGACTCAACATAGAATACTACCTTAAGTGCCTCGATCAAGTACTGCTCACCTGGATCAAGAGGATGGCTTCTGGCTTCTTTTTTCGTGTTATTTGACCATTCAGTATTTCTGTTGTGTTCTATACTTCTTCATATTTTCTCGAAAATTGTTTTGTTTCTTTTGTCTCTGGTTGCTGATTTGCCTTTGTATACTCTCTACCAAACTATGGGAAGAATTTTCTTTCGTTATTTTAGATTGTCCTGTTTTGTTTGCATTGCTTGTTCCTATCCTGATTCCATTTGAGTATTCCTTCTTTCACTTATAGTTTTTTTATTTATTTCTTCTAATTATATTGTTAGACTTGTCTACAGTTTTCTTTTTTTTTTTTCTCCGGGGAGTTCCTTTATATTTCACCATCTTTTGTGGTTTTGCTTGCACTCGTAGTTTCTTTATTTGTCCTACTAGTCTCATTTCCCATTTAGTTTTTGTATTTCTGCTCGGATTCCTTACGGTTTATCTATTTCATCAATGACTTGTTTTGCTCCTGAATAGATTAATTCGTTCAATTCGGTGATGTTACTCTTTGGAATATGTTACAATATTTCATTCACTTTTTCGGTTCTCTGACCTGATTTTTGTCCTGTCTTGATTCCTTAAGGATAATAATGTATTCTTTTATTCACTCATGATTTTTTCTATTAATTGTAAATTTTCCCTATTTTCTTGTGTTAATATCGATGTGTTTCTGGATTCAGTGGTGATTTGGTTCTAAATATTTTGTTTCCATTCGTTTTGGGGAGTTCTCTCAGAGTATGTTCTTTACGATTTACCTGTGCACATATTTACCTGTTCACATATTTTCCTGTTCCCATATTTACCTGTTCGCATTTCTTGGTCAAACAGCCGGTCTCTCTTTAAAATCAATCTGGCTTGATCCACAAGTCTTTGACTTGTATCAAATTCAAGAGATTTTGTCCAAGTCTCCATCATCCATTTCCTCTATCGTCTTTACGTAAGATTGCTTTTAAGATAAGAGTCGATTTTTTTTTTTTTTGTCATCTCTAGTCCATTTTTTCGTTGATGTCTCTAAGGTGCATGGTTGCTTTGGTCTTATTTTGTGTATCTGAAATTAGAACAGCCAACATTCACAAGAGGCCGATCAGGTCCTTTATTCTAGTTATCAAAGGAGCACCAGCCGATCCAGACACCCAGACCTATTATTTGGGTCAACGTTGATTTACGATTTGTCATTTTTCATGAGTTGAATGTTATGGCTATCCCACCCAACGGTCACATCTTTAAACCTGTTGGGGTTAAAATCTTAATTTGGTACTGAAGCAACTACTTTATGTCTCTGTTTGCTGATGACCATATTTACCAACCCCTCCGCTCGGGCAGGATATGACACAAGGTCAATTTTTTAAACGGAGTTTAACAGGTTTGAATTCAGAGTTTTCCTTCTCCTAGACTAGTTGCTTCACCAAGGCTGAAGTTCGGTCTGTCCTACAATTCATCCATAGCTGGAGGGAGAATAATTGGATTCATACCTTTCCCAAGTGTATTAGTGCTATGTGAAATGCAATTAGCCTGGTCCAGGATTTGAACTCGTGTCGCCGTGTCCATTTCTTACGACGATAACCATTACATTACGGGCACCTCCACTAACACGGGCACCTCTACTAACACGGGCACCTCTACTAACACGGGCACCTCCACAGTTTGCTGATGACTGATACAAGTGTTTAGTTGTTTAAACATGAGCCACAGTGCCCGATCTTTGCTAACCGTCTGAATTTCATATTTCCAAGTCTTTTCTGAACTATTCCTTTCATCCACTTTTTAGTTAACGGTTTTTGTAAAAAAAAAAAAAATCCTGTGACGAGATGGAGGGAGTGCTACTACTAAAACTTCGTTACTCTTCAGTTTTCATTTTTTATGTTCTTAACCGGCTCATTGGCCCATCGGGTAGAGTGTTCGCCAATGGTCCGGGAGACCTGGGTTCAATCCCAGGTCGCGTCATACCAAAGACTTTTAAAATGGTATTTGATACCTCATAACACTCAGCAAAATAAGGTACGTATCAAGGGTAAAGTGGAGCAATCTAGGGAAAAGAGTAGCGCCCTCCCCTATCCCTCAGTGTAGTAGCTATTGAAAAGGGAGCCTTCTGGTCACCCTCGACCACGGTCGCTAACTTTACTTACTTTTTACTAATTATCAAATTTTCCAGAAAATAAAAAGAAAACACTAATTCGAGACGTTAATTTTTTTTTACATATTGATAAATGAGCAATTTTTTTTAAATATTTATAAACAAGCGAATTTTTTAAAATATTTATAAACAAGTGAATTTTTTTTAAATATAAACAAGCGACTTTTTTAATATTTAAAAAGAAGCAATTTTTTTTTAAATATTTATTTGTAAACAAGTGAAATGTTTTTTTAAAATATTTATAAACAAGCGAAATGTTTGATTTGCTTCTTTAAAAAATATCTTGTTTATACTAAAGATTTTTTTTAAAATGATAATAAACAAGCGGATTTTTTAAAATATTAATAAACAAGAGAATTTTTTTTCATGAAATATCCATAAACAAGAGACTTTTTCTTTTTTGAAATATTTATAAAGAAGAGAATTTTTTAAATTATTATTCTAATCGTTTGAGAGTTTTTCACACCAGTGTTAGCCGATGGTTTCTCACTGGAGTTTGAGAGAAAGAAAGTCTTCTAAAGTCAGGATTCTTCTCAGTATATTGGACAATGCTGTAGTTTGGTTGGTCTCTAATCATCCTCTTATTTCCTAGTCCTCCAGTCCCCCTACCAATCCTTTAGTGACTGTATTGAGCGCACCAATTACAAATAGTATCACCGTCACTTTCCATAGTTTTTCAGTTCTCTAGCAAGGTCTAGGCATTTAACTCTATTCGCTTTCTTTCAGCTTTACCCAGTCCACTATTCGGCAGTTTCTCTTTTTTCTTTTCTTTTTTTTTTATATTGACTATTACTAGGTCTGGTCGTCTGACCGAGACTGGATCATCTGTTTGTATCTCAAAACCCCAGAGAATTATGAGCGTCTTATTTTCTAGGACGGATTCTTGGTTGTGCATATACAATTTGCTCATATGGTCAAATTTAAACATTATTATCATTATTATTCCTTGTTAGATTTCCACACCAGCATTAGCTGATGGATTTTCATTGCTGTCTGAGTCTCCAGGACTTTTCCCAGTTTTCTGGCCGATCTCAATAATGTTGACGTTTAGATGGTCTCTCCTTGTCCTCCGATTTCTCTCTCTTCCAGTCACCTTTTGGAGATCGTTCCGAGCGCGCCAATTAAAATTACAATCACAATCACCTTCATGTTTCATAGCTTTTTTAGTTCTCTTGCAAGGTGTAAGTACTCCTCTTTCTTTTCGTTTTCTTTGATTTTCACTCAATGGTCCGCCGGGACGGCAAAGTCCACTCACCGGCAAGTTCACTTTTTTCTTTTCTTTTTTTTTTTTGTGTGTGTGTGTGTTAACTACCACAAGGTCTAGTCTTCAGGCTGGGATCAGGTGATCCGTTTGTATCTCAAAATCCCATAGAATTTTGTGCATCTCATTCTCCAAGATGCATATACCATTTGATAGAATTGGTAGGATTTCTTTCACAATCCTCAGTATATCACCTTCCCCAACCACTCATGTCTCGTCATACATTCTTTTTGCGCTAGTTTGCTGCATTCGCTTATTATGAAATTAATCATTTCGTCTATAAAACCACATAACCTAAACTTACAATTCTGCTGCAACCTATCAACTTTTGCTTTAGGATAGATCGTTCTTGTTTTGCGCCACTACTAGAAGAGATTCAGTTTCTCTCTTGATTTCCCTTTCTTAGCCATCTCACCCCGGACTTTGCATGCATCTCTCTTAGTAGGGAAGGAATAAATGTACTGAGCTAAGTGAAGCCTTCCATTCATACCTACGCACGTATACTTACACTAAACGAGTCAGGGATAGAAATGGATTTAGGAAATTAGTTCTTAGCTCACCAGCTCGCTCTCTCTCCCTCTCTGTGTAACAACGATGCTATGACACCTGTTCCAGATAACCGCTTTTCGCAACGCTTTTTCGCTTTCACTGGAACACTACAGCAGATGGCCCAGTCGGTTGAGGCTATAGAATACACCAACTGCACCTCTGCAGAGGGGTAAGACACCCAGCCAACGAGTGTCCTGCATGTGACACTAAACAATCTGATGGAGAGGTTCTATTAATCCTGGAGCTTTGGAGGTGTGTGGAGCACCCCTTCATCGCCATCGGAGCGGTAGTACCGGGTAGGGCCATATCTATGAATTAAATAGAAGTACACTGCGTACTTATGCTAAATTGAATTACTTGAAATAGAACTGTTTTGAAAATTAAACTGCGTA
Source organism: Sepioteuthis lessoniana (assembly GCA_963585895.1). Taxonomy (NCBI): domain Eukaryota; kingdom Metazoa; phylum Mollusca; class Cephalopoda; order Myopsida; family Loliginidae; genus Sepioteuthis; species Sepioteuthis lessoniana. The sequence continues at coordinate 94,926 of CAUZXS010002293.1, forward strand.
CTTATGCTCAATTGAATTGCTTTTAGTAGAACTGTTATGACATGTAAACTGCGTACTTATGCTAAACTAAATTATTTGAAATAGAACTGTTTTGACATTTAGCTGTGTGTGGACAAAAGCTGTACTTATACCAAATGGAATTGTCTGAATTAGAACTGGTTGACTCACCTGAATAGCTTGAAATAGAAATGTTTTTGACCATTAATCTGTGTACTTATGGTAAACTGAATTGTTTGAAATAGAACAGTTTTGACATTTAGCTGTGTGTGGACAAAAGCTGTACTTATACTAAATGGAATTGTTTGAATTAGAACTGGTTGACTAACCTGAATAGCTTGAAATAGAAATGTTTTGACCATTAATCTGTGTACTTATGCTAAACTGAATTGTTTGAAATAGAACTGTTCATTTGTATAAAAATTTGGCATTAAATAACCCACAAAGGTTAATATGCCATAAAACCCAAACAAACAAAGAAACAAACTACAGCAGAATTGTGATTGTAATTAACAATTGAATTTCTTTAATTGCACAAAAATTGACTTAAAAAGCAAACATGTATATATCAAATTTAGACGACCATACTGTGGCAATTAAATATGGTGGAATGCAATGATAATCCATAATCATTAACATTTTAAGCAAAACTTCAAGATTTTTCTATTTTTTGAATTTTAAAGATTATTTTCATGAGACTTTAATGTTAAAGTGAAAGTTTCACAATCAAAAGCTGAGAAAGCCAGATCTCTAAAAGATTAGTTTGGCTACTTTGTTCAATGGCATATCAACCTTTGTAGGTTATTTAATGCAAAGACCATCCTTCTCGAAGAGCAGCAATGCTACTAGATGAAGGATAAAGGGTTTATACCTTTCTTAATTGTATTAGTTCAAAAGTGAATGTAACAATGCGACTGGAATTAGAACTCTCTTACTCCGATGTATCAGTCCAGCACGTCAACCACTACACCACGGGGACTCTCCCCTGCACTAAAAGAGGAATTACATTTATAAACAATAATGTTTATCGTGAAGTTTTAAAGTAGTTATATATATATATATATATAGAGAGAGAGAGAGAGAGAGTGTGTGTGTGTGTGAGAGAGAGAGGGAGAGAGAGAGAGAGGGAGAGAAAGGGAGAGAGAGAAGGAGTCTTTAGCGAAACGTTTGTCATCATTGAAGATGAAATCATTGATACGAGATCAAATCCTGTGCGAGGCAGATTGCGTTCCGCTTCGTACTAATGCCCTTTGGGAAAAGCGTGAATCAATCTATTCCCTCCAGTTATAAGTAGGGCAGACTGGCTTCTTTAGTCTTGGTACGGCAACCTGTCTAAGAAGATGAAAACTCTAAATTCAAAGAAGCCTTAGTCCGCTTAAAAAATGCATTCTGCCCATAGAGGAGCGGTTGGGTATATCTTTCTATCCGAGAGACGCCCCAAATGTATGATTGAAGTAATACCTCCATTTTTCTTTTCTCTAGAAATTCCAACATACTCGGAACAAAATCACACTGTTAGAAAAAGGAAAGTTTTCAGCTACAAAACAATATTTTCAACTATCATCGCCACCATTGGCTGTGAATTTTCTCTAGTAATAATGAGTATGTACATACATAAAGATACACACACACACACACACACACACACACACACACACACACACACAGATTGATATAGATATAGATAGAGATGTGCAATTATATATCTTGCAATTCGGTGAAGGCCTGAAAATATATATAGATATCAATAACTTTTCCAGCAGACTTATAACACAGTACATTTACTTCAAATTACAGATTTTCTTCGCATTTTCATGTTATATACATATATATACATACATATATATATATGTGTGTGTGTGTGTGTGTGTGTGCAGAGTTTATATGCATATACAGAAAGAGAGAGAGAGAGAGAGACGTACAAAATAAATAATCTGAAGTAAATGCGCACTTATATATATATATATATATATATATATATATATATATATATATATATATATATATTCTAAGTGCAAACGATACTTATTACTTGGCCATTTTTGCATTTCTTCTTGGAAATAGATCAAGTTCCTAAAATCAAAGAGTCATAAAATAGTGTGAAGGCAAAGAAGAGGGAGAAAGACAGATGTAACCGAAAAAGATTAATAAAAAAAAATATTGTAAATGCAGGCGACATTTTACGACTAATTTGGAAATACCATTTCGATTTTGAACCTCAAGAAAGATCAGTTCAGATCTGCGACACCGAATAAAAAATGGTTTGCCATAATAGGACTCTCATTATGTTTATTACCCCCCACCCCACCGTGACTATAACCTCCGCTACGTTTATAACTGCGCTTCTGATGCCTCCACTATTAAAAATCATAACGAGCATGAAGGAGCGTTTGAAAGCTCTTTCCTTTTTACAAATCATAATGGTTGCTTGCTTGCTTGCTTGCTTGGTTTATGGTATATGAACCCTTGTTGGGTTATTTAATGCCAAAGCCAATCTTTATCTATTGACTTTTTCAAGCATTTACATATCTTCATGCAACTATTGATAAAAAAATCATTTCTTGGTGCTGTTTTGAACAAATCCTAGAAACAGCAGCTGTACGGCCACTTACCTCCTATCTCGTTAATTATCCAAGACGAGCTAAACATGCTGGACACTGCTGAAGGAATAAGGACGAATACTTACGGAACATCCTCCTACAGACTCCTACATATGGTTAAACCAATGTCGGCTGACCAGCAAAAACTGGCATACGTGCCCGGACCCACATTTGGGTTCGGGAAACTGCTTGCCTCATCAGGCTCACATTGCACTAAGTGAGCCGATGAGCAGCACTGACAAGCAGGGTTCGAGTCTCGATTCGTTCCCGACCTCCCCTCCCCTTTATCCCCACTTTAATCGGCCTTCGGGCTTTTGACCTTGTGTCAAGTCGTGTCTGGTGGGAGACAGCGACAAATATCGGCTGACCAGCAAAAACTTATATTCCTCAGCTCTGTGTTGATACTGGGAACGGTTTAAAGGACTTGTGAGGTGTGATAGCTGATAGGAATGGCTGTCGAGGCAATCCTTATAGTCGGCACGATTTGATAATGGAAATTTACTAAGCTTTTTGCTTAGATGTGGCACAAGGCCATATGAAAGGGGCACCCAATGAGACTCGAACTCACTCGTGTAGGTTTGCTAGTCGAGCTTGCTAACCATTACACCACCAGAGGCACGGTTTGATAATGATAATGATGATACTGATGATGATGGTTTTAAACGGTGGATTGAAACTGTTTACAATATGAATAAATGTCAAAACGATCTCTGACTATCCAGCATGCATATACACGACATTTCTTTCCCTTATTTTTATTTTCATTATTTCATTACAGGAGGATGAGAGGGTGGATAATCCTGAATAGTGGGAATGCAACAGTGCTTCATTTGATAATAAAAATTCAAAATATAACTATTCCTAACAATAGAAAGACGGCCTAAAGAGTTGTAATGAAAAGCAACTGAAGTTAAGATGAAAAAATGACACATCAAAATCATTTGGGTCAAGAAAAAAAATTGAAAAACATCGTTTTTTTCCTGACAAAATTTTGTTGCCCAGCATTCATTCAAAAGACCTTCCTCTATTCAGGCAATTTGTCAGTTTCGAAAATGTTTTATTTTCTACGTTTTTAAATGGGGGTTCTATTTACAATATAGATACATTGTCGAAACGATCTTTAACTTTCCAACGTACAATACGCAAGTATCTTTCCCTCGTTTTTATTTTCAAAATAGAAATTTTAGTCCTAAAATGTCTCTTCCACTCCTCTTATTAAGCAGTTTCCTCTTCAGCATGGTCGTTGCTATATTCCAAGCATTTAGGGACAATCATTTTTTTTAAAATCAGTTGAATATATTTTTTACACAACAATATTCTTTTTATTTTCTTACCGACCGTTGTACAGTAAGATTGGTGTGGATTAGTGCTGACTGTCTCTACACGTGCCTGTTGTCCAGTAGTCATCTTGTTGTCTGTTCTTTGTTTCCCTGAAGAGCCAATCATTCGTTAGGGGAGATAACTCTCCTTTATTTTTGTGAAATAATTTTTTGAATAATTATATAAGCGCTTGAACAAACACAGAAATGATAATTTTACTTTACACAGATATATAGTTTCACGTATTTCTCTCTTACTATTTTCGTTTTGCTTATTCGTTTACCGGCACGTCAAATCCTTATTGAAATAAACAACTCTCATTGGAAAGACGTTGATTTTAGGAACTCATGTTCATCGTCGTAGAAAGTGGACTGGCCTACCCGAGTTCAAATCCTTGGGAAAGGTGTGAATCCAACTATTCTCCCTCCAACTATGGTTATATAGTAGGGCAGACAGGACTCTTTAATCGCTATAACCAAACAAGGTCACAGTACCAATGACTAGACATTAACTCCTTATAAGTTATTTAATGACGATATTCAATTCATCTGGGGCTGCAAAGTGCACCGACTGCATCTCTGCAGAGGGGTTAGATGCCTTCCTCCAACAAATGTCCTGATTATGTCTCTAAATCAGATCTAGGGAATGTGACGTACTTCTTCATTGCTATTACTCCCAAGTCCACTCTGACGCAGAGTAGTAGTGCCTGTTAGGGTCCCATCTATGGGTCAAATAGAATAGAACTGTTTAATCGTTTACTTGGGATTAATATTAAGTAGAATTATAAAAATTCGGTGGCAATATTTGAAACCATTTACCTGTGTGCAAACAAATGAGCTCTGGCTCATTCAAAACAGTCATCTACAAGCCATTTACTTACAAATCATATATATATATATATATATAAACAGGATTAGACATTACATAACCCTCAAGAGTTGATATACCAAACTCAGTTAATTTGTAAATGCTTGATTTTTATCAGGGTAACCTTTCAATGTTCCTGTGAATTTCTTCAATTGCACATTTCCATTTATCTAGGTTGGTTGGTTGGGTTTTATGGCTATCAACCCTTGTAGATTATTTAATGCCAAATCCTGTTTATACTTATACTTAGAATAACTTTCATAGACCCATTGTCATTATTAAAAAGGCTATTATGCTAATTAAAAGTGTTATCATTGATAATATTCATTATATCAATTTCACTTCGTTTAATATTACTACTTTGTTTTTTTTTTTGTTTTTTTTTTTTTGTTTTTTTTGGCTGAAATTGGGATGCGTCTTATACACCTGTGAGTCTTATATGCCGTCAAATACGGTACATATTGTTATTTGACCCATACATGGGAGCCTAACAAGTACTACTACTTAGGAGCAGAGTGGACTTGGGAGTAATGGCAATGACGGGAATCTGCACGTCATCAAAGCCCTAGAATTGGAGCCTCACAATCAGATGGTTTTGTGTCATATCTGGGACATTTGTTGGGATGGGGATCTTACCCCTCTGCAGAGGTGCAGTTGGCGTTGTCTAGAGAGCCAGATGGCATGGCTGAATTTGTCTATAATCCCCTGCTTATTCACGGCTGTATGATAATCAAGTATTATCCTCTAATACAAACAATTTTTCTCACAGTTGTATGTTTTTAAGAATTTCTATCTGATACTAATAACACATCCACAGTTATATAGAGTATCAAATGTGTATTTAGCCAAGAGCTTCTGCCATGGGTAGGATGGGACACAAGGTCAATTTTAAGCGGAGTAAAGCGGGTGTGAATTCAGAGTTTTCCTTCTCCTATACTGGTTGCCTAACGATCAATGGGGTAAGAACAGATGGATTCATACATTCATCAAGGACATTACCACGAAGTGAAACATAAAAATCCCCGTCCAGGATTTGAACTCTAGTCTCTGTTCCCATTTCCAACAACAATAATCATGCACCTACACAACGTATATGGTTTCAACATTACTATCTCATACAAATTATTTGCACACATTTGTGGTTTCGTTTCGTTTTGTTTTATGGCACATCAACGATTGTAGGTCATCAATACCAAATCCATTTTTATACATATAAACAGTTTTATTTTAAACAATTTAGTTCAGAATAAGTATAGTTTTTTGTTTACACACAGTTAAATGTCAAAACATGTCTGTTTGAAGCAATTCAGTTTACCATAAGCACACAGTTTAGTTCTATTTGACACATAGGACTCAATCAGGTGCAACCAATCCGGGCCAAAGTGGATTCAGGGCAATGGCAATGAAGAGGTACACCATATTCTAAGCGTCAAGATTACTGGAGATTTACCATTATATTGTTTAATGTCATTTCCCGGACGTTCATTGGTGGGGGGATTTACCCCTCTGCAGAAAAGCAGTCTGTGTATTCTACATCCCCAGCCAACTAGGCCACCAGGACACTCGTTGGAGGAGTCTTACTCCTCCGCAGAGAAGCAGTCGGTGTTTTCTGCAGCCCCTGTCGACTAGGCCACCAGGACACTCGTTGGAGGAGTCTTACCCCTCTGCAAAAAAGCAGTCAGTGTATTCTAAATCCCCAGCCGACTAGACAACTAGAACACTCATTGGAGGAGTCTTACTCCTCCGCAGAGAAGCAATCAGTGCATTCTACAACTCCAGCCGACTAGGCCATCAGGACACTAGTTCGAGGAGTTTTACCCATCTGCAAAGAAGCGGTCGATGTATTCTACAGCCCCAGCCGACTATGCCAACAAGACACTTGTTGGAGGAGTCTTACCCCTCTGCAAAGAAGCAGTTGGTGTATTCTACAGCCCCAGCCGACTGGGCCACCAGGATACTCGTTGGAAGAGTTTTACCCCTCTGCAGAGAAGCAGCCGGTGTATTCTAAGGCCCTAGTCGTCCTTGTAAATTCTTATTTGTATTCCTATCAAATACTGAATATTTCTACTCAATCAAGTAATTATTCCGATTTAATAGTAATCATTTGTTTGCATGTATATGATTTTGGTTAGGTTGTGTTTTATAGCATATCAACTTTTGTGGTTATTTAATGCCGAACCCTGTTAATATACATATATATATATGTGTGTGTGTGTTTGTGTGCGCGTGCGTGGGTGTTTTATACCTCTACCTGTGAACATTAATGGATTTATCCCATTCCTCATAAATGCCTTGGGCACTATTGTGAGGGGGTCAATAAAGCTGACAGACGTCAGTTACACGGTTGAGGCTGTTTGACGTGGGTGCCGGGAAGCCCAGCATTCACGTCACGCGGCCAACCCTCCACGAGCCTCCGAAAGCCATGCCCTAGGATCTAACACTCGTTGGAGGGACTAGGTTTATCGCATGGTGCCTAAGGCATCCCTTTTTATGGAAATGCCGGCGAAGCCAGAGGCATTTTTGGAGCTGCCTACTGTGTCTGGACAACGGCAATGCGCCAGGACCCACCTTAAAAAGGCTCTGCACCATACTTGTCCCGTTGGTGGGACGTACAACAAATAACAATAAAGCTGATTAAGTAGTACACCACTAGTAGTGGGTTACCTTCTTCACGCCGCTGGCGAATATTCTATTTTGTTAATGTTATAAAGATTTCCATTTCATTTTCCACTTCCGTCTTGGTAATCCCTCATTCAGTAACATTTTGTTAGATTACGAGAATATGATTTTTAAACATGCCAGAACTCTTTTTTTTTTTCGAGAGAGTTAAATGTTTTCGAGTATTGCTATCTCACGCTAATAGTTCTCTTTGCACAAAGTTAAATGATTTCAAGTATTGCTATTTATTGTTTGCATTTAACACAAGAAATTTCATTTAATAATAATAATAATAATAATAGATCGAATGGTTCTTTTGACCCATATATGGTTGGGTGAGTTTTATGGTTAATCAACCTTTGTCGGCAATTTAATTCCAAAACTTATTATATATATATATATATATATATATATATATATATATATTGTCATCCACAAACAGCCTGTTTCGTTGTATCACAACTCATCAGTGTGGCTAGATACACCATATGCCTCGAACTGTGATCGAAACCCGGCCAACTTTATGTCAGCTAGGTAACATAAACACACACCAGAAGTCTCAACGTAAGCGAGCAAATTTAACCTATATGTCTCACATTTTCGGATAGTTCGTTTATCAATCCGGTGTGTGGCCACGCTGTGTTTGAAAGATCCACAGACAAGTAATGACACGATCCATCCGGGAATTTTCCTGACGGTCGGGGTAATCCGTTGGAACAACGTTGCCTGGGTGTTGGCAACTCAAAATCAAGAAGAACTCTCCGTCAACAATTAACAATTATTTATTTTTCAATGTTCAGACTGCATACGGTAGCACGAGAGAGAGAGAGGAGAGAGAGAGAGAGGGGGGGGGAGAGAGAGAGAGAGAGAGAGAAAATCTGTAAGGGTCTATGAACAGACACAAAGAGACACGCCTCCGTCAGGCTAACAGAACTCTCTGAATGCAAACTTCTGATGACTGACCGACTGGCTAACTAACAACTTTTTCAAACTTTGGTAATTTTCATATATTTAAATTCAGGAAATCGGTAGGGGTGATGTCATCTTGCTAAATTATTGCGTCATCTCTCACGTGTCCAAAATTTACTGTTTTTACTTTTCCAATCAAATCTGTCACAGACAAGATATGAATCTATTTTGTTTACATTTTGGCCTTTCTGTGTTGAATGTTATGTACTCGCTTAAATTTTCCAATTTGACTTACATTTCCGCTCAAAGATTTTATCTAACAGCCAACTGAAAAAATCGTAGCCCAACCAAACCAAGTAATTAAAAATTAACCATCATGGCAACTGTGCCACAATATATATATATATATATATATATTGTCATCTACAAACAGACTGTTTCGTTGTTTCGTTGTATCACAACTCATCAGTGTGGCTAGATACACCAGATGCCTCAAACTGTGATCGAAACCCGGCCAACTTTACGTCAGCCTGGTAACATATACACACACACAAGAAGTCTCAACGTAAGCGAGCAAATTTAACCTATATGTATTAATTTTTCCATTTGTTTACATTTACGCTCGCGGAGAGCGGAGTGTTCAATATATATATATATATATATATATATATATATATATAGAATTAACTTAAATCGCTAGTCGAAAATCTTCTACTAAAGTTTCACCTTAACGGATCATCAGGAAGTTTCGCCTAAACCATTCTAAGGAGAAATTGCCTTTATTCACCAAAAACCTCCACCTATCCTAAAATTTGCATTAAAAAAAAAATTTAAAAAAAATAAAATAAAATAAAATAAAATAAAAAAATAAAAAAAAATAAAAAAATTAAAAAAATAAAAAAATTATAACATTTCCTAATTATATAGTAACCACGCTCTTTTGTGTTTACAACTATTCAACACCTCCGATCTTTTGTTTAGCATATTCTTACTTTTACAATCTGCTATTATCAATTTTTCCTCCATACAAAGATTACAGGTTCTATTACCTGCCTTATATTTGCGGCATTTCTTTATTACTTCCCATTTCATTATCGGATCTACTCCCATTTTTTCCTTAATCTCCCACACATAACTAGATAAAGCAGTGCTATACCTATATCTTTCGTGCGAAAAACTTGTTCTATGGTTATAGTACCTAGTTTTAAAATCCCCTTGGGTTGACCCAAAATATATATTTTTATCTCTCTTATTATTCGAATCAGTATATACCTCTACTTTATACACTACACACTCCTGCTTACACTTTCCCTCGAGAGGACACCTAACCTTATCCCTACAGTTGCATTTGTCAATCACCTTATGCTTCTTTGTACCTAATTTGGCTATATTACTCCTATTTATTATTCCATTAATGTTTGGCATGCAACTGTAACTTAATTTAATACAATTCTTATTAAATATCTTATATAATTGACTCCCACTAGGGAAGTTTCTTTTTAATATCTTGAAAAACTCTTTTCCCAAGTTATTAACTACTTCTATGTTGTAAGGGGGATTAAACCATAAGATTTTTCTAGGTCTATTTCTCCTACCTTGTGTTCCAATTCTATCCCTATTCTTATATTCTAAATTAACCCTATATACGTCATTTTTTAGAGCCTCCTCATATTCCTGCTTAGTTCGTTCAAAAATTTCCCTGTTGGTGGAGTTATTAGATAATCTTGAACGAACTAAGCAGGAATATGAGGAGGCTCTAAAAAATGACGGATATAGGGTTAATTTAGAATATAAGAATAGGGATAGAATTGGAACACAAGGTAGGAGAAATAGACCTAGAAAAATCTTATGGTTTAATCTCCCTTACAACATGGAAGTAGTTAATAACTTGGGAAAAGAGTTTTTCAAGATATTAAAAAGAAACTTCCCTAGTGGGAGTCAATTATATAAGATATTTAATAAGAATTGTATTAAATTAAGTTACAGTTGCATGCCAAACATTAATGGAATAATAAATAGGAGTAATATAGCCAAACTAGGTACAAAGAAGCATAAGGTGATTGACAAATGCAACTGTAGGGATAAGGTTAGGTGTCCTCTCGAGGGAAAGTGTAAGCAGGAGTGTGTAGTGTATAAAGTAGAGGTATATACTGATTCGAATAATAAGAGAGATAAAAAGATATATTTTGGGTCAACCCAAGGGGATTTTAAAACTAGGTACTATAACCATAGAACAAGTTTTTCGCACGAAAGATATAGGTATAGCACTGCTTTATCTAGTTATGTGTGGGAGATTAAGGAAAAAATGGGAGTAGATCCGATAATGAAATGGGAAGTAATAAAGAAATGCCGCAAATATAGGGCAGGTAATAGAACCTGTAATCTTTGTATGGAGGAAAATTTGATAATAGCAGATTGTAAAAGTAAGAATATGCTAAACAAAAGATCGGAGGTGTTGAATAGTTGTAAACACAAAAGAGCGTGGTTACTATATAATTAGGAAATGTTATAATTTTTTTATTTATTTATTTTTTTTTTTATGCAAATTTTAGGATAGGTGGAGGTTTTTGGTGAATAAAGGCAATTTCTCCTTAGAATGGTTTAGGCGAAACTTCCTGATGATCCGTTAAGGTGAAACTTTAGTAGAAGATTTTCGACTAGCGATTTAAGTTAATTCTATAATTGGCTCCATTGTTTAATGTTGAGCACTTTAGTAATTATAGCATTGCAGTATTCGCGGAGGGTTTTTTGGTTTTCTTTTGGCCACTGACTTAGTACCCCTTGATTTTTTTCAAGGAGTAGGACGAGGTTGGTTTTTTTCTTTCTTTTTTACCCCAAAAAACTTTTTTCTTTTTCCTCTGGACCGTGATTCGAGATATTTTTTTCTCTTGTTCCTGGCCAGGGTTTTTTTGTTTTTTTCCGGTACCGTGAATACTGGTAGATAATTGATTAGTAAATATTGAAGCTCTGGAGTTGTCCATTGAGCACTTTCTTTGCTCTTGTTACTATGGAGAGAGCGAACATAAGTTATTCATACAAGAACATACCAATACCTGATAGGCATCAGTATAAGTTAGTTCTGTTGAGGAGGATAGAATCCTTTATAAAAAATATGAGGTGGAAAGCATATTTTTTTCTCAATACAATTAACTATATAGAAAAAGAGGGAAGGGAGAAATATGGGTTTAAAACCACGAAACACCCCCCCATATCAAAGAGATGGAAAAATTTGAGGCTGAAATGATAGGAATGGTTAAGGAGATAAAATTTAGGAAAATGCGCAATAATATTCAACAAAAAATGTATGAGGATATGAAGAAATTTAAGGAGTCCGGAAAAATATTTGTAAAGTCAGATAAGTCGGGCAATTTATATAAGATAGAAAAGGAAAAATATAGGCAAATGATATTTAAGGAGGTGGTTAAGAACTATAAGAAGGCACCACCTAATCTAGAAAAAGAGTTAAATAAGGAAGCAAAGATGTTGGCGCATAAATTAGGTATTGTTGATAGGGTAGAAAAATACAATACCAAGAATTGTTTTATTACTATAAAAAGACCACAAAAGTAATTTCAAGACGAGTCCAGAATGTAGGCTCATTAACCCGGCCAAGACTCAAATAGGTAGGATTAGTAAGATAATCGTACAAGAAATATGTGAATCACTTAGAAGGGCATTGAGCATCAACCAGTGGAGGAGCACTAATGATTGTATTAAGTGGTTTGAGGAGTATGAGAAGGATAATAGGTGCTCCTTTATTAAGTATGATATAAAGGATTTTTATCCTTCAATAACAGAAAAGACATTGGATAAGGCGTTAGATTTAGCTAAAGAATATATGATTATAACTCTAGATATGGTGGAAATAATTAACCATTGTCGTAAAACATTGTTATATTATGAAGATAGTGTATGGATAAAAAAAGGGGAGGGTGGAAATTTTGACGTTTCGATCGGAGCATATGATGGTGCGGAAATTTGTGAACTCGTCGGATGTGTATTACTATATAACATTAATAAGATTATGGAACCTAATAATCATGGATTGTATAGAGACGACGGGCTGATTATAGTGGATAAAAGTACGCCGAGGAAGTGTGATGGGATTAGAAAAAAATTGTATAAGCTGTTTGATGACTTTGGATTTAGGTTGGATGTAACAACAGATTTAAAAATAACTGATTATCTTGATATTACTTTAAACTTATATAGTGGAACAGTATCTCCATTTAGAAAAAGGAACCAGGATCTGCGTTATGTAAACAGGGGATCTAATCACCCAATACAGGTCTTTAAACATGTACCTAAAGGAATAGAGCATAGATTATCTAATAACTCCTCCAACAGGGAAATTTTTGAACGAACTAAGCAGGAATATGAGGAGGCTCTAAAAAATGACGTATATAGGGTTAATTTAGAATATAAGAATAGGGATAGAATTGGAACACAAGGTAGGAGAAATAGACCTAGAAAAATCTTATGGTTTAATCCCCCTTACAACATGGAAGTAGTTAATAACTTGGGAAAAGAGTTTTTCAAGATATTAAAAAGAAACTTCCCTAGTGGGAGTCAATTATATAAGATATTTAATAAGAATTGTATTAAATTAAGTTACAGTTGCATGCCAAACATTAATGGAATAATAAATAGGAGTAATATAGCCAAATTAGGTACAAAGAAGCATAAGGTGATTGACAAATGCAACTGTAGGGATAAGGTTAGGTGTCCTCTCGAGGGAAAGTGTAAGCAGGAGTGTGTAGTGTATAAAGTAGAGGTATATACTGATTCGAATAATAAGAGAGATAAAAAGATATATTTTGGGTCAACCCAAGGGGATTTTAAAACTAGGTACTATAACCATAGAACAAGTTTTTCGCACGAAAGATATAGGTATAGCACTGCTTTATCTAGTTATGTGTGGGAGATTAAGGAAAAAATGGGAGTAGATCCGATAATGAAATGGGAAGTAATAAAGAAATGCCGCAAATATAGGGCAGGTAATAGAACCTGTAATATTTGTATGGAGGAAAATTTGATAATAGCAGATTGTAAAAGTAAGAATATGCTAAACAAAAGATCGGAGGTGTTGAATAGTTGTAAACACAAAAGAGCGTGGTTACTATATAATTAGGAAATGTTATAATTTTTTTTTTTTTTTTTATGCAAATTTTAGGATAGGTGGAGGTTTTTGGTGAATAAAGGCAATTTCTCCTTAGAATGGTTTAGGCGAAACTTCCTGATGATCCGTTAAGGTGAAACTTTAGTAGAAGATTTTCGACTAGCGATTTAAGTTAATTCTATAATTGGCTCCATTGTTTAATGTTGAGCACTTTAGTAATTATAGCATTGCAGTATTCGCGGAGGGTTTTTTGGTTTTCTTTTGGCCACTGACTTAGTACCCCTTGATTTTTTTCAAGGAGTAGGACGAGGTTGGTTTTTTCTTTCTTTTTCACCCCAAAAAACTTTTTTCTTTTTCCTCTGGACCGTGATTCGAGATATTTTTTTCTCTTGTTCCTGGCCAGGGGTTTTTTGTTTTTTTCTGGTACCGTGAATACTGGTAGATAATTGATTAGTAAATATATATATATATATATATATATATATATATATATATATATATATATTTATATATAACCCTGCTACGTGGTCTGGAACGAGCAGCTAGTGGCATAAGCCTCCATATCAACGCAGACGAGACGGAATACATGTGCTTTAATCGAAGAGACGACATCCCCACACTAAAGGGTGGCCTTTGAAACTTGTGGACAAGTTCCCCTACCTTGGAATCAGTGTCTTAACTACTGAGAAAGACATCAACACGCGACAAACAAAGTCATGGACAGCGATCGATAGCCTTTCCGTCATGTGGAAGTGACCTGACCAATAAAATAAAACACATTTTTTCCTAACAGTGGTTGTGTCGACACTGCTATATGGATACACTACATGGAAGCTAACAAAACGTATGGAGAAAAAGCTTGAGGGCAATTACACAAGAATGCTGCGAGCGGTATTGAACAAGTCCGGAGGCAACACCTCACAAAACAGCAGCTATACGGCTACCTACTACCCATCACGAAAACTATCAAAGTTAGATGAACTAGACATGCGGAATACTGCTGGAGAAGAACTCGTAAGTGATATACTCCAGTGGACCCCTTCACATGAACGAGCAAAGACAGGACGACCAGCTAGAATCTCTATAAAACAGCTCAGTGCCGATACAGGATGTAGCCTGGAAGACCTCCCGGGAGCGATGGACAATAGAGAGAGGGTCAGGGAGATCTGTGTTGGCAGCATGACATAATGATGATGATAATATATATATATATATATGTGTGTGTGTGTGTGTGTGTGTTGATTTGTTAATGAATAGTATGTAGGTAACTTTTTGAGCTCATTTGTTTGCACACAGTTAAATGGCTTCAAGTATTGTCATTTATTGTTTGCACACAGTTCAGTAGTTTTAAGCAATGCTATTTAATACTAATGCAGTTTAATGACAATCACTTGTCTGTCCATAGTTATAAGCTTTCAAGTATAGTAAATAGTTCATTGTTCTATTTGACTCATTCTTGGGACCCTAACAGAGTGGACCCGACGGAGACAAAGACAAATATAGGCGCGGGTAATGAAGGGATACTCTACATTTCCCAAAGCTCTTGGACTAGTGCCTCACCATCAGATACAGATTATTGTCATAACTTGTTCACTTATTGGTGGGAGGGTCTTACATATCTGCAGAAATGCAGGCGGAGTATTTTAGAGCCCCAGCTGACTGGGCGGCCCATACAGTGGAACCTAAAGGGTACACAGTGAGAATCGAATTCACAATGATCTTACAACAAAATCACTAAATTTACCGGTTCTCATCAGATCAATGAAGTGAAGGAGCGATGAGCTTGCCCAGTATTTAGATGGATAAGTACTTTGTAAGAGCAGGTACTGGACGCCATTTAAATGCGCTTGTTATTACATCACGGAGGTACCCGCTCAGCAGAGGTGTAAGACCACCAATCCAAATAGAGGGGCCGTAGGTATAAAACGGAACTGTATCTGATGGTGAAATTTTCGTTCTGGAGATCTGGTGAGTGTAGAGTACCCCTTCATTGCCATTACTTCCAGCTTCACTAAGATCCAGACTTGTTGTGCCAGTTAAGATCCCATCTATGGATCGAATAGATCTGTTTAAAAGTTATTCGTATTTAATAGGCATGCTTCATTCCATAGACATTTGTTTGCACACAGTTATTTGTATAATTGATCATAGTTGAGGGTGACTCGCAGGTTCCTTTTTCAATCGCTACAACACCGAAGTGTATGGAAGGGCGCCACTCCTTTCCCTGGATTGCTCCACTTTACCCTTGATACGTACCTAATAATGCTGAGTGTTAAGCAAGGCGGCATCAAGTACCACATTTTGATTCATTAATATAGTTTCTAGTAAATGATAATAATAATCCTTAGGATTTTTATTATTTACTTCAGACCATTTAACTACGTGCAAACAAACAGCTAATATTAAGGAGACGATTTGGTTTGGTTTGGTTTGGTTTGGATTTTTGGCATATAAACCATTGTATGTCATTTAATGCCAAATCCTTTTTATACATACACTAAATATATGATTTCTAAACGCATTTTCTAGATAAAATTTTTTAATAAGCCTGAGCTCATTTTTCACGTGTGTAAAAATGGTTTCATTTAATTTCAAACAATTCAGTCTAGCATGTCAACAAGTTTAAATGGTTCTAAGTATTCCTATGTATCACTAACAATTCAATTAAACATCAGTCATTTGTTTACACACAGTTAAATGTAAAAACAGTTCTATCTCAACTATTCCAAATATTTCAGTTTCACATAAGTACACAGTTTAAATGTCAAACAGTTCTATTTGACCCAGAGATTGGACGCTATAAGGTGTTACCACTCTCAAAGTGGACCTTGGAGCGATGGCAATGAAGGAGTACTCCATATTACCCAAAGATCCACCATTACAGAAGTCTAACTATCAGATTGCGTTGTGTCATATTCAGGACACTTGTTGGGGAAGTCTTATCCCTCTGCAGAGATGCAGTCGGTGTATTCTGCAGCCCCAGCCAACTGGGCCAATATTAAGTAGAACTCATTGATTGAAACCATATAACTGTGTGCAAAAAGCTCTTAAGAAATAACTTGACAAAAATGAAAATATCAATGTTCAATGAACCGAATTCTCGAACCTCTAGGCATAAATAACCGTAAACAGGTTGTTATGCCGTAAAAATCAATGAATGTAATTAACATCTGTGTTGTCCGTAAAGAAATTCAAGCATAAATAGATTTAGCACAAGGACAGAAGTATGAGCCACTCAGTGAGAAACGAAATCATTTATCAGTAATATACATCTTCTCTAGGATTGGAGTAGAAGACGACCTCACAAACCAATGTTTGTGTATATATGCATGTGTTTAGACTTTTTGTTCTCTTATTTCTATGAAAGTGCGTTTCGTTTTGTGCGTGACATCCATTTTTGTCGTTGCTGTTTCTTTGCGTTTGGCACGTTCAGGAAACAGGATAATCTAAAAGTCATTCTGGCACAGCCGAAAGATCAAAATTGGAAGAAAAAAAAAACGAAACGAATTAGGGAAAAGAATCAGAAATGAAATAAGGAAAACACGCTAGAAAGAAAATGAAAAGGGATAAACAAGAATATCAAAGTGAGAAGATAGTGAAGAGATGTTGAATGATATGGCGCTAAAGAACTTAAAATAAAAAGGGAGGCAGAGTATATGAGCAGGAGTAGCTGTTAGTTTTGGGTAGGAATTTGGATATTGTTTGATATAGGTTAAGTTGGGAGTAGATAGATAGATAGATAGATAGATAGATAGATAGATAGATAAAGAAAAAGGAATTTATGTGATCAATAGATACAGAATAAAAGAGAGAGATATACTTATTTGGACAAAAAATATTTTCGTATGGTAGATAGATTGATAGAATAAATCTAGACAGACTGACAGATAGAATAATACATATATACATACATACGGAGAAAGAAAGAAAGAAAGAAAGAAAGAATCTGTGACGATTGATCGGAACAGATTGGTAGTTTTAACTGAAACCGAAATCTCACGAATATCGATGAAAATCACGAACACAGAGTGCTGCAATGGCAATTTAAGAAAATCGCCTGTTGCATATTGTTTAAAAAATGCTCTTCTTTTGCAAAAATGCACCAATATTTATTACTATCACTGGCTTGCAGTTGATAAACGATGACAAATACTTATATGCTCTAAGTAAGAAATGATTAAAAAAAAACACATTGTCTGTGCTGGAATGTATTTGTTATTATAAATTGCCTGCAAAACACACATGTATGAAATGAGGCTATTATGGTTGTGGTAAATGGACACGGCAACCCGAGTTCAAATCCTGGAAGAGGGTGTTTACATTTCTTAAGGTACTAATGCTCTCGAGAAAGATATGTATCCAACTATTCTCCCTACAGCAATGGGCAAAATAGTAAGGTAGATTATACTCTTTAACCTTAGTATGGCAACCGGTCTAGGAGAAGAAAAACTCTGAATTCAAAACTGTTAAAATCAGCTAAAAAGATGGACCTTGTGTCACATTCTATTTGTACAGAGAGGTTCGGTAAATATACATACGAAATGAGGCTGAAGAGTTCTCGAAGAAAACAAGGAAATGATCACTGTGCCTATTTAATAATAATATTTATTGCGTATTTATTTATTTCTTGAATGGTTAAAAAAAAAGAATTGAAAAATGATTAATTAAGTATGCTGAGCTTCACGAATATGTGGAAGAGAGTATATGTTTCATGGCTCCAAGTGGTTCCTTCCTTTGTCGGACTGAGAACTTTTCGAAAACCCATCGTTGAAAAATGATTTGATATACAAGAAACATCGAAATTACATGACGTACAACCGGAAGGTTTGAATTTAATGCCAAAAATAGTAGAAAAAACGGCCCTATAAAACGTCTAAGAATTCAACAACTTTTCATTCTCTCTCTCTTTCTCTCTCTCTCTCTCTTTCTCAAGCTCTCCTCTCTTTCTCTCTTTCTTTCTTTATATATATATACATATGGGTAGTGGAAAGAGAAAAGGAGAGGAAGACAATTATTAAGTAACAATTTCATTGTCAGATACAAGGCCACAAAATTTGAGTAATCCCTGGGAATAGAACCCTCTACATTCTGGATTTCAACTGGAAAACTATCTCCATATACGTATGTTCATCAAGAAGTTCGCGGTTTAATGATTTAAAAACCTTTCTGCGTTAGATTTCAGTTATGTATATATATATATGTGTGTGTGTGTGTGTGTGTGTGTGTGTGAGAGAGAGAGAGAGAGAGAGAGAGAGAGAGAGAGAGTGAGAAAGAGAGAGAAAGAGTGAGAAAGAGAGAGATGAGAGTCATTCAATATATAAGGGCAATTTAAAGAAAAAACTTTTTTTTTCTGAATTTTCCCATAAATGTAAACTCTGCATTGTTTAGAATTAATTTATTGTAAAAATTATTCTAATCTCGAAAAATATTTTGTTTTGAGGCTATTCAAAATGAAGGATTGGTTTGGTTTGGTTTGGTTTGGTTTTATGGCATGTCAACCATTGTAGGTTATTTAATGCTAAATCCATTTTTACACACATAGACAGTTCTATTTCAAACAATTCAGTTTAGCGTAAATACGAAGTATAAATGTCAAAACTGTTCTATTTCAAACAATTCAGTTTAGCACAAGTACACAGTTTAGTTCTATTAGACCCATAGATAGAAGCCTATCAAGAGCTACCACTCCGGACCAGAGTGGACCTGGGGGCGATGGCAATAAAGGGGTACTCCACATTCCCCAAAACTCCAGCATTACTGGAACCTCACCATCAGATTGTTTAGTGTCATATAAGGACACTCGTTGGGGGTCTTACCCCGCTGCAGAGATGCAGACGGTGTATTCTACAACCCTAGCCGACTGGGCAATAAATATATATATATATATATATATATATATAGAGAGAGAGAGAGAGACATACAGAGACAGAGGAAGTGTAGGATAGGGAGAAAGAGATAGAGAGAAGGTAAATTTAGATGGACAGAAGTAAAGAAAAAGAATAAAGGTCGGATGAAAAAAGACGAGAGAAAGAACATTGAAACGAAAATAAAATATAATGATGAAAGGTTGAAAAAGAACAAGAAGTTAAACGGAGAGAGGGAAGCACAGAAATGAAAGAAAGAAAGAAAAATTTTGAATACAATGTGTAGAACATGTAATGAGGTCATATTTGTCTCTGCCTCACACCGGACAGGACTTGACACAGGGTCAATGACCCGAAGGCCGATTATAGTGGGGATTTAGGGGAGGGGAAGGTCTGGCACGAGTCGAGGCTCGAGTCTTACTTGACTATGCTAGTCATCAGCCCATTTAGTACGTGGGCCTGATGAGCCTAGCTGGATATGGACCCAAATCTGGGCCCAGGCACGTATGCCTGATTATAGCTTAAACTGGACAATGAGGTCCAGTGCTATACTTGCTGGTCAATAGCCGTTGCAAGCCCACCCAGCCAAAAGGCCGAGTGGCACGCAAGATGGATTATGCAATGAGGTCTTCGAGAGAAAAATAAGTAAAGTTGGCGACCTTAGTCGTGAGTGACCCAAAGGTCCCCTTTTCAATAGCTACTACAGCGACGTGTAGGGGAGGGTTCTACTCATTTCGCTGGATTTCTCCACTTTATCCTTAATCCATACCTTATAATGCCGAGTGTAAAGCAAGGCGGTATCAAGTACCACCTTTTGAGTCTTTGGTATGACTCGACCTGGGTTAGTACTCTGGTCTCCCGGGCCATTGGTGAACACCCAAACCATTGTTCTAATGAGCCAGTCAAAGAAAAAGAAAATTGTTAATAAAAGAAAGAAAGAAGCAAACAAAAAATTAACAAACAAATAAACAAACAAAACTTCAGAATACAAATACGGAAAGAGACTCTAAAGAAAGAAAGAAAGATAAAAAGAAAGAAAGGGAGATTTAGAATTCAAAGTGTGGAACGAGAAAAGGGGCAGTACAGAGGGAAAGAGAAGTAAATCAAACAAGAGAAAGTTGCCTGAGATAGAAAGAAAAATCAATCAAACAAAGACATTTAGAATGACGAGCGTGGAATATACATAAAACCAGAATACTCGTGAACCTGTTGTAACAGTTGTCCATAATGATATCATGCTTCTATTCAAGAAAGATTGAAGAATTCTGATTTTCACTTTATAGTTTTCTTCGTTATACTAAGATTTTGTGTGATAAAAATTGACGTCTCGTGTTAATACTGGCGCACAAGATTATCATTTATTTGCTAATTAGAAATAAAATGTCTTATTCTCTTAGAGACTCTCAAATGAATTGCTCTCATAAAAATTCACAACCGGGTAATTTTAAAGGATAACCATAACAAATATTATGGAAATTTTAGTAATATATAAATAGTTTCTTTGGATTTTTTGTTTAAGTGCATATCAACCTTTGTAGGTTATTTAATGCCAAAGCCATTCTCCAAGTAGAACAGTCGTTGTCCTATTTAACCCATAGCTAGGAGGATAAGGGGGTCCATACCTTTCCCAAGGGTATTTGCCCGAAAGTGAACGTAATAGAGCGACTGGAATACGAACTCGCGTACAACGATTCCGCAGTCCATCGCTTTAACCATTACACCACGAGGACACCCCCAATATATAAATAGTGTAGAATACATAAAAAGAATACAAAAAAACGGCCATAGTAGATGGTTTGGTTTGGTTTGGTTTGATTTGGTCTGGTTTTATGGCATATCAACTGTTGTTGGCTATTTAATGCCAAATATTACATATATTATTAAATATATATTTTGTAAACACATTTTGTAGATACACACAATTAAATCTTCAAACGTTTCTATTTCAAACAATTCAAAATAGCATAAGTCATTTCTCTGCACTCAGTTTAAAAGTCAAACAGTTCTATTTGACACATAGATAGCTCCCTATCAGGTGCTACCACTCCGAGCTCATGTGGACCTGGGAGTGATGTAGGTGAAGGGGTACTTCGACTTCCCCAAAGCTTCAGCATTACTGGAGATTCACCATCAGATAATTTAATGTCGTATCCAGGACACTCGTTGGAGGGCTCTTACCCCTCTGCAGAGATGCTGTCGGTGTATTCTTCAGCCCCAATCGAATGAGCTAATACTGGATCGTAAAAAAAATTAAGAAAATAAAGTGTAGAAAACGTGCAAAATATAAACTGTTGATGATGTGTCGATG
Source organism: Sepioteuthis lessoniana (assembly GCA_963585895.1). Classification (NCBI taxonomy): domain Eukaryota; kingdom Metazoa; phylum Mollusca; class Cephalopoda; order Myopsida; family Loliginidae; genus Sepioteuthis; species Sepioteuthis lessoniana. The sequence continues at coordinate 116,568 of CAUZXS010002293.1, forward strand.
AAGTCAAATACGAATAAAAGACGCAAGAAACACAATGAAGAAAGACTTGCTCGATAAATTTAAAGAAAGAAAGAAAGAAAGAAAGAAAGAAAGAAAGAACGGAAATAGGACAAAGTTAAGCAAATGATCAAAAACGAGAAAATATTGAAGGTGAATAATACGACAAATAAAAGAAAGAAAGAAAGAAAGAAAGAAAGAAAGAAAGAAAGAATGAATGAATGAATGGAAACAGGCCATGGTCGAAAAACTGATAAAAAATATAATATGAAAAAATACGACAAATTAAAGAAAGAAAGAAAGAAAGAAAGAAAAAAAGAAAGAAAGAAAGAAAGGAAAGGAAACAAGCCATGGTCAAAAAACTTATCAAAGAGAAAAATATAATAAAATATGAAAAAATATAAGTGAAAGAAAGAAAGAAAGAAAGAAATTTCTTCAAAACCAAAGCCGTGTCAGTACGATTGTATGGTTGCACTACTTGGTCTATAACGAAACGATTGAAGAAAAATCTAGATAAGAACTACAAAAGGATGCTGCGTGCTATTTTTTGCAGATCACGGAAGTAACACTCTACAAAAAAGCCGTTGTACTGCCACTTACCTCCCATTTCACAAACCATCCAAGTAAAACGAGCAACACATGCAGGGCACTGCTGGCGGGGTAAGGAGGAAATCATAAGCAACATTCTCCTATGGACTCCTAAACATGGATACACCAGTGTTGGTCGACCAGCAAAAACTCACATTTATTAGCTCTGTCCAAACACTAGATGCCATCTAAACGACTTACTAAGAGCGATGGTAGATAGGGACGGATCGTAAGAGAGAAGGGGAGTAAAAGGAATCAGTGCTATTGTCACGCCTCAATTAGGATCATGATCCTCATACAAAAACTAGACGATCCTTGAACCTGTTGTAATAGTGGTTCATAATGATATTAATGTTTCTATTGAATAAAAATTGAAGGATTCAAATTACCATTTTATAGTTTTCTCCGTTATATCAAGAATTTGAAATGGCTAAGAAGATAAAATTTTAAAATTATTGATTGAGTCAAAAAAATAAGAGATGAAGAAAAAAGAAAGATGAAGACGAAATCGCTCGACGAATCTGACGAAATGACGAACACAGGAAAGAAAAATCAAGAAAAAAAAATATATATATATAAAGGCAGAAAGTGTATCTTTCCTTAACAAGACTGAGAGAAAGATTGACGAAACGAGTTGGGTTTTATTTTAATTTGTTTGAATGGTTGCGTGAAATAAGAAAGAAATATTTCGAAAAACCTGGACCGAAGTAAAATAAATAAATAAATAAATAATGGCTGAACGCAAAAAGCTACGAAAGGCCGCGAAGCAGTATTTTTGAAAGTCGAAAAACATGCGAGTAGCCGCGAAAAATAAAAGCTGATAAGAAAGAAAGAAAAAAAAGAAAGAAAGAGGAAGGTGATAGTTGTTAATGTTTGACGGAAAATTGGTGGGTTGGTAGTTTGTTGGTAATATAGGGTGGACTAGAAGTAAAGAGAGAAGAACAAAATCCAGGTGATATAGAAAGAGCTTAAAAAAAGGGACAGGAAAAAAAGGAGAGATTTTTAAATCTGAGAGAAAAAGAGAGAACAGGAAATAGAAAGGGAGAAAAGGCCGGTTCGGTTGTAGATGTGGGAGGGTGTAGAGGTGGAGGCAGGGGAGGAGAGAAAGCCGAAAGCCAGCGAAGACGACGCGTGCCGCCATTCGATGCGCCCGGGCTCACCGGAAATGAAATAATCACGCACGCCGTTTCTTCCGGAAAACTGCAGGACCTACTTTGGCGTTCCTTTCGCGGGCCTTTTTCGTTCTTATTATGTCCAATTACTCCCAATTACCTGTGTGGATGAGCGTCATTTCGGTTGTGGGAAAAGCATTTTTCGTGATTTGCCCAACATTTTCTCGGATAAAGATGGTTGGGAAAGAAACGCGCGTCGAAGCGATTAGTTTCCAGGCGTGGCGGGGTGAGGCGAGTGACAAAGAGAGAGAGAGAGAGAGAGAGAGAAATAGCTCAGTCGAAAAAGCTTCACTTCTGTCTCTCTCTCTCTCTCTCTCTCTCTCTCTCTCTCTCTCTCTCTCTCACACACACACACACACACACACATATATATGTACACACACACGCGCTCTCTCACATCTCACATCTCTCACCTCTATCCTTTGGCCTCTTTCTGGCTTTCTATCTTTTTCTTTTTTCCTTTTTTATCCCCCCTCCAATCTCTCTCTCTCTCTCTCTCTCTCTCTCTCTCTCTCTCTCTCTCTCTCTCTCTCTCTCTCTCTCTATTTCTTTTAGTATTTTCTGTGTTTGCGAGCCGTGCTCACCACTCAACTTCTTTTATCAATGCGTGGTTCTGCTCTTGGGTGGTATGATTGGATGTAAACGCCATGTCCTCTGGATTTCCACATGAAAAACAGGCCGTATTATCTGACATTACGCTAATTTCTATCCTTGTAGATTAAACAACTTAGCATCTTGGAAGCCACTCTGACGCTGCAGCCACACACCAAAAACTAAAACGCCAGACCGCTCTCTCTCTCTCTCTCTCTCTCTCTCTCTCTCTTTACTTCATCTTTACTCCCTTATTCATTATTGTTCTTTCTTGCTTTCTTTCTTATTCATTTTATCGTTCTCGTTTTTCTATATGATTGTTAAATCTTTCTGTCAATTTCTTTTTTTTTTCTTTTACCAACCTTTTATATTTTTTTCTCTCTTTTGCGTTCTATTTTATACTTTGAATCTTTTTTTCTTTCTTTGTTTCTTTCTTTCTTATTTCGCAATCTTATTCGTTTCATCGATCACGCCTTTCTATTTTGTAGTTTACTTTTTTTTTTCAAATTTTTCACTTTTTTTTCTTCTTAATACATAATCTCATTCTTTTTTATACTTTCTTTCTTTCTTTCTTTCTTCACAATCCTCTTATTCATTTTATCTTTCTCACCTTCGTTGGTCTCTTTGCATTTTGTTCTTTTTTCTTTCTCTCTCTCACTCACTCTCTCTCTCTCTCTCTCACTCTCTTACTCTCTCTGTTTTTTCTCTCTGTTTTTCTCTCTCTCTCTCTTTCTAACTTCTCTCTTTCTATCTCTCTCTATACACACTGCCCTCTTGCTCTTTCTCTTTCTCTCTCTCTCTCTCTCTCTCTCTCTCTCCCTCTCTCATCATTTTATTTTTCTTGCTTTGTCTTTTTTTTAGATTTAAATTTTTCTTTCAGTTTTTTAGTTTTTCTTTTTTCTTTCTTTCTTTCATTTTTTCTGTTTCTTTCTTTTTCTTTCTTAAACTTTGTTTCTTATGTTGTTATTTCAGTCTTGTTTTTGCTGTTTTTCCTTCTTTTGCTTACAATCTTTTTCTTCAATTAATTTTCGTTCAATTTATTTTTTCTTTCTCATGTTTTCTTTCTTTTTCGTAAATATCTTACT
>CAUZXS010002294.1:5000-28385 GCA_963585895.1 Sepioteuthis lessoniana
ACCAACGGAAGCTGGTCTTAAAAAAAGATCTGTGGAATAACAGCATTTATGATGATTGACAACATGAAACTCAGAATCAGAAGATTTCATCCTGTTTTATCTCAATTTCAATTATATATATATATATATATATATATATGAAAGTAAATATGGATCAAAATCCGACAGTATGAAGATAGCAGAAAAAACAAATTATAAATTCACCTACTTTTTATTATGATTTTCTGCTATCTTCATATATATATATATATATATATATATATAATGAACACTTAGAGTCCTTTATAACCAGCTGACGGATATATTTCCGTGGAATCCACATGGAATTTTCAGTGTTCATTTCATTATATTTTTCAGTGTTCCATATATATATATATATATATATAGAAAAAAAGAAAGAAAGTAAGAAAGAAAAAAAGAAAGAGGGAAAGGGAGAAAAAAAGAGAGAGAAAGAAAGAGGGAGAGAGAGATTAACAAAAGTAACAAGACAAATAAGGACATTTCTTTTGTTGTATTTATTTTGTGATCGTTATCAACTAGTTTTGACCTTGGGTCATTGTGGAAAAAAAGGTTGTTTTTTTTCAGAAACACTTATATATATATATATATATATATTTATATGTGTGTGTGTGTGTCTGTGTTTTGAAAAAAGAAAATGAGTATGTCATCAATGTCGTGTTTGCAGATGTCGATCTGAGTGTTTATGAAAAGTAATGAGTTGAATTTAATTTTTCTTAAATGAATTGAAAGAAGGTTGAGGCATTTTTGACACCTGCAAACATATTACTAATATGACTTAGATTATTTTAGATTAAATGACAAATTTTATAAACAAAAATTTGGTCAACCTATGGGAAATCCACTAGGTGGTGTTTTAGCCTGTCTATTTTTAGAACTTTTAAAATCCGGCCCTCTTAACTATAAATTACCTATTAACGCTATATATATTCTGTATTTTGACAGTCATTATTCAAAGAGGCTTTGTTAAAGACCACTGAATATTTCTTCTTTATGATTTTCAAGAGGAGACCTTCAAGTCTTCTCGATTTTCATAAATCGGGATGAAAATGATCGAGAGTGTCCCATTTTTTTTTTCACCCAAGCATTTTCAAGCATGTCACTGGTCGTCCCCAGTAGGATTATTGTTTGCGGGGATTATTTTGTGAGAGTTTTTTCATTTAGAAGGTTTTTTTTTTCTTTTGGTGGGTGCATAATTGGCCCATTCTGTTAGAAGGGCTGATAAGGTTAGTGTGTTTGTTATTGAATATGTAATCATAAAGAAGAAATATTCCGTAATCTTGAACTAAGCCTATTTGAATTTACATATATATATATATATATATATATATATATATATATATATATATATATATATATATATATATGTATATGAATATGTATATATATATATGTATGTATTATTCAGTCCAGTTAAACCGGAGTCGGGAATAATTCCGTCAGGACAAAAAAATCATTCAACTATGAACATCTGACTGTAATTATTTTATCCATTAGATCTGAAGAAGTCCAGTTATTTTTGGTGTTATTGATTCATATCAATACCCATAACAAGGTGGAAATAAATTTATAATCCTAATGTGACCGGTTTTTGTTTTTCTTAAAGGTATATATATATATATATATATATATATATATATATATATATATATATATATATATATATATATATATATATATCTTCAAACGGAGACAAAGACAGCGACAGAGTGGAAAAAATCGTAACATTTTATAAAATGGTATTCATTGTGACCTCTGCTGATGTATGTGAAGGAGCTTATAGATATTCTTATTTTTTGACCATCTTCTTACATAGTGACACTCATTCGTTTTCTGATCGATCATCAGCTGGCAAGATTAAAAGTCTGAGTTAACGCTAAGAAAGGAGGATTTATATAGTGTATTAATTTTGGTCTGAATTCTGTTGATGGATTTCATATTTTGAAATAGGTTGACTGATTGATTGGTTTTAACGGTATATCAAGCCATTATTTGATGCTTAGATGTTTAGAAAACGTGTTTGTATGCACATTTTTTTGAGTCGTTGTTACGAGTTTTTTAGTAACCAGTTATATATCAACTTCACTTAGCTAATACATCTGATTTTCATATAGTTGTATGGTTTACAATATTCTTTTCTAATACCAATAATTATTAGGTTTCAAGTAATTATTTCTATTTAATAATTATTTCTATTCAATTATAGTCTTGTGTTTGAATACAGCTATATAGTTTCAAATGACTAAGTGTAATCCTTAAAAACAATTATAGCTTCAAGTATACATTCTTCAAGTAAGTATTCTTAATCCATATAAATTGCATAATTATGTTATTAAGTATTCCTATCTAACACAAATAATTTGTCAATAGATCTTTGTGACACAAACATGGGAACCTGAAAGATATTATCACCAGATCAGAATGAGAGTAATAGCAATGAAGAGTATTCCATACTCCACAGATCCTCAGAACTAGAGCCTCACCATCAAGTTTTGTTTAGTGTTGCACTAAAAACATCCCATTTTGGTGGGAGTCTTACCCACTCTTGAAGGGATATAAATAGCGTAATTTTTGTCCCACCTTAAGGGTGGTTGGGATTTTTTCTCAGTAACTGTTTAATATTAAGTTTATTTAGATATATATTCATGGCTTTGCAATTTCATTCATTCATAACATACATATATGTACATATATAAGTATGTGTGTGTGTGTGAGTGTGTGTGTGTGTGTGTGTGTGTGTGTGTGTGTGTGTGTGTGTGTGTGTGTGTGTGTGCAACGTTACCACAAAAATGAATAACCATTCAAATTATTCGCGCCTCGCATTGTGCAATGGTTAGTGTGCTAGTCTAACGGAATATTGTTAATGAGTTCGATTCTTACAAGGTACCCTTTACTTAGGGCTTTGTTGTAAACTAAGCCAAGTTTACTTAGAAGTAAGAATTTCACATTGTTGGCGAGTTTAATATTCGTTGGACCCTTTAAAATCTGCTTTAAAATGCGAATAGCTCATGTAGCAGTCAGAAATTCTATCGAATCGGCTGTTGATGCTCCTACGGAACTATTCATCAACAAAACGATTTATTTTTGCTTGACATAATCGAAATCTAAGGTATTTTTATGCTTCAACTATTTTTACGGGATGTCTTCGTGATGTAATGGTTAAAGCGATGAACTGCGGAATTGCAGCAAGCGAGTTCGAATTGCAATCGCGCTATTATGTTCACTTTTGGATAAATACTGTTTGGAAACGTATGAACCCCCTTATTCTCCCAGCTATGGGTTAAAAAGTACCTCTACTGTTCTTCTAGAAGTGTGGCTTTGGCATTAAATAAGCTACAAAGGTTGATACACCATTAAGCGAAAACCAACCAAATCAAATATTTTCTTTTTTCTCTTCTTTTCAAATAAAAAAAAATTATCATTTATTTATTTTATTTTCTCCAATGCATTTGAAGTTTCATGAATATTTATTTACAGAATTATGATTAATTTCTGACAATTTTTGAATCAGCAATTCATTTTCAACAGTGATAACATTGCTTTTAGTTCCGTTAAAGTCATATACTTTTTTTTTCAAAACTTGAACTATGATTTTCTTTTTAGCTGAAACTTATTTTATTCGTTTTATATTTAGTCTAGAAAAGATTTCATTTTATAACACATTTTAATTCCGCAAATCAAGCAACAAAATCGTCGCACACGCAATCAGTTTACGATTTATCTCTTGAAATCTACTTATATTTAAAAAAAAACAAAAAAACAGTGTGGTACATAAGGCGAGATTTTTTTAAAGATTGTAACAAAAGTTTAAATTCTTAAAGTTTTTTTTAAATTCAAAAATTAAATCGAGACGGGTTGCAGCTGAACAGCTTTTTTTAAATCTCTAAAAAAACGGTTGATTACCACAGGTTCAAGCGCTTTACGAAATATCTTACAGTTATCTTAATAGTCTGGTAGTATTAAGCAACACAAGTTTTATTCAATAGTTTTTAATTGTATTTAAATTATGAATATAATCTATATGCTTATAACATACAATAAGTAAAGTAAATAAAGTTGGCGAACTTAGTCGGAGGTGACCCTAAGGCTCCCTTTTCAATAGCTACTACACCGAGGTGTAGAGGAGGGCGCTACTCCATTCCCTGGATTGCTCAACTTTACCCTTAATCCTTACCTTATAATGCTGAGCGTTAAACAAGGTGGTATGAAGAGCCAATTTTTTAGTCTTTGGTATGACTCGACCGAGGATTGAACTTCGGTCTCCCAAACCTATTGGCGAACACTGCACACATTAGGCCAACGGCAATAATATAATAAAAATTAATTAAAACTTTTAAAAGATAAGATTTAATTAACAGACAATTAGTTTAAAAATCAAAATTCGATTGATAAAACAAATCAAATAATATATACTTATATATATATATATATATAGAGAGAGAGAGAGAGCAAGTGGTTGTCTACAATTAGTACTTACAATTAAGTGTTCACAGGCAATTTGAAAATATATTAATCCTATTTCATTCGATTTAATCATCAGTTTTTGAAATACTGGATTGCGCATATTCATCACCTTCCATAATTTTTTTCAAGACTAAAAGTTGAAGACGTCCAGGGCATTAAAAAAATGTACAAGGGTGCAGCTTCACGCTGTATGAATAAGGAAAGGGTTTCAGAGGTGATTTGACCAATAAAAAACTCGTTGGAAAAAGTGTGTTGAATTCCAAGAGAATTATTCTGTAGAAAACCTTTCCTTCATTGTTCATTTAACTCGTGTAAATAATAATAATAATAATAATAATAATAATAATAATAATAATAATAATAATAAGAAGAAGAAGAAGAAGAAGAAGAAGAAGAAGAAGAAGAAGAAGAATGCTAATAGTCCGTCAATTACTCGTACAAGTTTTAGTTTTTTCTATTCTCTCGGTCTATAATCTGGCGCAAGGCAATCTTAAGTGGTGGTTATATTTGCTTTCCTCCATCCTTGGTACTACTTTACAAGTGCTTATTACGTTAAGCTTCTTTGTTTTTTCGCAGCGTTGTATTATGGTCGGCTTTCGTCGTTTTCTATACTCAAGGCAATCTGGTAAAAAGTTAAAAACTTCGAGGAAAGTTTTCACCGACGCACGTGCTGCTTTTCCCTCTGTCTATGTCTCTCGCCGGTCTACTATCTTTCTAAAATATCATATCTTCTCGATTACGTTTCGCTTCTTTTTCTCTGCGGGACTGGCACAAAGCTACTTCTTACTCTCTCTTCGTTTCTTTACAGGTTTGTCCATTGGTAAGACTTTATTATGTCCAAACAACTTGTATTAAGGCTTTTCTCTGCCTCTCCACTCTGGACAGTCTGACTCAAGGTCAGAGCCCAGAGTGCTTGAAATCTAGAAGCTGTCTTCTGCTCGTCTCCCGCTGGTCCACTTGTGCGAGAGAAAAGCCCTATCATTTTATGTATATCTTTGTGTGAAGGGTAGTTAGGGGCGAAAGGAAAAAAATCAATTTTCTCCTTATTTGGATTTCAATAAAAAGTCTCAGACCGCTCGGCCAATATTGTGTACTTAGGCAGGAAGTCATTATTCAAACATTTTATTGAAGACTGCAGATTATTTTCTTTTTTAGGATCCTTAAGTGAAGACGTTCAAGTCTTCTTATCATTTTCCTTATGTTTGGGGTGAAGTGATGAAGAAAGTTCCCCATACGAGCCTAAGCACTTTTGACCATTTCCCTGGTCATCCTCTGGGGTTGTATTTGATTGTTACTGTGAGTTTTTATCAATATTTCGAATGTTTATATATATATATATATATATATATATATAAAGAGGAACAAAAGTGATATGACAAATACGAATATACCTTTGTAGTTATTTATTTTTCAATTGTTCTGAACTAGTTTTGACCTTAGGTCCTCACCAGGGGAAAACATTTTTGGCAGAAAATCTTTTTCCGACGTTTTTGAAATAGCTGTTAAAAGAGTTGATTGTCTACAAAAGAATCAATGAAAAACGAATCATTAACGTAGCATATTCATTCGTTTATTAAAAATTATATATATATATATATATATATATATATATGTATATATATGCATGTGTGTGTGTGTGTGTGTGTGTGTGTGTGTGTGTGTGTGTGTGTTGATCACAATATATAGTCTCGCTACAAATTAAGGATGACTTTCGTTGTTATAGTTATAAAATCATATCAAAAACACTATTAGCCAGGACTAATTTATCCCTTGAAAGTATCCCACAACCAAAAATAAGGAGTGTCCTATTTATGACCCTAAACTGCATCTGAATGTAAGACTCAAGTTCTGGAGATCTGGGAAATTTGGAATAACCCTTTATTGCTATTACTCCCACGTTTACTTTGACCTGGTGTTGTAATACCTATTTGGACTCTTTGCAAAAAGAATCTCTCAAGAAACAACAACACAAAAATGTATATATGAACATAGAATAAAAGTGGATTTATATACTTTGAGCGTAACATAACCTTGGACAGTTCGACATGCCATTAAAATTGATTTGACATGCCGAGTTACTATTACAACGGAATATTTTATCATTAAGTTGTTAAGGACAGGTTGACTATACATTACAAGTTTCCGAGATTTTTTTATAATCAAAAACGACAAGAATTATTTCAGTGTTTATTTGATTTTTTTGTATATGTCGTATTATTATCATTGATATTTGGTTTAAGTTTTGCTACCGTGAAGCTGTAAAATTAAACGTACATGTTTAGAAATGGATATATTTTACTAGAGTGAGTCAAAAGTTTCGCAATGGTAATTTGCGGCGTGTATATCACGTGACCTTAGCAGTTCGAGATGTGGCTGTTGCACGTTGTGGTTGGTAGTAATGTGGTAGTCGATGCGCAGACACATTGTGCATTGCCTCAAACTGTGTGTGATTTGAATGCCACAAAGATGAATATACAATGCAGTCCGATCCGGGAACTGTTGCCTTACGAGTTCGAACGAGCTACCAAAAACTTTTGTTGTGCAAATGGTGAAGTCACAATTGATTACTGAACAGTTAGGAGATGGTTCAAGAATTTCAGGCAAGGTCAAGAAGGCCTAAAACCTTGAATTTCGAGGCTGTGCTCCAAGCCATAGCGTCAAATCAGGCCAGTAACACTCAGAAAGTATCAGGCGAGAAAAAGCATCCCGAGTAGTCAAATTATTTTTGGTATGGTTTGGTTGGGTTTTATGACATGTCAACCATTGTAGGTTATTTGATTCCAAATCCATTTTTATACATATAATAGCTCTATTTCAAACAATTCAGTTTAGAATAAGTACAGTTTTTTGTTTACACACAGTTAAATTTTAAAACAATTCAGTTTAGCATAAGAACACAGTTTTAATCTCAAAGACAGTTCTTTTTCAAACAATTCAGTTTAGCATTAGTGCATAGTTTAGCTCTCTTTGACCCATAAAGAGGTCCTATCAGGTCCTACCTCTCCGGGCCAGAGTGGACCTGGGAGCGATGCCAATAATTGAGTACTCCCCATTCCTCAAAGCTCCAGCATTACTGGAACCTCGCCATCAGATTGTTTAGTGTCATATACAGGACAATCGTTGGGGGAGTCTTGCTCCTCTGCAGAGATGCATGACTAGGCCATACCCAAATTGTGCTTCACGTTCAACCAAAATATTGCAAAACTTTCGACTCATGCTAGTACTTTTATTTCTTCTATTTTTATTTTCTATTGACCAACTCAGACTCTTTGGACGAATTGAATTATATGAAACGGACAGATTTTTCCCTATAAACTGTCACCTGTCCTGTTGCGTCATTGGGATTTTATATTTAAACATCTGAGTTTTTTCTTTTTCTATAAAATAGATAAATAGGCCGTTTTCTTTCTTTTTTTAACACAAAAGAAGAAAATGTATGAAGCAAATAAAAATAAAAGGTCTTTTTTAAATCTGCGTTTAAAAGAAAATAAAAAAACATATATACATTTGGTGTATTTGAAAAATGTTAATATTTAGATATAAAGTTAGGGTGACGTGACACATGACGTCAGACGGTATATTGAGAAAATATATCATTTTGAAATGAATCAATTTTTATTGTTGATAGATCGATTTTAATAGAATGACAACCCATCAAGGGCCATTTTATGCTTAGCGGTTAAGGAATTGCGTTCATCGTAAATTTTCGTTTTTCATTTTTGTGCAGTTATTTAAGAATTTTTTACACGCGGTTATATGTCAAGTATTCCAATACAAATAAGTTGCACACAGCTGTATTCCTATTCCTGGCTTCAAGTATTCCTATTCCTGGCTTCAAGTATTCCTATCGAATGCTAATAGTTAAATGGTTTCAAGTAGTTATTTCTTGTACACATTATTTTAGTAACTAATGGCAATTTTTGTTAAACAATTTTAGCTTCAAGTAATACAAATAATTTACAGTTACATAATATGAAGTATTTTTATTTAATACTAATGATTTTTAAGCGGACCAATTTAACTCAAAGATTGGAACCCCAGCAGGTACTACCACTCCGAGTCAGAATGGACTGAGGAGTAATCACAAGGGAGCTTACTTCACATTCCTCAGATCTCCAGAAATGGAGCCTCACCAGCAGATGAAGCTTACTTTTCATACCCAGAACACTACTTTTAAAGGGGGGATTTACACCCTTGTACAAGGGAGACAGTTAACTTATTCTAAACCCTGTTAACCGGGCGGGAATAATTTCTGGATTCACACAAATCCACGCCAGTTCTTTTTATTTTTTGTAATTTGTTGATTCAGTGTAACCCAGATATAAGAGAGTTGTCGGGACCGGAGAAGTTTCTTATATCCGGGTATTAAAATTTTTCATTTAAAATTCTAAAATTCCTTCATCATTAATCATGTCAATGAAGAAATATTTTATTTTAACAACATTTAATTATTCTCTGTTACTTGGCTGAATCAAAAGTTTTGCCATATTTTGCTAGCTTATTGCTTTATTCTTTCAAATTACAAGTCTAGCATTCATTATAGTGGCTTTCATGTTGCACCGTCTTAAGACACCTTTCTGCTTGTTTTTTTTTAATCTCACACTGACATAAGTTCATATCCTTTGGGGCGAAGAACTCCTTTACTGATGTTTCAACCTCCTCTTGGTTTTGAAATTGTATTGAGTGAAGGTAATGAGCTATGGAACGGAACAAGTCATTATCGGGGGGGTTAGATCCGGACTATCTGCTGAGTGTTGCATCAGTTCAATTCCTTCAAATTCCTGGGGTTTATTCTGGACCCCAACAGATATGCAAATATTGCAAAACTTTTGGTTCACCCTCATAGTTTTTGTTTATAGTTTTTTCTGAGTATTTTCACTTTTAATTACTTAAGAAGAATTCTTTAACATCACTTGGAAATCGACGTGAAATATTGTCAAATAGTGCACAGATACTACACTGATCCTTAGCATAGAGTAGTGGAAGTGACTCTAATCTTTGGCTGCGGGCATGGATACTTTCATCTAAAAAAAAAGAACCAGTTTCTGTGTGAATTATCCGGTCATTTTCACTAGTAATTTGAAATCGATCCTGGAAAATTCTCGTAGTGTAATGTTGAGAATGCTAGATAAACAAACCATTGTTACTGGATGCCCAATACTTGGGGCTTGTGCTACAACTAAGCTAAACTGTGTTAATAATTATGGTACCTCTCGTGATGCAATGTTTAGTAAGTTTTGAGGAATGCGGAATACCCCTTCATTGCCATCGCTCCCAGGCCTACTCTGGCCCGGTGTGTTAGCTCCTGATATGGTCCCATCTATTGGTCAAACTAGACTGTTTACTTATACTAAACGGAATTGTTTGAAATAGAACTTGTCTTGACATTAAAACTGTGTACTTACGCTAAACTGAATTGTTCGAAATAGATCTGTTTTGCATGCTAAACTGAATTGTTTAACTTAAAATTGTTTTTGACGTAGAAACTGTACTTACGCTAAACTGAATTGTTTGAAATATAACTATTTTGACATTTAACTGAGTGTAAACAAAAAATATTCTTATGCTAAACTGAATTGTTTGAAGTAGAACTGCTTGACTAAAATGAATAGCTTGAAATAGAATGGTTTTGATATTTAAACTGTGTACTTATGCTAATCTGAATTGTTTGAAATAGAACTGATTATTTGTATAAAAATGGATATGGCATTAAATAACCTTCAAAGATTGATATGCCATCAAACACAAACAAACAAGCAACTAAGCTAAGTAAATAATTATATTGATTCTAAGAATAAAAACAGTGGATGACACTTTAATCCAAAGAAGATCACACATATTTGGATCTAAGTGTAAATCTCTAAGCTAATGATCGTTTTATTTTGACGGGTACTATGCAGGTACAATAAAAAACAACAACTATTGATCCGTATCTCTTTTCAGTCTATAAGTTGGCAATAATCTCATTAAATATCAATAATTTACACTTATATGAGCTTAGAGATTATCTTTATTTTTATTATAGGCTTTAAATATTGTCGATTTTACAAGCTTACAAATACATACGCTACTTTTTTTTCATTACATTAACAAATTTCTAACATTTTTACAAGTGCCTGGGTAGGGAATTAATGGATGGATAATTTAAGTCTCTTCATCCCCACCTTCTGGCTGGCCTCCTCCTCCCGCATTTAAGCATGTTTCCCATTGTATTCGGCTCAAAAGGGTGTTTGGATTTAAGATGTACTGGGAAGGTGATCTTGTCATCATCTATTCTTCTCATGATTGCTTTTGGCTACTCGGCTATTGTAGTTTGATCATGTTTTACACCTCACTATTTCAGCATCGTCTCGCGTCGTTGCTTTGACGTCGCAATGCGCATGATCAGAAAACTTTTTTGAAAATGGACACTGTCCGGGATATAATTATGAGTTACCGGTAAAAAGATCATTTTCTTACTTGCCTGGAAATAGAAAATGGAAAATGTTTTGTTTGTTTGTTTGTTTGTTTCTTTCTTTCTTTCTTTCTTTCTTTTATTTATTCTTATTTTTTTGGATTTATGTTATTTGAGTAATTTTTCAAACTGATTTTTTTTTTAATTATAAGTTCTATTTTGCTTTTTTTTCACCCTGTCTTTTTATTCTCACATTTACCTTCTTTTTCCCTTTTTTTCTTCAGAATTACCTTCTTTTTTTTCTTCACGTTTAGATTTTTCTTTCTTTACATTTACTTTCCTATTTTTTCTTCCTATTTACCTTTCTTTTTACTTCACATTTAACTCCTTTATTCTCGTTTAAATTCTTTTTTCTTCACATTAACTATCTATTTTCTTTTCTTTTTTTTCTTCGCATTTTCGTTCTTTTCTCTTTCTTATACTCACGTTTACCTTCTTTTCTCTTTTTTCTTCACATTTTCCTTCTTTTTCTATTTTTCTTTACATTTACCTTCTTTTCTTTCTTTTTCACATTTACTTTCTTTTCTTTTTTTTCGCATTTACCTTCTTTTCTTTTTTTTTCTTCACTTTTTACCTTCTATTCTCTCTTTCTTCTTCATATTCACCTTCTTTTCTTTCTTTCATCTTCACATTTTCCTTCCTTACTCTATTTTTCCCGTTTCTCTTAAATTTTTCTTCCCATTCACCTTCTTTTTTTTTCTCGTCTTTCATTCTTATTTACGTTCTTTCTTTTTCTCTCTCCCTCTCTCTCTCTCTTTTTCTTCACATGTACCTTCTATTTTTTTCTATTTTTTCTTCACATTTACTTCAATTTTCTACATGTTCAGTTTTTTCTTTCCCTTTCTTCCTTCATATTTGTCATCTTTTCGTATTTCATATGTACCTTATTTTTTCAACACATTTACCTGATTTTTCTTCTTTTTCATCATATTTACCTTCTTTTTTTCTCTTTCTTTCTTCTTATTTACCTTGTATTTTTTCTTCTTTACATTGATTTTATTTTGATCTTTTCTTCCCATTTTACTTTTATTTCTTTCTCTTTCTTTCTTCCCATTTACTTTCGATTTTTCTCGTTTTTCTTGCCACTTTACCTTCATTTTACTTTTTTCTTCACATATACTTTCTGTTTGTTCTTTTTTAGCACATTCACCTTCTTTTCCCCCCCTTTTTTTCCTTAACAGTTGCCCTCTTTTTTTGTCTTATATTACTTAGGTAATGTCTTCTATCTTTATCTACGGGAGCAAAAACTGATACATACAATACAACAAAACTGTTTGATAGAGCATAGACACCACCATTGGCCATGCAATTTTGTCAGGGGTAAACAAGGGCCGATCCATAATTCGACTTTCAAAAGATGCACTTCCAGTATGGAAATAGAGGGTCTCTTTTATATCAGCTCATTTTCGTCACTTCTTTTGAGCCATGTCAACTATTTCAAAAATTCATGTAAAAAATATTTAAAAACCTTTCACTTGACGATAACCTAATGTCGAAACTTGTTGAGAAAAAATAAACAACAACATAGAAATATTCCTCTCTCTCTCTCTCTCTCTCTTATATATATATATATATATATATATATATATATATATATATATATATATATATATATATTGATACATATTTGATTGAACATAATAGACATTTTTGTCAACATATTTTTTGTTAATCCTTTCGAATTGCCGTATTGATAATATGAAATTCGGTGGTAATTGGTTGATAAACTTTCCATAATTAGTTATTGCCCAAGTACGCTCATTCTTACAAAGTAGTAATGTACATACAAAAGTTACATCACTTTTGTAACACATCCTCCCCTGATGATCGCTCAAAGTTGGGCAGAAAGTACTTGGGAAATAAACAATTATGGAAGGTTTATCAACCAATTCCCGCCGAATATCATAAGATCGATTCAATAATTCGAAAGGATAAACAGAACATATGTAGAAAAAATGTCTATTATGTTCAATCAAATATGTATCAATGAAGAAACGCTGCCAATATATATATATATATATATATATATATATATATATATATATATACGAGGAGCTTACGATAAGTTTCCAGACTTTTTCCTATGGGCACTTTTATTGATAGTACACACATGACACTCTAGTCCCCTTCGAAGTAATCTCCTCCAACTGCAATGCACTTGTTGTACCGTTCCAATAACTTCTGGAAGGCCCCATGGAAGTCCTCTTGTGTGTGCGTGTCAATGAACTTCATCATAGCCTCTTTCATCTCATCAATTGTCTCATAACGACAGCCTCTGAGCTTAGGGAATAACCAAAAGTCACAAGGAGCAAGGTCTCGACTATAGGGAGGATGAGGAACTGTCTTGATGCCCATCTTGGTCAAATAGTCTGTGACAAGGATGGAGTTGTGGACTGGTGCTTTGTCCTGATGGAAATGCCACTGAGCCGATTTGAAGAGTGCTGGCCTCTTCCGACGGAATCTCTTCCTGAGCTCCCTTAAAACCTAAACACAGTAACCCTAATCCTCACCCTAACCTTTTGGTCAATCAACTCTGGTGTATTGACATCCTTACTCCTCCCATACCTCTCATCATCTCTCATAGACTCCCTGCCTTCCTTGAATCTCCTATGCCACTCAAAAACTCATACTCGATTCATGCAAGATGATCCAAAAGCAGTCTGAAGCATTCCATACGTTTCTGTGGCATTTATTCCAAGTTTAAAACAGAATTTTATTGCATATCGTTCTTCCTCACGTCCAGATTGCATTTTTGAAATTCACCAGCTGTGACAATCAGGCTTTAGTAGGGTGTATTCCAATTGCTGCTGTAGCTGTTCATTTAAACCTGAAATTGGGTCAGTCATCTCATAAGATGTATAGCAATAACATACTGAATTTTCAAGAGTCTACAACAATTTTAAATGTCCATATGAAAAAAGTCAGGAAAATTATCGTATGCACCTCGTATATATATTCACAATTAGACAGCCCACTCAGCTGAATATCTGCAGTGAGGTAAGTCCTCCCCACTCAATGAGTGTCCTGGCAATGACTTTAAATAATCCAATGGTGATATTCAGTCTTGGAGATTTGGGGAATGTGGATTACCCCTTCATTGCCATTGCTCCCAGGTCCACTCTGACCCGGAGTAGTAGCACCTTATAGGGTCCTATCTATGATCAAATAGAACAAACTGTGTGCAAAGAAATAACTAATGTTAAATTGTGACTGATATACAGCAATACTTGAAACCATTCACCAGTGTGCAAAAAAGGGCATGGGCTCGTTTAAAAATACTATCAACAAAATGTGTTTACACATCATATATATATATATATATATATATATATATATATATATATGTGTGTATGTATAAAAAGGATTTGGCATTAAATAACCTACAATAGTTGATATGCCATAAAACGCAGCAAAACCAAACCAATCGCAATTGTTTGTTTCGAATGAACTGATAATAATGTTTAGTAACCAATATCTCCAAGTAATTCTCCTTAAAAAGTAGTTTTTAGTTCATTGGCCTAGAGGGTAGAGTGTTCGCCAATGGTCTGGGAGACCGGGGTTCAATCCCAGGTCGGGTCATACCAAAGACTTTAAAAATGGTACTTGATACCTTCTTGCTTAACACTCACCAATATAAGGTACGTATCAAGGTTAAAGTGGAGCAGTCCTTGGAAAGGAGTAGCGCCCTCCGCAACACCACGGCGTAGTGGCTATTGAAAAGGGAGCCTTCTGATCGACCTCAACTAAAGGGAGACAACTCATTCTATTTAATATTAATTATTTTCAATAGCTCCCGTGGACTCTAACCACTATGGCAAGAGTTGATCCAGTCAGCTGGGACTGTAGAATACACCGTCTGCATCACTGCACAGCGGTAACACTTCCTCCCCAATGAGTATGCTGGATATGACACTAAACAATCTGATTGTGAAGCTCCTGGAGCTCTGACGAATGGGGAGTACCTGTTCCAAGCCATTACTCCTAGGTCATATCTGGCTCGGACTGGTGCTACCTGATAGGGTCTTCCGTATGGATCAAAAAGAACTGCTTAACCATTTAATTGTGTGCAAACAAATGACTGGTGTTAAATTGAGCTATTAGTGTTACATAGAAATACTTGAAACCATTTAACTGAGTGCAAATAAATGATAATAAATAGAATTATTTGTGTTAGATAAGAATGCTTGAAACTGTTTAACTGTGTGCAAAAATTAAATTATTGGTATTACATAGCAATTCTTGGAACCATTTGACTGTGTACAAATGAAGGAATCGTGTTGAATAGAATTATTACTCTTAAATAGCTCTACTTAAAATCATTTAGCAGAGTCCAAACAAATTAGCTTACTTTTTCTTTAAATTATCTTCAAACTATTCACTTACAAATAATATGTATACAACCATTTTGCTGCGTGCAAACAAATGATTGATGTTAAATTGAATTGTCAGTGTTACATAGCAATGCATGGCTCGTTTAGAAATGTTATCTAAAAACTATGTGTTTATGTGTCTAGCCACACTGATGAGTTGTGATACAACAAAACAGTCTGTCTGGGGATAACCATATATATGCTTCCCTACCCATGAGGTTTGAGCACTCTTGTAAGGAATTACTGGTTGCCACTCACATAATACAAAGCTCTTCTAATGAATTAAGCACTCCGGTAGCCGTTGAGCCTATATGTAAACAAAGGAAAAACAATACATATACGTAAACTTCCTTCGCGGAGGTTGCCGGTAGCTCTACGGTAAAATATACGACTGGCGTAAAGTAAACTGTGTTTCAATCCCAGCTTGAAGCATCTCGTGTGCCTAACCACACTGATGAATTGGGATACAACGAAGTAGTCTGTCTGCGGACGACTATATATACTCAAACAGGATTCGGCATTAAGTAATTTATAAGTGTTAATATGCCATGAAAACCGACGAACCGGTCAGTATGGACTTCGGAATAATGGCAATAAATTGGTACACCACACCTTCTTGATCTCCAGAAATAGCATCGTGGTTAACGTGCTGGACTTCGGACTTAAAGAAAGCGAGTTCGAATTCCAGTCGTGCTATTACATTCCCTTTTGGGTAAAATATCGAAAGATCTTATTCCCCCAGTAATGGGCTAAATAGTGAGACTACTGTTTTTCTGCAAACACAGCTTTGACATTAAATAACCCACGAATGTTGATCTTCCATTAAACAAAGAATGGAATAGGGTTGGAGTCTTATTTCACTGCAGGGTATACATCTAGCCTATTCTAATCCCACTGACCGAGCGGGGAGCGTATAAGAAATTTATGTATCAAGACTTACAAGATGTTTTAAAATACCTAAAACGATCATTCTCTTTATGTTAACCTTGTAACGAAATGTTTCTTTTTTGTTCTTTTTATTTATTCTAATTCTTTTTTTATATCCCCCCATACACACACCTATTTTGTCTGTTCTTATCTTTCTTTTCTTTTCTATCTCAATGTCTCTCTCACTATGAACTACCAAGACAGTGACGCCAACGTTGAGACGACGTCAAACAATTACTGACCCTGCACGATTCATCAACTCGAAAAGACTAGCATAACAATTTAAAATCTCCAAAGAGATAATTTCATTCATTTTTCTGTTCATTATTCCGGTGAAGAGAAGTAGAAATCCCTGGCCTCTTTATTTCCAAATTAACCTGTGATCCACATAAAACATCAACATAAATAAACACGTCCAATTACCTTACGGTTCGTGTTGCTAAGCTTTTCACCCGACACGGGTAGTGAACAAATTTCCTCCATCACTTCAGGAACGTTTTCAAAAGTCTCAGTGTCGAATTTTATATGCCGGAGGAAAATAAGACAAAAATATAATGAATCATGAACCCAGTTTTCAAGCAGTTTATCAAGGCTATTACTTTTATTCAGTTTGTATGAATTAGCCAGTAAATCTCGGAAATAAACGGATCCGGTAAGTTTTCGAGAATATTCGAGAAATATAAATATTAAAAAGCATGAAATTCTCTTCCTGGATTCAAGTTATTTCGGATTCCATTATTTGCATTCAAAACGAAACAATATGAGATCTAAATGATATATCCTAGATTGATTTTGAATAAATAAAATTTGACAAAGAATTCTTCGGCCGTCTAACGTTGCACGTTATAAAAAATCTGTTGAGAAAGTAATCAACCTGATTTTTAAATATTTTTCAGGTTGATAACCCTGATAGGAAACCGACCGATCATTGCATCTGAGAATTTAATTAAGAAAGCTTAGATAATTACAAGTATTTTTTTCAAATGTGTCGTATGAATGAAAAAAAGAATACCCAGGCACCTTGAGTAGTGTAATGGTTAACAAACTAGACTAGCAAACCTTTACTAGTGAGTTCGAGTCTCATTGGGTGACTTATTCATACTGCCTTGTGCCACATCTGAGCAAAATCAAGATCACTGATTAACCTATTTAATAATTCGGTGGGTGACCCATAAGTAATAAGAAGTATGGTAAGTAACGTGATACCTGTTTGCCAGACAAAGTAAAGCTTAGTAAATAAAAAGTTAAGCATCAATGAAACTGCTCAGTACTTAGATGGGTGACCACTTAGAAAGAACGTCATGTAAGTAACTTGAAGCCTGTTTGCCAAACTAAATAAAACTTAGTAAATAGCAAGAACAAAGCAGGAAGAGCTTTAGCAGTAATAAGCTGCTCAATACTTAGATGATTGACCACTTATGGACGACAGGTACCGTAAGCAAGCTGAGGTCTATTTGCCAGACTTTGCGGAGTTTTATTAATAATGATACCGTGCAGCATCTGATTAAAATCTATCAACTTTCAAATCAACGTGATATAGATAATTAAAATTTGATTATGAAGATCAAGTTCTATCCTATTCTATCTAGGTGACGCAATGTATTGTCGGATAATTTAGTTTAGTTTCTTTGTTTAGCGGCATATCAAATTCTTATAGGGTTATCTAAAGCCGAAGTCTGATTAAATGTTAAATTGTTATAACTTTATATATTCAGTGTTAATTGCTGTACTTTTGGTACTATATCTATAACTGATTGTCTATACTGAAAGTAATAATTGGTGGTTGGTTGGTGGGTTGGCTGGGATTTACGGCATATCAACCTTTGTAAGTTATTTAACGTCAAATCCATTTTTATGAAAATAGTTCAATTTAAAACAATTCAGTTTAGCATAAGTACGCAGTTTAAATGTAAGTACAGTTTAATTGTGAAAAACATTTCTATTTCAGCTAATTCAGTTTAGTATAAGTACAGATTTTGTTTACACACAGTTAAATGTCAAAACAGTTCCATATTAACCAAATCAGTTCAGTGTAAGTACAGTTTTAATGTCAAAAAGCAGTTCCATTTCAAATCATTCAGTTTAGTATAAGTAGGCAGTTTAAATGTAAGTACGGTTTGATTGTCAAAAACATTTCTTTTTCGAGCTATTTAGTTTAGTCAAACAATTCAGTTTAGTATAAGTATGCCGTTAGTTCTATTTAACCCATAGATAGGGCCCGATTAGGTGCTACCATTCCGGACCAGAGTGAACCTGGGAGCAATGACAATGAAGGGGTGCTCCGCATTCCCCAAATCCGCAGCATCAGTGGAACCTCACCATCAGCTTGTTTAGTGTCATATGCAGGACACTCATTGGTTGGGGGAGGGTCTTATTCCTCTGCAGAGGTGCAGTCGGTGTATTCTACAGCTTCAGCCGACTGACCAAGAAACTAATAATTGAAGTCATTATTTGGTTTCAAGTAACTAATAGATACTTTTCTTGCAAACTAAATTTGTTTAATATAAGAATCTTATTTAATAATTCACAAACACGGTTTCAAGTAACTAATTATAATAATAATCCTAAGTAAACAATTCTTGCTTAAATTAACTATTTTTGATACAAATATTTTGTATACATTTAAATGGTTTCAATTGTTCTTATCAAAAATTTATGATTCTATTCAGTATAAATCATTTACTAGCTTTACTGTTATATAGTTACACGTATTTCTCACCAATATTAATAATTTCAAACAGATCTATTTTATACATAGATGGAACACCCTCAGATACTACCACGCCTGGTCAGAGTGGATCTGTGAGTAATGGCAATGAAGGGGTATTCCACGCTCTAAGCTCCAAAAGGAGAACCTCGCTATCAAACGGAGTTAAGCATCATATACAAGAAAATGTGGGAGTAGAGCATCTTCCTACGAAAAAACGCCAAACGAACAGCGACCACCAAACACTATGACTGGGCCCTATTAAACAACAAAGATATAAGAGATAAATACGTATTAGAATTAAGAAACAAATTCAAAACACTACAAGAAAAGACGGAAAAAAGTACACCAAACGACGAATATGAAAACTTCGTCAATGCACACCTCGAGGCAGCAGCAAAATACATTCCAACAAAACTTAAAACTAAATATAGAGTCCAATGGGAAACTTTAGCGGTGAGAGAAAAACGTGCACTAGTGAAAACAGCCTCCAAAAACTATCGAAAAAACCCAACAAACACAAATGCCTTAAAACTAAAAACGGCACAGTATCAATTAGCAGGCATATATATAAAGGAACAGACAGAATACATTCAAAATCAGATAGATAAGATTAGAGACTCGGTGGAAGATAGACAATCTAGAATAGCCTGGCAAACAATAAACGAAGTGAGCAGAAGAAAGAACACAGCCAAAGCAAAACTTAAAGCAGCAAACCAACAAGAAAGAATAAAACTGTGGAAACAGCACTTCGAAAACTTACTTGGAAACCCACCAAAAATAACGCATGAACAAATCACCAGAATAATTAGCAAACAATTAGACATTAAACTAGGACCGTTCACACAAGAAGAACTCGACTCGGTTCTCAAAAAAAATTAAAAATAGGAAAGCTGCAGGGCTGGACGAAATTCCCCCGGAAGTATGGAAGACCAGACAATTCGACGACATACTGCTCCGACACAGCAACGCAGTATACAATCAAAATCCGATAGATAGATGGATGAAGGGATGCATACTCCCCTTCCCTAAAAAGGGGGACCTCGGATTAGCCAAAAACTACCGAGGCATAACACTTACATCCATAGCTGCCAAAATCTACAATGCCCTACCACGAAACCGAATAGAACCCAAAATCGACATCATACTTAGAAAAAACCAAAATGGCTTCCGAAGAAATAGATCCACGACCTCACAAATATTAACCATCCGCAGAATCCTTGAAGGTGTACGGGCAAAGAACCTACAAGCGACATTAATATTTGTCGACTTTACCAAGGCTTTCGACTCCATTCACAGAGGACAGATGGAACAAATCCTACTAGCGTACGGAATACCTAAAGGAACCGTAGCGGCAATAACAATTCTCTATAGAAACACTAAAGTAAAAGTACGATCACCGGATGTAGACACGGAATACTTTGACATTGTAGCAGGAGTACTACAAGGGGACACGCTGGCCCCGTACCTCTTTATCATTTGTCTAGACTACGTACTTAGAACATCGATTGACAAAATCAAAGAGAATGGCTTCGAACTGACGAAGAAAAGAAGCAGAAGATACCCCGCAACAACAATTACCGACGCCGACTACGCCGATGACATAGCGATACTGGCAAATACACCTGACCAAGCCGAAACTCTTCTGCATAGTTTGGAACGAGCAGCAGCACGCATAGGCCTCTATGTTAATGCACACAAAACGGAATATATGTGCTATAACCAAACGGGGGACATCTCCACTCTAGAAGGAACCCCACTTAAACTAGTAGACAAATTCACGTACCTAGGAAGCAGCGTCGAATCAACCGAAAAGGACATCGAAACGAGGCTAACGAAAGCATGGACAGCTATCAATAGGCTATTGATTATATGGAAATCAGACCTAACCGATAAAATGAAACGCAGTTTCTTCCTGGCAGCGGTCACATCGATACTGCTATATGGATGCACTACATGGACGCTAACAAAACGGCTGGAGAAATAAACTGGATGGCAATTACACAAGAATGCTGCGTGCAATCCTGAACAACTCCTGGCAGCAGCACCCCACAAGACACCAACTGTACGGCCACCTGCCCCCTATCACGAAAACTATTCAAGTTAGACGAACCAGACATGCAGGACACTGCTGGAGAAGCAGAGATGAACTCATAAGAGATGTACTCTTATGGATCCCCACACATGGCTGCGCAAAAGCAGGACGACCAGCTCGAACGTACATTCAGCAGCTATGTGAGGATACAGGATGTTGTCCCGAAGACCTACCTAGGTCGATGAACGATAGGGAGGAGTGGCGAGAGAGGGTCAGGGATATCCGTGCTACCAGCGCGATATGATGATGATGAGAGCATCTTACATGTCAGCAGTTAAGACAGACTGGGTATTCTGAGCCCAGTCCAAAAGGTTGGCAGTTTCAGAGGGAATGTAACTGTGAAAGATCAACCTCGTTTTCGTCAAGCGGTCACATTATGAATAGAGGCATTCCATCGTGGCTCAAGGATGCAAGATGAGACTGAAATTCTATCTTTTTAACTAAAAAGGAAATCGCCTTCTTTTATTCAATTGATCTTTTTCTTTGGCGAGGATGGGTGGGGTAATGGTCCAATGAACTTAGGAAAAGATGCGCCAAGATTCTTACTTTGAGGTATGAGAAAGTGGAAAAGCATATTATATGACTATCGGAAATTCCTTATATGGTTCGTCCGGGAACTTTTAAGTAAGAAGGCTAGTCACGTAAACAATGAGTTTGAGCCTCACTTATTCCCAGGCTCTTGATAATTACTCTTTTTTGTTTAATTTTTTGTGAAAAATTGCTTTTGGAACTGCTATTATATATACATATATGTGTGTGTGTGTGTGTGTGTGTGTGTGTGTGTGTGTGTGTGCGCGCGCGCGCGTTATAAAAAATTGTAAGGTCGTTTAATAACTCACGATTCTATTTTTTACGTCTTCGATCATCAGCAGACCTTGTAATTCATACGTCTGACATTCAAATATCAAACCTGTGGATTACCAGTTAACATGAAACTCAGAGTCGAGAGTTACTACCCAACCTTACAATTTTTTTTTCTTTTTTATAATCGATATCATATAAAGGTATTGTTTGACATTGGCACATCTTTTCCCAAGTTCATTGGACCATTATCTCACCCATCCCCGCCAAAAATATAAAAGTTCACATAGCTTTAAATTTATTGTACACTGTGATTTTTATATTATTATATTCACTCACGTGAAACGAAGAATATTGAGAAGTCAATAAACTTTTATATTTTATTGGTTTTTTTTAATATTTACTCACCTTATTTGAAGAATGCAATAAATTTGGAAGTCAATGCTTTCACTTTTGCTATTGGTCACCAGATGATATAGATACCGTGAAATCCTGTGTCATGGTAAATCATTGAATTTTCATATTTCATATCTATTTTAGGTTATCGCGAATTTTGCATTCAGAACGAATTCTATTGTGCAAAATGTAAGTCTAAACATGGTAAGAGGAGGACAAGCATGCCACATGATATAAACTGACATGATATATATATATATATATATATATATATGATGGCTATCCTCTCGGTTTCGAGCGTGACCGCCTCCTTTATCTCATGTCCTCTCCCCCTCCCCAACTCCCCCTCCAAACTCCTCCCTCCCCAACTCCACCTTTAAATTTTATGTGTTCATAGATGACTCTTCAGACTAGCCAAACTGCGACAGATTTTGCCACAGAATTGGCACAACCGATCAGTTTTGTTTGCTGTGACATTATTTGGGTGCAAGATAGATTTTGCACATTTACACAGATGGCTTTTGAGACCAGCAAGAGATAGGCACAATTTTCCATTTATGTCACATACACACGCACACACACACACACACACACACACACACACACACATATATATATATATGTGTGTGTGTGTGTGTGTGTGTGTGTGTGCGTATTCTTAAATGTTCATATCAATCCTATGTTTATTAGTGTTATGTATTTTGAAAAATAAGTTTCAGTCTAGTCATTTGACCTTATTTTGGGTTGTATCCTGATATACTAGCCAATCAATGTTTGATGATTTAAAAAAAACTTGTAGGTAATTTTGTTCATTCTATAGATAGATAGATAGATAGATATAAGTAAAACTTCTCTCTCTCTCTCTCTCTCTCTCTCTCTATCTATCTATCTATCTATCTATCTCACTATTTGTCATTTTCCCCGGAAAAACTTAATTCCAAAGAGGTTATCCTCATAGCGAAACATGTAACTGATTTTTAGCATCATCTTCCTTCTCTCTCTCTCTGTCATACACACACACACACACACACACACACACACATATATATATATATATATATATATATAACAAATATGTATATATTAATATTCTCAATACATGAGCAGTGATATAAAGATAAAAGAAATAGATTAAGACGTATCCCAGAAGTGC
>CAUZXS010002295.1:2500-385000 GCA_963585895.1 Sepioteuthis lessoniana
TCCCAGGTCCACTTACCCAGAGTGTTTTTAGTGTTAGATAGTTGCATGTTGCAAATCTTATGTATCAGAACCAGCTGCATAAGAAAGAAAAAAAAGACACAAGCAAACAAACAACTCACATAAATGTAATTTTAACTATTGTATATTTGGTATTAAAAAAAAAAAAAATTATGATCTATATTTTCTTGACAGTTTCTTTGATTTTAATTTTTTAAAAAGATTTCTGGAGTTTTTCCATTACATTTTAATATACATAATGTTCGTTTACTTTAATTTGTTATTTAAACATGACTAATAAACTGTTTATCAGTATTTCCCAACATGGGGAATGATTAGATTTTGGTGGAGCTGGTTTAAGGTTCCTTTATGTGAATTACAACAATTTTAAGTACTAGTAATTTAATCTTACAGTGTGCGTGGAGAATCAGATTTTTAAAATACTTAAGTGAGGCATTGTCCAAAATCGATTAGAAACCACATATATATTAGGGGGAAAATTATATGGATGAAAGTGTACTTTTGCAATATGTTAAGAGAACCAATTTAAAATTTGACTTATATTAATTTCTCTATCTGCACATTTGGGGGAAAAAAAAAAAATAGACATTTTGGTCGGGTATTCATTCATGATGAAAAGTTGGCATTTACTAAGGTTGTTTGAAAGCATGGAACACCCTGTGAAAATTCAAAGTCATTAAGTATTAATAGATTTTGGAGCCGAGCTTGCTGACCATTACATCATGATGAAGTGTAACCCTTTATTGCCATTAATACCAGGTCCACTGACCTGGAGTTATAATACTTACTAGGGTCACATTTATACAATCAAGAATTGTTATTTGAAGCTATATCTGCCAAATCAACAAAGTTAAGCAGCAATGACACTGTTCAGTAATTCAAAAGTAACAGGGAGTACGATGAACAACCAAGAGCTTATGTGCCAGACTAAGTAAAAAGAGGATATTATGCATAAATAAAAATCCATATGACGATTTTCATTTACTTGGAGAAAAAAAAATGAACGCCATCCCGTATCTGTCATGCAATTCGTTGGAATCCTTAGCGTTACTATAGCTTACGATTATGCGAGTTATTGTACGGATACCGACTAGTCTAAACTGACGGTAGGCAGTTCGTCAATAATTGTTGGAAGGTAATCAGAACGAGAGTGACTCTTAGAGCATATTCAGCAGAACTTTGAGAGAGATGCCTGACTCTCGGTGAGAAGAGAACAAAAGCAGTTTCTGCTTTAGAAGTGTTGTTTGAATAACGTGGATGTGATTTGCGGGTGAAGAAACAAGTCTCGGCATCTCATTACAAATTTGAAAAATTATATATCTCCAAGAGTGTGACTCAAATATTTTTCGTAAAAATAAGATAATCTGCCAGGGCTAATTTTCCCGGTTCCTTTGTTTAATCGCCTATCAACCTTCGTAGCTTATTTAATGTCAAAGCCCTCATTGTAAAAGAAGAGTAGCGATACGATTTCACTCATGGCTGTGAGATAAGTTCGTTCATATCTTTCCCAAAGGTATTAGTCCCATATTGAACATTATAGCGCCACTAGAGTTGACATCGTTTACTTTGAGGCTGTAGTCCAGCACTTTAGCCATTACACGACGGGGACCCCCCCTCCTGGCGTAATGGTTAACAAAATAAGTTAGATTCTCACTAGACGTCCCATAATTCGACTTTCGTGACAAGTAAACTAGGCTCTGTAAGTAAGGTAACTTATATTAGGATCAACAATCTTGCTTTCTAGATCATTAGTTGTAGCGTTGACCCTCACTTAATCTCATAAGAAGTTATTAAAACAAGAAATGTGACTCAACACCCCCCAAATCCCTACCATAATAAATAGAAAACAAGATAAGATCTTTAAAAAGAAACTGTACCTCACCTACTTTAATGGTTAGCAAGTTTGATCTTGAAGATCCATTACTACTAAATAATGAGTTAGTCACTGGGTACCTCATACTTGCAGCCTTAATAGTTTTTAAAGATTAACGGTCAAGTTACGATTAAAACTCCAACGTTAGCCAGGTCATTAAAGAGCTTGTTCAGTAATTAAGTTGGTAATCAGTTAGACAAATAAAAACAGGAAATTACTTAGAAAAAAAGAAAACTTCTTACCATAATGTTACTACTTTCACTTAACTGAAGAAAGAAAAAAAAAAAGAGACTGCGCTGCTTTACGTGTCCATTCGTCATGTGATTTGGGTGCATGCGCAGGTTCGAATACTTATTGTCATTACAGCTTATGAATATGTATGAGTTATCGTGGACTCGTCCAAAGCAACAATGGCTACTTTGTCAATGACTGTTGGAAGATAAGCAGAACGAGAATGACAGTGGAACTGAGAGTGCGAGAGAGAGACGAAAATAAGTTCCTCCTGACTTTGTCGGTGAGAAGAAAACGAAAGCAAGCTTTGCTTTGGAAGTGGTGTTTTCATAACGTTCAGCAGGATATAACTTTAGAAGAAACAACTTTCACGGAAGTTTCTGTTACAAAGGAAAAAAGTCAAATATTGAGACAAATCTTTACTGTTTAAAAGAAAAGGTCGATAGTGTAACGGTTAACTAGGTAAAATAAAAGTGTTACCTTAGTTATTGTTTAAGAATGTTTTTTTATTACCTGCATCTCATGATATATCAATTTCATTCACAAAATGTCACAACTAGTGTAGGACTGGTTGTGTTATTTCAAATATATTTATAACATTTTGGTATAATTACAATTGCTACGAGTAAAAGTAGAAAGTGGATAATAAGAGTAAAAAAATTGACAATTAAGAACTTGTTTTAATACTTACCTGGTTTCTTTTAGAATGTGTCCTGGAAGTTGATATAATAATTTAAAA
Source organism: Sepioteuthis lessoniana (assembly GCA_963585895.1). NCBI lineage: Eukaryota > Metazoa > Mollusca > Cephalopoda > Myopsida > Loliginidae > Sepioteuthis > Sepioteuthis lessoniana. The sequence goes on from CAUZXS010002295.1 coordinate 5,362, forward strand.
ACAAACAAACATTGATTTTGTGTCTGTAACTCAAAAATACATTCTTTACAGGACGTGTTTCAAATGACCACCATTGCGCTGATGACACACTCGAATTTGTCGAGCAAACTTGTCCATTAACCTGACCCATTCATTTTTTTGTTATAGTACGAATCTGCTGAATGATGCCCACTTTGAGTTCAGCAATGGATTGAGGATTGTTCTCATACACGTTGTTCTTCAAGAACTCCCAGTGATAAAAATCTCGGAGGTTCAGATAGGATGAATGCAGACACTACTCTGGTTCGTGGCTTCTGCCGATCAGCCGATTCGGGAATCGATGGTCGAGCCACTCCATCTTGATATTGGTTGTATGTGGAGTTGCTCCATTTTGTTGGAACCATTACACGTCTCCATTCACACCACGACCTGTTCCAAGTGCCCTCCAGAACTTGTTCAGCATATCAATGTAACGCTCCTTTAACTGTGTCTGCCTCCTCGTCGACGTTTTCAAACTAAAACGGTCCGATTATTCCATGTTTTCAGATGGCCACAAGGGCCGTGCATTTCACAGAGTCCATGGGCCACTGAAGCACCTCGTATGGGGCTTTTGCGCCCCAGTACACAGTTATTGCTATTAACATGTCCACAGAGCTAGAACTGTCTTTCGTCGCTAAACCGAATATCATAAAGGAAGTCAGGATCCTCTTCAATTTACTTCTCCAACGACCGGCACACCACTAAACGTTTTTCGATGTCAGCTGCTTTGATTTTATACTTGATCTGGATTCTGTGTGCTTACAGCTGAAGACCCTTCTTTAAGATTCTTTGCTACGATGAACGTGAAAGACCAAGTTCTTAGGAACGTCGTCGGCGGGACTTTTTTGGACTCCTTCCGACAGAATCTCTCACCGTATCCACATTATCAGGACACCTTGCAGTCAACTTCCTGTCAGATCTGGGATTTTCTACTTTCTTGTTGAGGTTGTTTACTGACCGTGTGACTTGTGTACCCAACGATAAATTTGGCTTTTCTGGGAATAATTGTTAAAGTTAAACCTCCTGCGAAATTTGTTAGTTGTTATAGTATACTATTTTCAAATCTGAAACAAAAAAGCACACATTATTATTAGTTGTTATTAGCAGTCACATGGGTCCCGTGTGTGTGTATACACACACAGTTAAAATGGGTTAAATTTCCGATAGGTAAAATCTAAAACGTTAAACAAGATCTAAGACGCTAGCAATACACAAACGTGCTGAGCAAAGATCACAATAATGAATTATTTTGACGTATAAAAAACAGCTCACGACTCGGAATTTAACGAAGTCGTTCGTCAGGTGAGTTACTTTCAAAATATATATGTATATATATATATATAGGAATCACTGGCCGCATTTTAAAAGTTGCCCCATATTGTCTTCAGCCCATGGCGCAATATGCATCAAGTTGGATTTGGTCAAAAGCGAAAAGTCTTCTGCATGAATGAAATGCACGCGGAACCACCATTCCCGTGTGATTACGTAACATCAAGAAACGGTTACTGTAAGCGCCTAATGACATCAATAGCCGAAAGTAAAAGCGTTCTTAAAAATCACAAACTGCACTAAAAATGAAGATGAACGTACTATGTAATCTCTGCTTGTAGTTGATCTGGCGTATATATATATATATATAATTCTTTTAAATACCCTGTCCACTGGCAAAAACTGCTTGATAGCGCCAGGAGTGGCAGTACTGCCTACACCTACCGAAACTGTGTTATCACCCTTGGTTGGCGGCTTATGAGGGCAGGGTATCGCACGTACTTTCACACGTTGTATGATGAAAAAAAATACAAAATCATGATTAAGATTTAACACTAAAAGCGTTTTTAATTCGTAAAATATCACTATATTTCAAGTATAAAAAACGATAATAAAACAAAATGACTCACGACTCAGAGTTTCACTCTGTTGATCCTTAGGTGAGCATTGTATATTCACATGATTAAGGAATCTAAGCAAAGAGCAAGTGTAAAAAGTTAGAATCGCAGATCATTAGTTGTCTAAATTTCTGAGACGAAGTTTTTTGATTTTTATCATTAAGGGTTTTCGGATTATTGTCTTCATCTTTATTGTTATTTCCACAACGTTTCAGCCGATATGTCCTCCGGCCTTCTTCAGGTGTTTGTCGAACTCGGGAACCTTCACCGAACTTCGAACTACATCCTTTATTTTATTCACGGGGGGTCGCCTGTTCTGATTCCGTTAGCCATAACCGGGTACAAGTGTTAAGCATTCCTGTATTGTTACTCGCCAGTAGCCGAAAGGATCCAAAAGATATGTAGTCCATATGACATCAGGACAGTATTCACAAGTGGTTCAACTCTCCGGAGGTATCTCTTCCGGGTCAAGCCACCAACGGATTTCAACATGACCAAGAACTGTGTTTACTCCATACCTTGCAGTTGGGGTAAAATATACAAAGTGAGACAGGTCGCCCAATAAAGTAAGACTAGAAGAACATCGGAAGGCAGTAGTACCAGGTGAGATTGAAAAGTCGAGTATGGCGGACCATATATGGAAGGAAAAGGGAAACCATCTGCCCTTATGGGATAAAGTTGAAATAATTGATAGGGCTGAACATTGGAGGATTAGACGCCTTAAGGAATCAGCACATATGTTGGGCTACAATGACTCGCTGAGTAGACCAAGTATAGAGCTGAATACAATATGGGAACCGATAATTAAAAAAGGCTATATGAGGAGAAAAAAAAAATCTGAATATGAGCATAGGTAAAAAATCATACATAATAGTAGTAATTCTAGTCAAGTAAGAACATTAAGTTTATAAGTCCCAAAAAATTCACCCTGAATTGTCCAGCAGGACACATGGCGTGACGGTTATTGGCGTTGGTTCCCTTAGAGACAATCATCTGGAGGTTCAATCCTCACTACTGGCGAGTAACAATACAGAAATACTTAACACTTGTACCCGGTTATGGCTAACGGAATCAGAACAGGCGACTCCCGTGGATTCAATAAAGTTCAAAGTTCCGTGAAGGTTCCCGAGTTCGACAAACACCTGAAGAAGCCCGGAGGACAGATCGGCTGAAACGTTGTGGAAATAACAACGAAAACCCTTAATGATAAAAATCGCAGATCATTGTTACCATAGTAGTTCAATCATCTCTAGGTGTCTCGTGTTTGTAGTTTTGTGTTGTTGAAAATTTCTTAATTCCGAGAAAGGCGATTTATGCGAGTGTTTTCTTTCACGTGTAACCGGGTAACTTTGGTGCTTGCACATATATTGTTGCATGTGTAAACAGTTAGCGATCAGGAACGGTGGACGATGTCAAATTTCTTGGCGGAAGAAATCGGGCAGTTCGAAATGAGTATTGAGAAAGATTCAATAGGCGAAATAGAAATCGATTTGATGTAAAATGTGCTCTGTGGGATTGAACCCGAAAATAACCGGCTAAAATCGAGCATAATTTGGCATGGAAGAAACTCATCCCTCTAACGCCTCTGTCGGTCCAGTTCTGGAATTTGTATCTTCTCTTTATCAGGATAACATCGCTTAGCTCGTGGTATATTGGAATCGGGAGAAAAACAAACTGAGAATAAAGATGTTTTGGTAAAAAGATGATCACGAGTGGTTGTGGGAGGTCTGTAGAGAGATTGATGTCAGAGCGCGTGTTTTCTCTAGGCAATGAAGATAAAGGGAGGGGATATTTTGTTCAAAAACTAATTACGAATAGAATTGAGACCTTCAAGTGTGCAGGTGTCGGCCATTTGGAATCTTACTTCGGCTGATTTCCGAATGTTAATTTATTTTAGACCTGAAAAAAAAAAAAAAAAAAAAAAAAATAGAGTTGAATCCTTATTTTCTTAAAAAGATTATCTCGACTAATTTTGCAAATTGAGAACGATATATAAGAAGGTGTCTTCAAGCGTAGAAGAAGATGGAGATCAGACTGACCAGAATAGAGTCAAATTGTGACTAGATACTTGAGAAACGCGCGCAACTGCTAGTTGGCCTTCAGGGAGACAAGAAACGAGAGGATTGCTGGCGGAATGTTACACATGTTACTTTCGAATCCTCAGACCTACAGGGCAGTGATCTGTTACTGTTTCCATAAAGAAATCGAGTCATCCACTGTTTCAGGTCGCAATCAACTTACGAAATAAATGTACCTCTGTATATATAAACGTCTTAATTTCCGTCGTTGATTTCATCTGTCGTTTCTTCCTGTTCAATCATCTCAGTCGACTACAGAATATACCGACTGCATTTCTACCGAGAGGTAAGAACCCCACCAAAAAGTGTGTGTCCTAGATATGACATTAAACAATCTGATGGTGAAGCTCCAGTTTTGGGGAATGCAGAGTACTCATTCATTGTCATTGCTCTCAGGTCCACTCCGATTTGGAGTGGTACCACCAGATAGTGTCCAATCTATGGCTCAAATAGAACTGTTTGACATTTAAATTGTGTGTTAACAAAAGACTGATGTTAAATCAAATGATTAGAAATAGGACTGTTTAACCATTTAACTTTGTATCCAAAAATGACCAATGTCTAATTAAATAGTTAGTGTAACACTATGTAGGTGGTCCACCAAGCAGATGATCCCTTTGTCTGTTTTGGCGCGAAACCAAACAAAGGCCTGAGCCCGCGATCTCTACATGACCGGAAGTAGGCAAGAGAACGCCAGTAGGAGTTGGACAAAGGAACTCAGAGAAGGCAGTTGGCGAAGGGTGACGCGAGTGGCCAGTCGACAGCAGAAGTGACCAGTCGGCATGAGAGAGTCCAGCAGCAGTGAGGTAAGACCGGTCAAGATGGGTTGGCATTCCTAGTAGCTTTGTAGAAGTTTCGCTAGAAATCCACGCTAGCGTTAGTCTACATATGCACATTGGGAATGCATAACTCCTCTTCTTGCACTTTGAGTTAACCCAAGCTCATATTGTTCGTTTGTTCTTTGTTCTTTCCTCCCACTCCCTTGATTGTATTTCTTGTAGCTATGAAGAAATGTGCGATGCCTCTATCGGAACCACTAGTTGATCACCGGCCAAGAAGTGAAATGGGTTCGAAGAAGATGACGTATTCGGGGGGCCGAGGGGGTATCATCACATTAGTGATACATAACAATACTTGGAACTTTTTGACTGTGTACAATCAAATAATTAGTGATAAATAGCAATATTTATAACCACTTCACTGTCTGCAAACAAATTATTTATATTGAATTGAATTATTCCTATTAGAAATACTTGAATCCATTTAAGTGTGTGCTAAAGAATGAGCTTAGCTTCGTTTAAAAATGTATACACAAATCGTATGTATTCAATATGTATAAAGAGGATTTGACATTAAATAAACGACATTGGGTGATATGCCATAAAATGAAATCAAACCAAACCAAACCGATCTTGTTCGACTTTTGTGAGTTTAATCGGAAAACTTGCTTTCCGATTAAATCTTAAAATTTTCTCGGTAGGTGCACAACGGTGATCGATTGATAGAAACATTATATATTTTTGGGTCGTGTGCACATCGAATCCCTCCACCTGTTGGGCCAAATCTCGTTCATGTCCCGTTGATGCAGCAGCCGAAGACCTTAGCCGTAAAGTTAGGAACGGTTAGGTCGACAGCATTCGGATGGACATATACACACAAGGTTACCCCAAGGCTTTAAAAGGTTGTTGGTTGGTTGGTTGACTGGGTTTTATGGCTTATCAACCTTTGTAGGTTATTTAACGCCAAATCCATTTTTATTTATTTTTGTCAAAACAGTTCTATATATATAACAATTCAGTTTAGTGTGAGTACAGTTTTACTGTAAAAGAAAAACAGTTCCATTTCAAGCAATTCAGTTTAGCTTAAGCACGCAGTTTAAATGTAAGTACGGTTTAATTGGCAAAAACATTTCTATTTCAAGCTATTCGATTTCATCAAACAGTTCTAATTCAAACAATTCAGTTTGGCATAAATATGCAGACAGTATAAATCATTCTATTTACTTTTCCTCATTTGTTTGCACACAGTTAAATTATTACTAGAGTTTCTATGTAACAATCAGAATTTAACATCAGTCATTTGTTAGCATACATTTAAATAGATACGTATGATATGTAAAAAATTAATTTAAAAAGTGATTGAGCTTATAAGTTTGCCGACAGTTAAGTGGTTTCAAGTATTGTAGTTTTTTTTATTATTTCTTCAAGATTAACGCTGGCATCTACGCAGTCTGTGTCGCTATCCAAACTCTCTTTTCTCTACGTCCTTTGAAGAGGTTTTGTTGATTGTTGAGCATTGGATTGTTTGGTTGTTATAAGCGACTTTGTTGTTGAGGATATTTTGAATGTACTTCCTGGTTTTTCCTTATTCACTTTGGTGTTCTTTTGAATTTTCGCAGTTTGGCTTATAGGGAGTTGTGATTTTTGTTTCTGTTGTTCAGGTCTTATGGGAGACAAGTTTTTTAGTCTACCTTTAATGCTTTTTGGTGGACGGATTGGTGATTTATGTAATGGCTGTTTTGATGGAGATTTTGCACTTTTAGGAGTAGTTCGTGTTGGAGTGATAAATCCTACGCGTGTTTTTGTTTGGACTACAACATTGGATCTCTCCCCTTTCGTAACTTGTTTCTGAGCTGGTGCTTGGTAAAATTCAACCGAGTGTAGTTTTTCAGGTGCTCCTGAAACTTTGACCAATCATTGGCTTCCAACTTGATCAATTTCTCCACAAGTGTTCTATATTTGCTGTTGTCATTGGTTTTATCCGCCCTCCGTGCAACAGAGGCGTAGCTGCTTTCTCCCATATAGCTCCCTACAATTCTCCGAGCTTCCAGGAAGGAAAATTTCCTCTTGTGTTTCACCTCAATTATTTCTTTTTCTTTTTGGTAAACGGCACAAGTTCTTGTGTAAGCCGGATGATCTTCTTGACAGTTTGCACATTGAATTTCTTTCAAGCAATTTTCCTCGGCATGGTCCGGGTCCTTTTCACCGCATTTGGCACATGTCTGTCGTCTTCTACAGGCTTCCCTGTGGTGTCCAAATTTTTGACATTTGAAACACCTTAGGGGAGCTGGGACGTACTGCTCAACTTTCTCAAGACAATAGCCGATCTTCACCTTTTTTGGTGTTCGAGGCTTATTAAATGTTTGGATGTAAGTGTTGGTCTGGATTCGTTGTTCACCTTTTCCGATGGAGATTATCTTTATATTTGTAATTTCTTGTTTTCCCAGGGCTGATACTATCTCGTCTTCTGTAGCCAATGCCAACTCTCTACTCCTGATAACTCCCTTGGAAGTGTTGAGTTTCTCATGCGGGTACGTTCTGCATTAGGTAATATGAAACGTTTTTATTTATGTTTTCTGTCTGTCTCCGGCTGTCTACCTCGACAAGCAAGTTACAATTCCTTAAAAAAAAACAAGGAACAGTTTTCGGACTAGCACTTGTAGATATTACTTTTTTCTATGAGAAAAGGCGAGAATTTGGCTAGGCAGACCTCTTCCAAAGCTTCAATAACAATAAATCTGGGGAAGTCTGCTGCCTCATTCTCCGAGTCTGATTCTGACAGGTTTCGTTTTGATTTTTTGTTTGAAGACGCCATATATGCTGTATATTTTTCACTGGCCCTGCACTCCACCACCTACCATGGAGTCCAACTTGTGTTGGGAATGAACCAAGGGAGTAACCCATTGGTTGAGACGGGGGATACGCGACCAGTATACTCGAGTTGAGGGTAGGCTTCCGAGCCGTTGCCAATTTCAAGTTCTCAGCACGAGTCAAATTCCTATTCTCAACACAATTGACCCTCAGCCATCGCCTTCTAGTAACTAACAGATAAGGGTTGGGAACTTGCTGCAAGTACAGATTTAAAAATACGGTCGGGATAAAATATATTGGTGCTAGGGCTTGACATGACCAGCCGATTGATTGCATCGGGTCCAATCCGACCGCCCGTCAGACCAAGTAAGGACCAAAGTGGTGTGTTGACCTCTCTGTCGCCGGATCAATGACTGCTCAACCACCATGGATCCGTCCTAGCGCCTTACGGGTCGCCACCCATCGCTAACAGGTGGCTTCATTGATGGGGGGGAATCTTACCCCGCTGCAGAGGTGCAGTCGACGTATTCTACAGCCCCAGCCGACAGGGCGATTAAAAAGGTTGTGTCAATATTTTTTAACGCAATTATAATCGTAAGAGCATGGTGGCCGAAACGTTTTATACGTTAATGGCACCGTCAAATAAAACAACATTTAATACTCTTTGTTCAGCCGCTTTTAAAGAAGAAAAAAAAGAATTTAAAATGAAATCTTAATATGTAATTATTTGGGTGTATGCTAGAGAACGAAATAAATGCAATTATCCAATGCAAAAGTAAACTTCGTGTATGGCCACATAAACAACCAGGCAGGTAACAGAAAAAACAGTTCACGACACGGTGTTTCACGAAATCGTTCGCCAGGTGAGTTACTTTCAGTATAAGTAAGTTGAACGACCGTTGTCGAAGGCGATCCAAAGGCTTCCATTTCAATAGCTACACAACAGAGGCTAAGGGTAGGGAGCTACTGCTTTCTCTTGATTGCTTCTCTTACCCTTGATCCATATCTTATAATGCTGAGTGTTAAGCAAGGTGGCATCAAGTATCATTATTTTGGCCTTTGGTATCACTCAACCTGGGATTGAACCTTGGTCTCCCGAACTATTGATGAACATTCTAACAATTATGCCAATGATTGAAATTTAACGCTAAAAGAGTTTTTAATCCGTCAAATCTTTAGAGGGCTCGATGCATGAAAATGCAGATCACTATCACAGTATATTTCAAGTATAAAATAAGATAACAATAAAACAGGATTTAAAAAGTTTGATATTTGCTTTGCACCGTGGCAGGTAGTAGAGAAAATAACATTGATTGATTGGTTTTATGACACCTCAATCCTTGTTGGTTATTTTATGCCAAACTCTGTTTATACAAATATAAATTAAATATGATTTGTTAACGAACATTTTGTTGGTAATATTTTAAACAAGCTAGAACTTAGCTGTTTATACACAATTAAATCGTTTCAAGTATTGCTATCTAACAGGAATAATTCTGTTTAATATTAATCATTTGTTTACACTGTTAAATGGTTTCAAGTATTGCTTAAGTAATTCTATCAAACAAGACTAATTCTATTTAGTAGAAACCATTCGTTTGCATACAGTTAAATGGTTTCAAGTATTGCTATGTAACACTAACAATTCAATTTAACATCATTCATTTATTTGCACATAGTTAAATTGTTAAACAATTCTATTAAACCCATTGATAGGACCCTAACTGGTACAACCGGTCCGGATCAGAGTGGATCTAGTTGGTTGGTTGGTTGTTTGGGTTTTATGGCATATCAACCTTCGTAGGTTATTCAACGCCAAATCTATTTTTATGAAAATTGCTCTATTTCGAACAATTCAGTTTAGCATAAGTACGCAGTTTAAATGTAAGTACAGTTTAATTGTGAAAAACATTTCTATTTCAAGCTATTCAGTTTAGTTAAGCAGTTCTAATTCAGCTAATTCGGTTTAGAATAAGTTCAAATTTTGTTTACACACAGTTAAACGTCAAAACAGTTCTATATTAAACAATTCAGTTTAGTATAATTATAGTTACAATGTCAACAAGCAGTTCCATTTTGAATAATTCAGTTTAGCATAAGCACGCAGTTTAAATGTAAGTACGGTTTAATTGTCAAAAACATTTCTATTTCAAACTATTCAGTTTACTCAAACAGTTCTAATTCAAACAATTCAGTTTAGCATAAGTATGCAGTTAGTCCTATTTAACCCAAAGATAGGCCCTATCAGGTGCTACCATTCCGGGTCAGAGTGGACCTGGGAGCAATGGCAATGAAGAGGTATTCCGCATTCCCCAAAGCCCCAGCATCACTGCAACCTCACCATTAGATTGTTTCGAGTCATATCCAGGACGCTCATTTGGAGGGTCTTACCCGTCTGCAGAGGTGCAGTCGGTGTATTCTATAACCCCAGAGTGGATCTGGAAGTAATGGCTCTACATTCTCGAAAGCTCTGGGACTGAAGCCTCTCAATCAGATGATTTTGTGTCATATCTAGGATGCTCATTGTGGGGTGGGTTGGGTGGAGTCTTATCCTTCTACAGACACACAGTCGGCGTATTCAACAGCCCCACCCAACTGGGCATTGGTTGGCAGAATGATGTGATTTTTAGAGCTGCGTAGTAATGTGTCTCAAACAGAGAATGTTTTTATGCTTTCAGACTATATATTGCCTGCGAAGTAAAAAAAAAGATTTTCATATTTATTATCCGCTTTTCCTACTGTCTTTTTCATAATGTATTCATTCCTTCCACAAAATCTTTATTTTTCTTTCTATTTCTCTCTCTCTCTCTTTTATGATCGATTCATCACTTTTTCTAGTTCAACGTTTTATTCTTTCTTTCTATGTTCATCTTTTCAAAATATTCTCTGAAATATTTAGATTAGTAATCTTATTTTTGTTATTATAGTCACTACGTTTTAGCTTAAGTACATTACAGTCTTCTTCAGGTGTTTGTCGTTGTCGATAACTTGCAAATTTTAACCGACTATAGCACACTCTGATTCGTCTGTGTTGACATGGTGGCCTATGCCACCTGCCGCCCGTTCCAGAATATGCAGCAGGGACTCAGCCTGGGAGGATGTATTTACCAGAAGCGCTGTGAGGTCAGAGTAGTCCGTGTTCGTAATTGTGACGTGGTATGCTACTGAGAGAGGGGAAGGGAGGTCAATTCCCTACCCTTCTGTGTTTAAATCAACAGGCGCGAAGACTGACCCTTAAAAGGAGATATGAACGAAAGTCAATTCCTCGAACTCTATGATCTGCAGCCTGTTGAACAAAGAAAAGAATCCAGGTCACTCTAGTAGCATGACCGGAGGAAATAGTGGGAGAAGGAAAAAGTCAAATGAGTGGCCAAAGACCCTTTAGCGCCAAAATGACATTTTTTCGTTAGAGAAATTTGGAAAAGAATCTTCAGTTTGAGGACAGAAGTCGGCGGATAAAGACGCCGGTTTACAGCCAAACTCCGGGAGGTCCCTCGCCCGCAAAAAGAATCTTTAGTTCTGGACAGACATTGGCGAAAGAGAGACGCCAATTCCGCCAACTCTGAGGATGCCACTCGCCCGTAAAAGAAAGGAACCTGAAAATTAAGCCTTGGCAAAGATAAGTACAACTTAAACTGTTTTTCCTTCTACCCTTCCTAAATATTGGGGAATTATATGTATTCAAAAAAGAAAGAGAGAAACTGAAAGTATTCTGTTTCATCAACAAGTAAATTAGTGAATGAACTTTGTTACGTGCTTCAGCCCAGCGACCTAAGCATTTTCTCAAGTAAAAGAAAAAAGAAAGAAAGAAAAAAGGAGAAAGAAGAAAAGGACTGTTGAGCGACATTTGTTTGATACTGCCTGCTGGCTTAATATTGCCGGTATTTTAAAAAGAAACGAGAAAAGAAAAAGGAACTGTTTCTTGAATCTTATCATTATTTGTTTGGTCGTCGCCTATTAAAACTTTGTTATATTTTAAATGCACCCTTATGTTGAAATATTTTGGTTGTGTTATGTATCAATCGAGTCGCCTTCTTTTGCACATATCTCTTTCAGCTTCGTATCGCTTTCATTAATTCTCGCTAAATGTCTTATTCATCTTAAAACATTACAAGGGGATTTTGGAAATTTGACTACAGTTAATATTTTCTAACCTTGAAGTCTATGTTTTCCGTTATCCGAGGGGGTAGGAAAACGAGGGACTTACTGGGGCATGAGAAAGTGAATTGGAAAGCCCCTCGCCAGCGTCGGAGATCAGTCTAGCTCCAAAGTAAAGCCATTTTCTTTCATTAAATCAACTGACGTTCGAAGCACGTAGTCTAGGCAGATAATAAACAGGTATGGGGCTAATCTGTCCCCTTACAGCACACCCGTGACAATGTTAAAGAAGTCTATGTCTAGGCAACATCTCCACACTTGTGGACAAGTTCACCTTCCATTGAAGCAACGTCTCATCTAATGAAAATGACATCAACACGCGACTAAAGAAGGCATGGACAGCTACCGCTAGACTATCGGTCATATGAAATTCAGACCTATCAGATAAAATCAAGCGCAGTTTTTTCCAAGCAGCGGTCGTGTCAATACTGCTATATGGATGCACCACATGGACACTGACTAAGCATATAGAGAGAAAGCTTGACAGTAATTGCACTAGAATGATGCGAGCTGTATAGAACAAATCCTGGCGGCAACATCCCACAAAAAAGCAGCTGTACGGCCACGTACCACCCATCTCGTAAACCATCCAAAATAGATGAAAAAGACATGTGGGACACTACTGGAGAGGTAAGGGCGAACTCACAAGCGATGTACTCCCGTGGAACCCTCCACACGGACAAGCAAATGTTGGACGATCAGCTAGAACATGTCTACAACTAATCTGTACTGATACAGAATGTAGCATGGAGGGCCTGATGAGGACGATGGACGATAGGGACGAGTTGCGGGAGGGTGTCAGGGAAATTCGTGCTAGCAGCACAACATGATTATGATGACAACAGGCCCATGAAGAAAGCTAGAGGAGTTAACAGTCGAAACGTTGTGACTCTAAGAAGCAAAATGAGGATATCAGTTCAAGTATACAAATGTAATATTTCCTTATTTCAGAAATTCAGAAATTTTTTCTCCGTTTATTTTTCTTCCATAAAACTTTCATTTCTTTGATTTCTGCCTGTGTCTTTTCATATTCTAAGATGGAAAACTTTCATTCATTCTTTCTTTGGTTGTAAGATGTTTTTCTTTCCGTCCTTGATTGTAAGATGTTTTTCTTTTTTTCTTAATTGTAAAATTTTTTTTTTCGTTCTTTCTTTGAAAGAAGTTTTCTGTTTTTGTGAGATGTTTTTCTTTCTTTTCTGCGTTCTTTGATTTTAAGATATTTTTCTTGTTTTCTTTAATCGTAACATATCTTTCTTTATTTCGTTCTTTCTTTGATTGAAAGAAGTTTTTCTTTCTTTCATTTTAAGATATTTGTCGTTCTTTCTTTGATTGTAATATTTTTTTTTTGTTTTTGTACTTTTTTATTTCAAAATGTCTGTTTTCTTTCTTTCTAAAACATTTTTCTTTCGTTCTTTCTCTTTCTTTCTTTCTTTTTTTAAAGATATTTTCCTTTCTTTCTTTCCTTCTTTCTTTCTTTTTAAGATGTTCTTCTTTCTTTCTTTGATTTAAAGATATTTTTCCTTTTTTCTTTCTTTCTTTCTTGGATTTTAAGACGTTTTCCTTCTATTCATTCATTCATTCATTCATTCTTTCTTTCTTTGATTGTAAGACGTTTTTATTTCTTCTTTGATTTTCTTTCTTTTTCGGAGATGCTTTTCTTTCTTCCTTTGATTTCAGTCTTCTAAGATTTGAAGATATTCTTCTTTCTTTGATTTTATTCTGTCTTTGTTTGTAAAATGGTTTTCTTTTTGCATATAACCGCTCTTCTTTATAATAATCTTATGTATTTGAAATATTGACCTCATCTTTTTTGTTATAGTCGCATCCTTTCAGCAATTTTACCCCGGCTTTCTTCAGGCGACTGTCATCGTTGATAACTTTCTAAGGATTTTTACCGATGACAACATACTTAAGCTGGAGAGTACAACAGCCGAAACGTTGTGACTATTGATGAAAGCACTAGTCCAAGTCAATGCTTCAGCTAAAAAAGGTGTGTGTGTGGGGGGATGTTTGATGAACGTCCCACCAGACGGACGATAGTGGCACAAAGCCATTTTTTAGGTGGGTCCGGACGCGACTCCAAAAATGCCTCGGGGCCCCGTCAACATTCCCCTAAAAATGGGTGCCTCATGTGCCAGGCGATAAACTTAACCCTTCCAAGGAGGGTTAAAGCATTTGAGGACGGTCCCCTGAGGCTCGAGGAATTAACCGTCGGCACGGATGCCAGACAGCCCGAACCCGAATTGTGTGTATGTGTGTGTGTGTGTGTGTGTGGGGGGGGGAGAATCTCCTTGGAGTAGTCGCTAAAGTGCTGGACTGCAGCTTCGAAGTCAGCGAGTTCGAAATCCAGCCGCGCTATTACGTTCACTTTCGGATTAATACTCCCAAAAAAGGTATGAACCCCCTTATCCTCCCAGCTATGGGTTAGATAGTACCACTACTGTCCTTCTATAAGGAGAGTTTTGGCATTAAATAACCCACAAAGATTGATATACCATGGAACAAAGAAACAACCCTCAACAAAAAAACAAACCCCCCCCCCCAAAAAAAAAAACATTTAAAAAATCAAAATATAGCACCAATCTTTAAAATGGAGTGGTTCTGGTTTGGTTTGGTTTCTTTGTTTAATGGCATATCAACTCTTTTTAGGTTATTTAATGCCAAAGCCATTCTCCTAGAAGGACAGTAGTGGTACTATTTTACCCATAGCTGGGAGGATAAGGGGGTTCATACCTTTCCCAAGGGTATTTGCCCGAAAGTAATAATGCGACTGGAGTACGAACTCGCGTACTACGATTCCGCAGTCCGTCGCTTTAACCATTACACCACGAGGACACCCCCAGGAGTGGTTCTATCTGTCGTGAAAATGAATGCATGATAATGTATCAGTACTTATCATAATTCACCAAATGTTCCTCTAAAACTTACCCATTTTTAACCAGATTTTAACCAAGCTTTCAAATATTGTTAGGATAATCACCGAAAAGGTTTTAATCTGCATTTGGTCGTGATGATGATAATAATAATATAAATGAAACTAATCAAATCCCGAAAGTTAACACCGTAATTTGCAGTTAGGCGCCTGGCTTTCAAAGAGAGCTAAAGCCATTTTTAAAGGCCTTGGTGATGTTTTCTTTGAAAGATATAATAGGAAATATCAGTTGTCATAAAATCATAAAAAACCCAAAATCAGGGTCCAGTTTAACACTATATGTACATTGTAATTCGAGCCTCCATTTTAGAACCCTTTCATTCGCTTCGACTGGAAACTCCTTTTTCTCGAAAAGCAACTACTTCCCAAAGAAATGATGGTAATTTTCATGAAGAGGTGATAGACACCTTCATAGCTCTATGAACATGGAATTTTGGATGTTAAAACATTTAACAGGTGTAAGAAATACATGTCAAGCGATTTTGTCTATTCAGAGGTTCTTTTATAATAAAAATATTTGTGATATTAGATTTTGAAAGTAAGGTGTATATTTGTTATAAATAGATCATCAAGTCACGCTGACGGCATAAATTTCCCTGACTCTCTTTCTCTCTCTCTCCATCCGTCCCCATCATCCATCGCTCTCGGCAAGTCTTCCTAAGTACATCCTTTGTTGTCCGCTCAGAGCTGATGTAAATAAGTCATTGCTGGTCGGCCAACACCAGCACGTTCATGTGTAGGGGTCCATTGAAGAACATTACTTATGAGTTCGTCCTTGCTTCTTCAGCAAAATATAATATTTTAATGCTGAGTACTTTGTGAACATCAGTGACCATCTTGAAAGCTTCATGTAATACAGGTAAATACTGTGAGCAATGATAATTCATCTATTGGAATGCTTGGAGGTTGGGAACATTCAGTCGTATCCCCACTCATCAATGACCAATATTAGCATTGGTATATCCGTGATATACTAACACGAACTAAACGCATTTACACATACCAGGTCTTTTAACATTTGATATATACATATACATACCAGTGGTATTAAAAGGAAAGAATACACGAATGTGTACCAAGATATAAAATATTCTATGAACAAGCAGTGTATGAAAGGGGATAAAAATGGAAAAAAAAACTTACTTGATCAGTGTTGGTAACATCGCCATTTGGCTTTACTGTTCCCTGGCAAGGTCAGAGACAACGTCTCTACTGTACAAAAATCAGTCATATAGAGGTCGAGAATAGGTTTCTAGATTGTCATGTGGCACTCTACGGATATAGCCCTGTCGGCGGGGCTTATAATATGCTGACTTGTATCCCTTGTGGAGGGGTGGTAAGACTTTCTCCAAAACGGGTTGTCCTGTGTATGACACTAAACTGAATCTGATAGTGGAGCTCTGGGAGTGTTGAGTACCTCTTCACTGTCATTACTCACAGGTCCACTCGATCCGGAGTGGTAGTACTTATTACGGTTTCTTATATGACTCAAATAGACCTGTTTGAAAAATTATTGATATTCGATTGGTCCTATCGAATACGAATAACAAAAAAAAAAAAAAAAAACTCTAAAGAAACAACTGCACAAAAATGTACACATGAACGTACAATGAACGCGATTCTGTAACCTCTTGAGATAACGTAACCCTTGCCTGGTTGATATGCCGTTAAAGATCAATCAATCAAGTTAATGGACATGTAAATTATTTCTGGAAAATGATTATTGTATCCTTATACACCATTTCAGAAATTCAGACAAGGGTTTATTTTATTAATTTATTTATTTTTTTTGCTTGATGTATTTTTCTTCACTGAAGAATTCTTTCTTTTATCCATTTTTTAAAACATTTAAAGATCAATTTAGAAAACTTTTTTCAAGATGATATTTTTTGCTTCCTCCTCGTTTAATTTCGTCTTTACTGTTTATCTCAATCTCTTTTACCTTTCCTATTTTTCTATATATTTAGCCAACTCCTCGGCACGGACATAATATGACACAAGGCCAATTTCTTGTGGGGATTTTAACAGGTTTGAATTGAGAGGTTTCCTTCTCCTAGACCGGTTGTCATACCAACGTTAAAGAGCCCAGATTGCCCTTCTATTTATCCATAACTGGATTGAGACTAGTTGGATGCATACCTTTCCCAAGGGTTTTAGCACAATGAGAAATGCAAACGGACTCGTCCAGGATTTGAACTCAGGTTGCCGTGTCCATTTCCTACGATGATGACCATTATACCACGAGCGTTTCCTTTCCAATTTTTGTCAGTTTATTTTATTATTACTATTTTTATTTATTACCATTATTCTTTTAACTTTGCTACTCCTCTTGTCGGCTTTATTTCCATTAACGTTCTTCCATTATATATATTAGTTTTTACGTTTTTTTTTTACCTAGTCTTCATTTCGTTCCCTTCCATTTTTCACTCGTGTATAAATAGAATAAAAAAAGCACATCACACACGTCTACAAGTCCCTGGTTCTGAAGAACGGAAAACTACTATTTTGAGCATCCCCTTACATCGGTAGACTTAATCGAACTTGGCATTCTTATCAATCGTATTTATCAAAGTCAGCTGACAAGTAAGCCGAGGCAAGAGCCACAGGCATGAGATATTAAGAGATTTTCTGTCCCAAAGTCTCGCACCGACTAGAATACCAAATGGCATAAAATTATGTTCTAACTTTGTCAGAAGCTTGCAAAGATCGTAGATTTAAAAAAAATGTTTTTTTTTTAACGGTGGCGTCTACTTATCGTTAAATTCAGAACTTTTGATCTACCGGCATTTTCCTCGCAGATTCATACGAAAAAATAAAATAAATAAAAATAAAAAATTAATAAGAAAAACAGACATAATAATAACAAAAACAGAAAGAAAAGCTGAGAACAAAAAGTTCGTTTGTAAATTAAAAATAAAAATAACATATGATCAAAATTCATAGAGAAAGATTGCTGAAAATGCATTTATGTTCAAAACCAAAACGATAGCATAAAAAGAATTAAGCGATTGAAAGCTTTGGTTGTAAGGAAGATAATTTAGTTGAGTTCTCACTTTCAAAAGGTGGCAAATCCCTGATATACTAACAATAAACGCAACAGAAGGAAAGATAAGAAAAACTCAGTTGTACAAACAAGAACATTTATATATATATCTACCAGTAGTATTAAAAATGTTTGTTTCTAACGGTATGTCAACCCATCTAGGATTATTTAAATGTTTGTTTCTAACGGTATGTCAACCCATTTAGGATTATTTAAATGTTTGTTTCTAACGGTATGTCAACCCATCTAGGATTATTAAAATGTTTGTTTCTAACGGTATGTCAACCCATCTAGGATTATTAAAATGTTTTTTTCGAACGGTATGTCAACCCATCTAGGATTATTTAAATGTTTGTTTCTAGCGGTATGTCAACCCATCTAGGATTATTAAAATGTTTGTTTCTTACGGTATGTCAACCCATCTTGGATTATTTAAATGTTTGTTTCTAACGGTATGTCAACCCATCTAGGATTGTTTAAATGTTTGTTTCGAACGGTATGTCAACCCATCTAGGATTATTAAAATGTTTTTTTCGAACGGTATGTCAACCCATCTAGGATTATTTAAATGTTTGTTTCTAACGGTATGTCAACCCATCTAGGATTATTAAAATGTTTGTTTCTAACGGTATGTCAACCCATCTAGGATTATTAAAATGTTTGTTTCTAACGGTATGTCAACCCATCTAGGATTATTAAAATGTTTTTTTCTAACGGTATGTCAACCCATCTAGGATTATTTAAATGTTTGTTTCTAACGGTATGTCAACCCATCTAGGATTATTAAAATGTTTGTTTCTAACGGTATGTCAACCCATCTAGGATTATTAAAATGTTTGTTTCTAACGGTATGTCAACCCATCTAGGATTATTAAAATGTTTGTTTCTAACGGTATGTCAACCCATCTAGGATTATTAAAATGTTTGTTTCTAACGGTATGTCAACCCATCTAGGATTATTTAAATGTTTGTTTCTAACGGTATGTCAACCCATCTAGGATTGTTTAAATGTTTGTTTCGAACGGTATGTCAACCCATCTAGGATTATTAAAATGTTTTTTTCGAACGGTATGTCAACCCATCTAGGATTATTTAAATGTTTGTTTCTAGCGGTATGTCAACCCATCTAGGATTATTAAAATGTTTGTTTCTAACGGTATGTCAACCCATCTAGGATTATTAAAATGTTTGTTTCTTACGGTATGTCAACCCATCTTGGATTATTTAAATGTTTGTTTCTAACGGTATGTCAACCCATCTTGGATTATTTAAATGTTTGTTTCTAGCGGTATGTCAACCCATCTAGGATTATTAAAATGTTTGTTTCTAACGGTATGTCAACCCATCTAGGATTGTTTAAATGTTTGTTTCGAACGGTATGTCGACCCATCTAGGATTATTAAAATGTTTGTTTCTAACGGTATGTCAACCCATCTAGGATTATTAAAATGTTTTTTTCGAACGGTATTTCAACCCATCTAAGATTATTTTATGCCTAGAGGTTAACGAATTGCATTTATTGTTGGTAAATATTCACATTTTTGTGTTGTTGTTTCCCGAGAGTTTATTTTGCACACGGTCCTATCGAATAATTTTAAAACAGACATATTTGACCCACTAGTGGAATCCTAACAGGTACCACCATTCCGGATGAATGTGGACTTGAGAGTAATGGCAATGAAAGAGTACTCAGTAATCCTCAAATTTCCAGGACTAGAGCCTCACCAACAGATGTATCATATCGAGGACATCCTCTTTTTTTGAGTGGCGTCTAACTTTTTTGAAGGGTATACAGTCAACCAATTCTACGCCCTGCAGACAGGACGTAGTATGAACCCTAACCCCCAAACAAACAAACAAGCAAACAAAAAACAACAACAACAACAAAAACAAACAAATACAGAAACGTATCCCAACAGCTAGAACTATACATAGTCCACTCGGCTGTGGCAGTAGAATATGCCGGTTGCATCACTTCAGAGGGTTATGACCCCGCTAAACAACGAATGTTCTGGATATGACACTAAACCATCTGATAGTAAAGCTCTAGTCCGATAGCTTTGGAGAATGTGGAGTACTCCTTCATTACCATTACTCTTAAGTCCACACTGACGTGGAGTGGTTGTACTCGTTAGGGTACGTTCTATGGGTCAAATTGAACAATTTAATCGTTTACTTTACTTGAAATCGTTTAATTGTGCGCAAAACGAATAAATAACATTGAATAGAATTATAAGTGTTTTATAGTAATACTGAAAACCATTTAACTGTGCGCAAATAAAACTATTAGTGTTAGCAATATATGAAACCATTTAACTGTGAGCAAAAAATAAAAAGAAAAAAAAAGAGGAGCTCTGGCTCGTTTAAAAATGGTTTCTAGCAAACTATTCGTTACAAA
Source organism: Sepioteuthis lessoniana (assembly GCA_963585895.1). Lineage (NCBI taxonomy): Eukaryota > Metazoa > Mollusca > Cephalopoda > Myopsida > Loliginidae > Sepioteuthis > Sepioteuthis lessoniana. The sequence continues at coordinate 25,465 of CAUZXS010002295.1, forward strand.
TCAGATATATTTAATATATACGTATAAACAGGATTTGGCATTAAATAACCTAGAAGGGTTGCTATGCCGTAAACCACTATCAGCCAACCTAGAACTCTACACAGATTGTTCTGCGAACAAACAACATGTGAAGAGGTATAAAATGAGAAAAAAAAGAAAAAAGAAAGAAAAGATTACTCGATAAGTGTAGAGGTAAAATAGCCATGTGGCTTTACTGTTTCCAGATTGGGATTAGAGACAGTGTCTCTATTGTTCAAATACCATTGGCGAAAAGAGGTCGAGAATGGGTTTCCGGAACTGTCATGTGATCTTTTAACAGAAATGTAAATTATCTAAGGGAGATGATAATTGATTGTATTCTTACATAACCTTTTGTCCTTCATACTTCATCCGTGAGATTTATTCTTGATGAAAGGAGAAGAGCTTTGTTTAATTGAAAAAAAAATGAAACTGGCTTTCTACTCGAGTATGAAGTTCAAATTTTGACTGTCCAGGCTTCTTAACTTTGACGAAAACTATTTTTAGGTTAGGTGTTATGGAAAGGTTTTCGAGGTTTGTGTCGTGAGTGAAAAAGTTGCCTATTTGCTGTTGGCGTTAGGTGGGGTGGTGGTGGATCGAACTTAGACTGGTACATTAACGGGGGGGGGGGAAAGCAAAAGACAAAAACAAACATACCCTCCAAAAAATAAAGCAAAATAAAACAAACAAACAAACAAACAAACAAATAAATAGCAGAATACTGAATTGAATTAACAAAAAACAAAAAAAAAAAAAACAGGAAATCTCTCATTCTGTTCATTAACAAGAAAAAAAAAAAAAATAACGAAAGAGAAATTGGATCTGAAAAGAAACTGAAAGAATTACATATTTTTCACTGATACTAAAAGGGTTCGAGATCAGGTAAAAAAAAAAAAACCCAAACAAATTAGATTTTGTGATCTGATTTTCCCAGTGGATAGGCCCATTCTTTTTTAAAGAGAGATGTCACATTTTATCTATTTTAGATGAAGCATTGCTAATCATTATATTTTATATTTGTGACGAGCATTTTCTTTAATCTTTTAATTTTAAGGGGGGTGTCCTCGTGGTGTACTGGTTAAAGCGATGGACAGCGGAATCGTAGTACGCGAGTTCGTACTCCAGTCGCGTTATTACGTTCACTTTCGGGCAAATACCCTTGGGAAAGGTATGAACCCCCTTATCTCCCTCCAGCTATGGGTAAATAGTAGGGCAGACTAGGTTCTTCAGCCTTGGTTAGGCAACTAGTCTAGGAGAAGGAAAACTCTGAATTAAAACCTGTTAAACTCCGCTTAAAATTTGACCTTGTGTCATATCCTGCCCGAGCGGAGGGGTTGGTAAATAGGATCTTTTAATTTTAGTTGCATAATTTTTTTATTGAAATGAAATAAAATATCAGTTGTTGTTAATGATAATAATTATCTTCTTCTTCTTCTTCTTCTTCTTCTTCTTCTTCTTCAGAGAGAGCGAGAAAGCGAGAGAGAGAGAGAGAGAGAGAGAGAGAGAGAGAGAGATTAAAAATAGTGTCGGATTATCGTTGAGACACCATCATTGAATTTTGTTCCTAAGTTTTACTTCCGAAGCTTGTCCTATGGTTTTATTTAATATAAATGTAGATAGACGTACACTTGAGCATATCGTCCGGAATGTTTTGGGCAAAATGGGGAGGTGAAAGGTCATCAGTTTATCATTTAATTTACTTTTGTTTATCTTAGCTAGTTTCATTCATTGACCCATTCGTTCTTAATAAAGACATTCACGAAATCCCTTGCAAATCCACTTACACCAAAACAGGTCGTGCTCTCTATAGGCTGTCCTACTTAAACCTCAATAAAATCAATGAACAACGAGTGATATTTACAATAAGGGAGGAAACTGAAAAAAACAAAACAAAAACAAAACAAAACAAAACAAAAAAACGAAAAAAAAGACCCCTGGGAGAAATTAGAAAATAAACCAAACTTGTTCTATGAGATAGCAGAATATTCGATTTAGAGTTGTTGTTCTTCTTGATTAGTTACCAGCTGTGGCTAGTGTGCCCAAGAGTTTAACCATAGCTAGTGGGGTTTGAAAGAAGAGATGGATTCGTGCCTTTCAAAGAGGTATTGGATTGCTTTGAGTTATTTTTGTCAAGTCCTCACTCACCAAGAACAAATTTTAGTGTTAGTATGTCAGTGTAAGCATTTGGACATGTGGCGATTTAGGAATTACCAAAGAACTCCCAACCGGATGTAGACTCGTCGGCTGCCTGATACAAAATGTATAAATGCGTCGCCACGCATAAGGCTCCACGCATCCATCCGGTTAAAATAAAAAAAAAAGAAAAATAATAAAATGTAAAGTAGCCAATGAGAAGCGGTCGCGCCAAAATTAGAAGGATTTTGGCGTAGCGAATTTGGAGCCGGTGAAAAGAGATAAATACTCAGGTTTTCTGTGAACCGACCTTTTTTCGGGTAGTGACGTCGAACCGACAACACCGTTTTTACTATCTGGTGTTTGGGCACCACGCTGTGTCTTGGGACATAGCGTTGGTTAGTCCATTCACCAGGTAAATAAAGGAAAGTCTGAAAGAAAAGTTTTTCGTCTCCTGTCTGTTCCTATCTTCTCTTTTTTTATATTTCTTATGGACCTTCTTTGGGCAAGGCATTGCACCGGCCAAGTCAACGTGGGGTAAAGCAAAATAACCAAAATATGGAGTCAGATATCTTACGGCAACACAGTCTTGCCCTTAGCCACTGACTATCATAAAAATTTTAAACCCCACATTGGTAACCTCGACGCTAAAAACCTTTTAAACCCCACAGACATACAAGAGCATTAAAACTTTTATATACTAAATCTACATAGAAATAATATGAAAAAGAAAGAATACACAAATATGTCCAAACAGCAAGAAACGTTCAAATATTATTTCATGAACAAGCAGAATATGAAAGGGTATACAAAAAGGGAAAAAGGTTTATTTAATGAAAATAATGTAATTATATAATTTAAAGTTTACCTGGCAGGGTCCATGATAACGCCTTTTCTGTTTCAAGAACAGTGGCAAAAAGAGATCGGGAATTGGTTTCTGGGACTGTCACATGACACCTCACGAGGCCCCCAAAGAAGATTCCATGCACATTCTTAAGTCGTATTTCTTCTTATAGGATGAAGTGAACACAAGTTGTTTTAGCCGGTATTTGAATTCGGCTCACTGGTTCCATTTTTTGCGCTTTTCGCTGATAGGTCATCAGTACTTTCTCAAATCTAAACAAAGCATCATTAAAAAAAAACAACAACAACAACAAACAAAGAACAACAAATTTATGTGCAAAAAGAAGCTTTGAGAATTTTGTATCTAAAAGAAAAATATCATCAGCCGATTCTGGAGATATTGACGCTGAAAACAAAACAACTGTTATATCTATAAACAACCAAGAAAGAAAAAGAAGAAAAAAAACCCCTTTGGTTCCAATTTGTCTAAGTTTAATGACGATTTTAATTGGTTAACTTCATTGAGACGCTTGGCCATTAAGATATAAGCAAATAAAATTTGACGCTGCAACGAAAAAGAAAAAAAAGATTCGTTGTTTCCACAACACAATAACCAAATAAAAACTGTTAATAGTAAACTTGTAACAAAACAACGAAAATTAAAACAAAAAACAAACCGAAAATTAAAAAAACAAAACAAAACAAACTAAAAGCAATGCAGCTTGCGAAGCGCCAAAATACTGAGCAGATAAATTTTTTTTATAGGTGACTGTTGAAGTATTACACCGTCTAATTATTTACTTCTTTGATTATACCCACTTACTGCCGCGTGCGACTATAATCGAATTTCATACCACAGTTTGCTGGTTTCGTATGTTCCATCTGGTGAGTAATTTTGAAGTGAAGTTTCTTATTATTTTCACACAGAATTTGACTATTTTTGTTATATTTTTCATTCAGATTATAGCAAAGAAATCCTGTAAATGATACTAGTTACTTCATACAGAGCGGCTTTTTATTTATTTACTAAACTTTGCTCAGTGATGCACAGAGACTTCAAGTAGCTTCCAGTACCTGCTGTGATTATTTACTTAGCTTTGTTTAGTCGGGTAAATAGACCTCAGGTTACTTATATTATCCGTTGTTACTTGTGGAGATTATATCCCTTGCTTGCCAAAAAGTTCTGCTATTGACACATCGTGAGAATCGAATTCCGTACTCAGTAGTAATTGATCTACGAAAGTTTTGCTTAATCTTATTCACAGATTGCTTAGATTTGACACTCGAACAGACGTATGGAAGACACAGTGAGGATCATACTCGTTAGTAACTGATCTACGGAACTAGCTTGCTAACCATTAAAACACGATCAGATGTTGGTATTGTTGCGGAGCCGATAAGTATGTCGACCCCGCAAATGAATTATGTGAACGAGAACAGCCAAAACAATAGGAAGGAACAAAGGCAAGGTAACAATAATAACAAATGACAATTTATTTTGTCGTATTTACAAGCGTGTATGTCCGTGGCGGTTGTATGTAGTCTTCAGCTAGAATGGGTTATGTCGTTAGCTGGTATAGTCGCGTTGTAGATGTTCGCAGCTGGGCGTTCGACGAGGGTCGCTGGCGTAGGTCGAGTCGTTGAGTTGAGCTAGATGTTTGATGCTGGTAAGCTGAGGTCGGTCGAGTCGTTGAGTTCAGCTGGACAATCGTCGCGGGCAGCTGAGGTCGGTCGAGTCGTTGGGTACAGCTGGACAGTCGTCGCGGGCTGTTGAGGTCGGTCGAGGTTGGTAGATCGATATCCCCGGTTATGACGGTATGTTGTGGTTAACCAAGGATGTATCGATCCGGTTGCTGGCTCGTACGGCAGGTCGTACGTGAGTCAGGTGTTGCAGTGGTAGAACAGTCCGTAACAGCGAGTCGTTACGTGGACTGCGTTGTACCTTGCAAGAACGTTGAGGTCGAGGAAAGGCTACGGCCTTGCTGGGCCCCCTAGCCGTGCGGACGTATCGGACGGGAGTGAAGGCTTTGTCGTGTCAAAGCCGCGCGGACGAGAGCGAAGACTTTGTCGTGTCAAAGCCGTGCGGACGAGCGGACGGGAACGAAGGCTTTGTCAGGTCAAAGCTGTGCGGACGAGCGGACAGGCCAGAAGGCCGAGGCTAAGATGGGCGTTATCTTAGCGCTGCGCAGATAGCGAAGCAGTAGCTAAAGGCTGGACCGTGCCATTAGCGCTGCGCAGCTTATCGGACAATCGGAACCGAGTGAGAGTTAAGACCGGTTGGTCTTAGAATCCGTCTTCGTGTTTGCCGCCTGGCCGTCTATTTCGACTGGTCATTACTGACCGCCAGAGATGCTCTGACCCGCAGACAGTGACCTCTTATGGTCCTAAAAAGGACCTTTGTGCATACCTATGTAGGTGGGTGAAAGGCAGATCTACCACGAGAAGTGGGATCAACGTCGGAAGTTAAGGTGAATGCAACCGCACAAAATGCAGGATTCCTCCTTAATGAGCTTCGCCAGGAGCGCGCCGTTATTTATCCTACGCCCCACCAGCGTACGAATATGGCACAAGGCCATTTTTAAGGTGGGTCCTATCGCAGGGCCGAAGCCCAACGCGGTAGGCAGTTCCAAAAATGCCTCGGAACCCGTCGGCATTCCCCTTTTCGGGGCGCCTCAGGCGCCGGGCGATAAACCCAACCCCTCCGAAGGGGGTTAAAGCCTGGGGGGACGGCCCCCTGAGGCCAGAGGTGATGTATCCAGTGGTGGAACACACCCGAACGGACTGTGCGGCACGCATTCACAGCCGGTCGAGAGCGCCCCACCACAGGACACACAGCTCCAGCCGCGTGAATATAAAATTCTTTGATAAAAAATGAGTGTAGCCATAAAGTATTTTTCTAACCTGCTATAGGCTGGCGACGACTATTAGTTCCAGTCTTATCAGGTTATTTTTGGCCGAAGTGCTTTGTAAATGTTATTAATTTTAATTCATCCTTTTCTTTTAGCTATAACGAGATGTCAAGGTCGTTAGAAAGAAAAAGGGCTTAGTCAGTTCCGGTCGTACTCGGATATAATTGTCCTAAAGCGGGCGTGTAACTTGATATGTTTATGTTTATCGGCAGGTCGCGGCAGTATGACACTAAACTGCACCCGGCTGAATGGTGAAGTCACCCTTTCATTGTCATTACTCCCTGGTTTATTCTGACTCGAGTGGAGTAATCGTTAGAAGTCCATCAAAGGGTCAAATAGATCTGTTTGATTTTGGTTTGGCTGGTTTGTGTTGGATATTTCCTTTTGACAGACTGAGTAAGTTACGTGGGTATCAAAACAGGATATGCGGTAAAAAACAAAACAAAACAAAACAAAAACGGCGGAAATGCTACATGAAGAGCGTGGGCAGCATGTTTGAAGGAAGTGTAATCATGAGAATTGCGTGGGCATCCGGAAAATTATAAAACGACTGAAGATTTTCGACCGAATGAGAAGGAAGGATCCGGAAGAAGAGTGACTAGCTACTCAAAGTTGAGAGGTAGAGAAAGTGTACGAGACTCGTTAAAATCGAAAGCGGGTATGATATCGGAAGAAAGAAGAAGGGGTGCCTTGCGAAGGCGCTGAAGTTGAAAAAACATATAGAAGCTGACATGATTAGTTTTGAGTTGGCCTATTACCAGTCTAACGAAAAAAGAAAGAAGTGGTTCCCGAGAGATACTGTATCTCCCCGTGTGTATATATCTTGGCTGTCTCCGACTCTCTCCTTCACTCAACTATTTCGTACAATACGCAATAAAAGAAAAAGAAAAAAAGCAGATTATATTTTTAGATATAAGAGTTTTTGGCTCTTCATTCCCAGTATGCAACATTTGTTTAACGGCATATCAACCCATAATGGGTAATTTAAAGTCGAAATTTGATTCATTTCTAAAATCTGGTTTGGTTTAGGTTAGTTTTATGGCATATCAACCGTTGTAAGTTATTTAATGCCAAATCCTCTTTATACATATGTATTAATATGATTTGTAAACACATTTTTGATAACATTTTTAAACGAGCTTAAGCTCATTTTTTTTGCCCACAGTTAAATGATTCAAAATATTCCAATGTATCACAAACAATTCAATTAAACACCACTCATTTGTTTACACGCAGTTAAATAATCAAACATTTCTATTCCTAACAATTCAATTAAGTTTGACATTTATTTGCATTCTATTTAATTAGACATTGGTCATTTGTTGAAACAACGTCAAATAGTTTAACAGTTCTATTTCTAATCATTTGATTTAACATCAGTCATTTGTTGGCACACAATTTAAATGTCAAACAGTTCTATTTGAGCCATAGATTGGACACTATCTGGTGCTACCACTCCAGGCCAGAGTGAATCTGGGAGCGATGGTATGAAGGAGTACTCTGCATTCCCCAAATCTCCAGCATTATTGGAGCCTCACCATCAGATTGTTTAATGTCATATCTAGGACACTCGTTGGAGGGTCTTACCCATCTGCAGAGATGCAGTCAGTGTATTCTACAGCCCTAGTCGACTGGGCTGATTTCTAAGATCTGTTTGAGATAATATTCAAAATTATTTTGAACTATGTCAATATACTGGCTCTTAAAACATTGATATTGCAAATTTAGTATAAAGACAATAATTGTTCAACTGATTTTGGCATAGAATAAACCAGTAAGTGTTAACATGCCTCAAAACCAACCAACCAACGTAGGTACGTTTTGCGGCATGTGAATCCTTGTTAGGTTATTTTATGTCACAAATTAGTTGAACAATTGTAGTTTTCATTTATAAAATCCTTCTTTTAAAAGAATCATCTCTACGTGAAGGTGTGGCAGTATATCCGCCTTCCTCAAACTCCAGGGTGATTCTACTGTTCCGCTTGGTTGGTTATATCCTCGGATGATATGACTTATTCGCCATCTGCCTACATTGTGTTTTTGATCCAAACAACATGTCAAACGCGTATCGGAGTCGCTGGTCGATGAGTAAACGGATGAGACCACACAAAGAAAGTAAAAAAAAGAAAAGTTGGCGCCAATAAATAGAGAACAGTGTAACACTAGGTAGGTGGTCCGCCAAGCAAACGATCCCTTTGTTTTGGCGCGAAACCAGACAAAGGATTTGAACTCGAGATCTCGACGTGTCCGGAAGTAGGAAGGGAACGCCAGTCAGTGAGTGAGACAAAGGGACTGAGAAGTTGGCAGTTGGCGAAGTGTGACGTGAGTGACCAGTCGACACCGGACAGCAGAGAGACAAGTCGGATGAGATGCGGTCCAGAGCTGTGAGGAAGACCGGTCAGGATAGGTTGGCATTCCTAGTAGCTTTGTAGAAGTTTCGCTTGAAATCCACGCTAGCGTTAGTCTACATATGCATACAGGAAATGCAGAGTGTTGCATAACTTCTTGTCTTGCACTTTGAGTTAACCCCAGGCATATTGTTCGTTTGTTCATTTGTTCTCTTTCCTCCCGCTCCCTTGATTGTATTTTTTGTAGCCGTTAAGAAATGTGCGATGCCTCTATCGGAACCACTAGTTGATCACCGGCCAAAAAGTGAAATGGTTCGAAGAAGTTAATGTGTCGGGGGAGGGGCGGGCGTATTGTCACAACAGAACGCAATAATAGTATTTGGTTAAAAAAATGTATCTCTAAAAATGCTACATATATTCATTCATTCCAGAGGTTGGAAGTTTATAATCGGAGACCCGTTTTACGAATTAACAGTCAGTCAATTTCTCGGCATTCAAAGTCGGTTCCTAGGCCTCTCAAATTATTGTATGACTCTCGCTTTCTATAGTCTGGTACAAGTTAATCTCAAATGGTCGGTATTGTTGACTTTCTCAGTCTTTAGCTCTCAGCTTAGGGTTAGGGTTAGTGATTTCACAAGTCACGTGTTATGTTAATTTCTCCTCGCTTCTTTATTTTTCTATATCCAGGGCAGTCTGGTACAATGCCCTCTTGAAGTATCGTATTATTTCAGAATGTCGTATTATCTTAGGCTTTCTCTTTCTTTCTCAACGTGTATAATCTAAGGCTTTCTCTTCGCTTTTCTATACCCAAGGCAGTCTGGTTAAATGTCAAAACTCAGAGTAACGTGGTGCCAGTTAGCAGGTTCGTGCTCGTCGCTGGCGAGGGACGAAACTCTTTGTTTTTATGCATATCACCCATCTGAGGGTGAGGGAGGGGGGAAGGCGAAGCTATTAAGAATATCAATTTTTTCCTAATTTGGATTTCAATAATTAATAATTAATCCCATCACTTTCATTCCGCCTTCCGCTTTTGGTGTCTAATTTTACCCCAAATCGGACAGTCTTCTTTGATTTAGAATTACTACTAATTTCTGCTCGCGTTATATTAGGTCAGAAAAATTTAAAACATTAAAAATAATCCCCATTTGAATTTAAAAAAATGTTATTCCTGAAATTTTGTTTTCATGCAGCCCACCTGGATAATTGACCGGATGTGACCTTCGAGTTAAGCCCGCTTACCGATTTCTGTTCTTCCACCGTGGATAATCGAAATAATAATTCTCTCGCCATTTCTGTAGACATAACAATTCGTGTGCATTTCCTCTAGTTGTTTCAGTTACAAAAAACAAAAAAAGAAAACAAAAACAAACGAAAAAAACAAAAACAAACCCAGCAATATATCGTTTCACGTTTTCTTTCTCTTCAAAAGATTAAAAAAAACATATCCCCTATTCCTTTTTTTGAAATCTATTTCCGTCAGTTTACACATTTGTAATATGCTGTCTTTATTCCTCTAAAATTCCAATGCCCAGTCGGCTGTTAACACAAGCCACTTATCCCTCTTTCACCAATAGCTCTTGCCCAGTCGACTGGGGCTGTAGAATACACCGACTGCTTCTCTGCAGAGAGTTAAGACCCCCCCCAACGAGTGTCCTGGATATGACACTAAACAATCTGATGGTGAGGTTCCAGCAGTGCTGGAGCTTTGGGGAATGCGGAGTACCCCTTCATTGCCATTGCTCCCAGGTCCACTCTGGCCTGGAGTGGTAGCACCTGAGAGGGTCCTATCTATGGGTTAAATAGAACTAACAGCATACTTATGCTAAAATGAATTGAGTAAACTAAATTGCTTGAAATAGAAACGTTTTTGACAATTAAACCGTACTTACACTTAAACTACGTGCTTATGCTTAACTGAATTATTTCAAATAGAACTGTTTTTCGACATTACAACTGTATTTACACTTAACTGAATTATTACATATAACTGCTTGAATAGTTTGAAATGGAAATGTTTTTGACAAACTGTGTACTTATGCTAAACTGAACTGTTTTCAATAGAACAGATTATTTACATAAAAATGGATTTGGCGTTAAATAACCTACAAAGGTTGATATGCCATAAAAAACCAAACAAACCAAACCAAACATCTAAAATTCCAATTCGGTCGAATCTTCTTTTTTATGTTTAATAAATTTATTCGACTTGGTCTCCGACTGATGGGTTTATCAAGAAAGTTAGTCGCTGAGATTGTACGAGCAATGGAAAAAAAAAGTCCCTGAATTAATATCATAATAGGGTATGGATTACTCGTTTTGAGAGTTCGGCAACGCTCATGTTATGTTATGCCAAGCCTCTCCACCACAAGCAGGAAGTGACACAGTTAATTTTTTTGGCGGAGTAAAGCAGGTTTGAATTCAGAGTTTTCTTTCACTTCGCCTACCTGCCTAATCCGAAGCTAAAGAACTTCGTCTAAAGAACGAACATATATCCAGTGAGCTGGCAATGGCACCGAAAGTGACTAAATTCTCTTTTTGACGCTGAAAGTTAACTTTCGGCGGGAAGCGGAACTCTGAGATATTTCATTTTACTTTATCATATTTACCAACCCCTCCGCTCAGGCAAGATATGACACAAGGTCAATTTTTTATGCGGAGTTTAACAGGTTTGAATTCAGAGTTTTCCTTCTCCTAGACTAGTTGCCTCACCAAGGCTGAAGAACTTAGCCTGTCCTACTATTTACCCATAGCTGGAGGGAGAATAATTGGATTCATACCTTTCCCAAGGGTATTAGTGCTATACGAAATGCAATCAGTCTCGTCCAGGATTTGAACTCGTGTCACCGTGTCCATTTCCTGCGACGATAACCATTACACCTCCATTTTACTTTATTTTCGTATTTCTTTAGGTTAGTTTATTTGGTTCAATGGCATATCAACCCTTGTGGGTTATTTAATGTGTTTATATACACACACATAGGATTGAAAGCAAGTAGTTTTGTGAAACGATGTGAACATTCGTTGTGTGGGTAAGTGCAGGTCAGAAGATTCCTTTGTCTGTTTTGGCGCGAAACCCACACAACGAGCTTGCGCGCGAGACTTCTCACGAGACCGTAAGAGCACGAGGGAAGGAAGGTTCCAGAACTGAACAGAAGAAACCAGTCAACAGAACGTTGCAGAACAGTTAAGTCGACAGAACGGGGAAGCCGACAGCTAGGATGTGTGGAACCAGCGCTGGGTTGGCCAACATGATGAGCGAGCATTCCTTTGTGGTTTTGTGGGAATTTCACTCGAATACACGCTCGCGATAGCTCACATAATGCTAGGAAAGTGTCACAAACTTTTCCCTTCTTGCGCTTAGAGCAAACCCAAGTCCATGTTTGTTTGTTCTCTTTTCTTCCAACCTCTCAGTTGTGTATGTTGTGTTTTGTGTATCCGTAAAGAAATGTGTAATACTCCTGGCTGGAGATGAGAGAAACCATAAGACGATTTGATGGCCATGAGTGGTTTAGGAAGTTGAGATAGTGGGGGTCGGCCAGCGGTGTATTGTCACAGTTTGTAGGTAACTTTATTTTTAAACGAATTAGAGCACATTTGTCTGTACACAATTAAATGGTTTCAAGTATTTCTATTTGATATCAAGTATCCCTATCTAATTTAATACTAATCATTTCTTTGTACACAGTTAAATAGTTTCAAATTTACTGATGTAACACTAATAATTCTAATCAATATAATCCTTTGTTTGAACACAGCAAAATAGTTTCAAGTATTGTTGTTTAACATTAGTAATTCTATTTATATAATTCGACAAATAACTACTATTATTGATAATCCATTGTAAACGTTTTAAGGGACAGTTTTATTTGACCAATAGGTGGGACCCTAGCAGATACTATCACTCTGGGTCCGTGTGAACCTGAGAGTAATGGTAATGAAGAGGTACTCTACATTCCCCAAACCCTAACACTGGAGCCTCATCATCAGATGAATTTTATTTTCATACCGAGGATACATTTTTTTATTTAAACTTGATGAATACTCACAGCTTCATATGAATCCAATTACTCTAATACAAACGATACACATGCTGCTGTACATCATGTAGGCAAAATTTACTCTAATTATAAGTAAAGTTGGTGACCTTAGTCGAGGGTGACCCGAAGGTTCCCTTTTTCAATAGCTACTACACTGAAGTGTAGGGGAGGGCGCTACTCCTTTCCATGGAGTGCTCCACTTTGCCATTGATCCTTACCTTATAATGCTGAGTGCTAAGCAAGGCATCATCAAGTACCATTTTTGAGTCTTTGGTATAACTCGACCTGGGATTAAACTCAGGTCTCCTGGACCATTGGCGAACACTCTACTCATTAGACAAATTTTATAAAGACTTAATATTTTTAAAGTAACGTATTTATTTTAAATAGTAATTTTTTTTATCTTACTGATTGTCAATACCGTATCTGAAAAAAAAGGAAACAACAATTGAAAAGTGGAGAAAGCGAAAGAGAAAGTGAATTGAATTACCATGACCTGAAAATCCGGCGAACCCTTACGCGTGACATTCGGACACACTGGACCGTTTCAAATCAATTCTCAATATAATTCCTCTACTTAAAGAAGAAAATGTACATCTATATCCTTGCCCTTAGGGTTATAATAATTACACGGATGCGTATTTCCAATTTTCTTGGGAAGACGTGGCCCTGGAGGTGACTGTGTCCTCTGTAAAGAGTACGGATGTAACTTGCAAGACACATTTAGGTTAATTGGCCGCGCAATTACCATGACAAGTTGATTTAGCGTCACTTGTGTGTGATCTGGACCGTTGGTTCAGTGGTAGAGTTTCGGCTCTGCATTCTGTGGTCGCTGGTTTGAACTCCAGTGGGGTACATCATGGTATACACTGCAGGATGAGACCTAATAAGGTCGAAACAGCTGTCCAGTGTTTCCGTATATTACGCGCTAGGGTTTGCCGGGTTTTCTGGTCATGGTAATTCAACTCACAATATAATTCCTTTACTTAAAAAAAATGAACATCGAAAGAGAAAGGATTACGATATTCTTTGCCATGCATTTCCTGAGATTTTGACTGCCGATAGAGCATCATGGCATCTGAAGTGTTTGAATCTAAACCTATTATTTGGTTAGGTTGATGGTGGAGAGGATGTTTAGTCGAGTCCCCACTCATAAAAGACTAACATTAACATATTTTATGATATACTAACACTGAATAAACGGAAGGAAAGACAAGATAAGCTCATTTACACCTATAGAAATATTTAATACATACATACATACCTTCAAGAATACACAATGTGTCCCTGCAGATAAATTAGTATCATATTGTTATATGAAGAAGCAGTATATGAAATGGGCACAAAAAACGGTAACATCTTACTTGACTATGGACAGTACAATAATGATAACCATAGAGAGAAGAGGGGACAACTTCTCTACAGTTTAAAGAACAGAGACAAAAGAGACCGATATGGATTCTGGGGTTGTCACAAGGCATCCAATAGATACACCTACTTTTCAAGGGAGATAATTATTGTCTCCCTGAATCATTTTCAAGTGATTCTCACAAGTGGAGACTGAAATTCAAGAAAAGTATGAACAACTCTTAGGAATTACGGGCAAATAATTATATTTGTATTTCCTTTAACTTACACGCAGGGTCACCAAGATCGACAGTGGGCACCGGCGTTTGGATCACCTGGTGAAGGTCTGTGTAATTTTTAGTGATAATTCAAGTCTTAATACTAAGTTATTACTAAAAGAAATAGTTTATTTTGTCAATGTTTTCGAAGATAAAGACCTTTTCAAAAGAATGGCTAAGTGAGAATCAGTTTGTTTTTAATTGGTTTGGTTTTATGGCAAATCTTCCATTGTTGTTTATTTAATGCGAAATCTTCAAATATGTACATATTAAGAACATAAGATTTGTTATCACATTTTGTTGATAACATTTTTAAACGAGCTTGAGCTCATTTTTTTTTTTGGCACACAGTTAAATGATTTCAAATATTGCTATGTAACAGTAGCAATTTAATATCAGACATTTGAACACATTTAAATAGATACACATGATATGTAAGAGATTAGTTTGTCGGTAATTTCATTCTTAAACGAGTCAGAATTAATTTTCTTGTACACTAGTTTTGCTATTGTTTCTACATACTTGAATGGTTTCAAATATTGCTATGTAACCGTAACAATTTAATGTCAGTCATTTGAACACATTTAAATAGATACACATGATATGTAAGAGATTAGTTTGTCGGTAATTTCACTCTTAAACGAGTCAGAATTAATTTTCTTGAACACTAGTATTGCTACTGTTTCTACACACTTGAATGGTTTCAGTTATGGCTAACACTTATACTTTCCATTCAACATCCTCATTTGCTTGCACACAGTTAAATGATTTCAAGAATTGCTTAAGTAATTCTATCAAACAAGACTAATTCTATTTAATAGAAACCATTCGTTTGCATACAGTTAAATGGTTTCAAGTATTGCTATGTAACACTAACAATTCAATTTAACACCATTCATTTATCTGCACATAGTTAAATTGTTAAACAATTCTATTCAACCCATACATAGGACCCTAAAAGGTACAACCACTCCGCGTCAGAGTGGATCTGGGAGTAATGGCAATGATGGGATACTCTACATTCTCCAAAGTTCCAGGACTGAAGCCTTACAATCAAATGATTTTGTGTTATATCTAGGATACTCGTTGTGGGGTGGGGTGGAGTCTTACCCCTCTGCAGACACGTTGTCGGCGTATTCAACAGCCCTAGTCAACTAGGCATTGATTGGCAGAATGATGTGATTTTTAGAGCTACGTAGTAATGTGTCTCAAGCATAGAATGTTTTAATGCTTTCAGACTATATATTGCCTGCGAAGTAAAAAAAGATTTTCATATTCATTATTCGCTTTTCCTACTGTCTTTTTCATAATGTATTCATTACTTCCACAAAAGTCATTTCTTTGCACAATATCAAACGGTTCAATTTGATCAATAAGAGATATGACCCTATCAGGGAGCAATGATAATGAAGAGGTACTTCACATTCCCCAAAGTTCCTGCGTTACTGGAGCCTTGCTATCAGATTGTTTAATGTTATATCTAGGACACTCGTTGGAGAAGGTCTTACCCCTCTGCAGAGATACAGTCAGTGTATTCTACAGCCCCAACCGACTGAACTGTGAAAGTGTTTTCAGCGTGAATTTACTAAGACACACAGACCTCAGGCTGCTTTTTAATATCTACGGTTCCTAGATGGTCACCCATTTGAGAACTGATCTGATCTATTATTGCTTAACTTCGGTAACCTCATGAAAACTGTTTTCAGCATCAATTTACAAAACTTCCGGCTACTTCCAGCACATACTATTCTTTAGTGATCACGTGTCAAATTCACTATTCAGTCGAAGTCGATTTGAGAGTCGAGTTTGCCATCTATCAGACTGGGATAAGTTGCCCTATAAAATCTAAGCGTAGTAGCCTTGATTTTGAACGAAGCCCTTAATTCGGAGCATTGAATGAGGTTCGAACCTATTCTTTGATATGTTTTTACCCTAGCCCTCAGGATATGACGTAAGGTTAAATTTTAAGTGGAGTAAAGCAGGTTTGAAATAAAAGCATTAAAATATAATGTTGGGGTAAAATAAATGAAAGTAAAATGAGAAATGGGTTGGTTGATAATGTTTTACAGCATATCAACCCTTGTAGGTTATTTAATGCTTAATCCTGTTTATTCGTGTATATTAAAAACATGATTTGTAAATAAATAATTTATAGGAAACTATTTTTAAACGAATCAGAGCTCATTTGTTGTTACACAGTTAAATGGTTTCAAGTATTTATAATTTATAATTCGATTCAACATTTCATTGTTAAATTGTCTAAAGTTTAGAAAATTGTTCTATTTGAACCATAGATAGAACCCTATCGGTTTGGTTTGCTTTTGTGGCATATCAACCATTGTAGGTTATTAATGTTATATTTATTTTTATACATATAAACAGCACTATTTCAAACATTTTAATTTAGCAGAAGTATACAGTTTCAATGTAAAAAAAACCCAGTTCCATTTCCAACAATTTAGTTTGGCCCAAGTACACAGTTTAGTTCTATTTGACCCATAGGTAGGATCCTATCAGGTGCTACCACTCCGGGCCAGAGTGGACCTGGAAGCAATGGTGATGAAGGAGTACTCCCGATTCGTAAAAGCCCAAGGACTGGAGCCTTGCCATCAGATGTAGTTAAGTGTCATAACCAGGACATTCATTAAACCAAATCATATATATCTAATGTATATGAATAAAAAGGATTTGGCGTTAAATAACCTACAAAGATTGATATGTCATGAAACCTAACCAAACCAAACCAAACCATATATATTTAATGTATAATCATAAAGAAGATTTGGCATTAGATAACCTACAAGGGTTGATATGCCATAAAGCCCAACCCAACACAACCAAACCAAACCGCACCGCACATTTTGTTGTCTTCTTGGGTGATGTGTTTTCATAAAGAGTTCTCCGATTTCTTGTCCTTGTTATGCTGTTGATTGCTTACTGGCAAACAACATACGCCTGCAACTGAAACTTCCGGAAACCTGTTTGTTTATTCCTAAGCGGCTAAAGCTTATTTACTATGCAATTCGCCATAATTGTCCAAATGACTGTGGAACGAGTGGTTATTTCCGAGAAGTGCATTCTTAAATTCAGATAATTTCAACCAATAAAAGCGTTGATAGCGTTTCGAAATAATTACACTGTAATTACCAGGGAGAATTAGACTGCAGTTCTATGTTCGTAAGTACCTGGAGTTTTAGATCTTGATTAGACGAGCCGTGAACCTTTTGGGTTACTACCGTTCCATGATGATGATTTGGGAAATAGTGAAAGATTCTATATCGGTCGCAAGCGTACTCTAACGGTTATCATCGTAGAAAATTCGTCGATCCAAGTTCAATACCTGGACGAGGCTGTCTGCATATCACTTTGTGCTAATGCCCTCAGGTAAGGCATGAATCTATCCCTTCTCATACCAGTTACGAATGAATAAAAGGATAGAATGAGCTTTTGGTAAGGCAACCGGTCAAGGAGAAGGTGTGTTTCGAATATATTTGAACTTACACAAAATTTCTCCCTGAAAGAGAGAGAGAGAGAGAGAGAGAGAGTCGAAAATGACTTGCGTTGTTACTGGTTGAACGAAATTTAAAATTGAAGCCTCTTCTACAATGAATCTGATCAAAATTTTAAACCATTTTATCGGATCTACTTTGCAATAATCTTATCAAAAGTTTCAATTGCCCAGTCAGCAGGGGCTGTAGAATACACTGATTGCATCTCTGCAGAGGGGTAAGACCCCCCCCTAACGAGTGTCCTGGATATGACACTAAACAATCTGAGGGTGAGGGAGGGGGGAAGGCGAAGCTATTAAGAATATCAATTTTTTCCTAATTTGGATTTCAATAATTTATAATTAATCCCATCACTTTCATTCTGCCTTCCGCTTTTGGTGTCTAATTTTACCCAAAATCGGGCAGTCTTCTTTGATTTAGATTATATTAGGTCAGAAAAATTTAAAACATTAAAAATAATCCCCATTTGAATTAAAAAAAAATGTTATTCCTGAAATTTTGTTTTCATGCAGCCCACCTGGATAATTGACCGGATGTGACCTTCGAGTTAAGCCCGCTTACCGATTTCTGTTCTTCCGCCGTGGATAATCGAAATAATAATTCTCTCGCTATTTCTGTAGACATAACAATTCGTGTGCATTTCCTCTAGTTGTTTCAGTTACAAAAAAAAAAACAACAAACAAACAAAAAAACAAAAACAAACGAAAAAACAAAAACAAACCCAGCAATATATCGTTTCACGTTTTCTTTCTCTTCAAAAGATAAAAGAAAAACATATCCCCTATTCCTTTTTTTGAAATCTATTTCCGTCAGTTTACACATTTGTAATATGCTGTCTTTATTCCTCTAAAATTCTATTGCCCAGTCGGCTGGGGCTGTAGAATACACTGACTGCTTCTCTGCAGAGGGTTAAGTCCCCCCACCAACGAGTGTCCTGATATGACACTAACCAATCTGATGGTGAGGTTCCAGCAGTGCTGGAGCTTTGGGGAATGCAGAGTACCCCTTCATTGCCATCGCTCCCAGGTCCACTCTGGCCCGGAGTGGTAGCACCTGATAGGGCCCTATCTATGGGTTAAATAGAACTAACAGCATACTTATGCTAAAATGAATTGTTTGACTAAACTGAATAGCTTGAAATAGAAATGTTTTTGACAATTAAACCGTACTTACATTTAAACTACGTGCTTATGCTTAACTGAATTATTTCAAATAGAACTGTTTTTCGTCATTAAAACTGTATTTACACTTAACTGAATTGTTACATATAACTGCTTGAATAGTTTAAAATGAAAATGTTTTTGACAATTAAACTGTGTACTTATGCTAAACTGAACTGTTTTCAATAGAACAGATTATTTACATAAAAATGGATTTGGCGTTAAATAACCTACAAATGCTATAAAACCCAACAAACCAAACCCAAAATTTCAAGATACCGGAAAAAAGAAAATGCTAAAGAATCCATCAAGTCCAGTCGATAATCGTTCTTTTAAGATAGAATACACAATTTAGCTGAAGGATGGCATAAGGTCATGAACAATTAATTGATGACGGAATAATAATGATAGGAATTTCTATGGATTAAAGAATATCGTCAAAAAGGTAGAAACTTTGCATTAAAAAATACGATTTTTTTTCTGTTAGAAAAAAGTTTGAGTTAATTGAATCGTTGGAAAAGTACCTTAAATGAATCATTGGAATTTATTTACTCTCATTTGCAAATATTTTCTTCAACTGTAATTCAAAATCAAAGTTCGTACGAGGTTTGCAAAAAAATTCTCGGACAGCCCCCAAAGCCATGAAACAAATATAATTTCACAGTTTAAAACACTTGGCAGAGTGGTGATCAATCGGGAACTAAAAACAAAATTAAACAAGGATGAGCTTGTTTAGTATTCAGATGGGTGACCACTTAGGACGAGCAGCTATTGTAAGACAGTAAGCAAAGCCTGTTAAGTTCTGGGTCTCTTTAAATCACTAAGAAATTTTAAAAAAATTCAAAAGTAGCTTTATTTCCTTCTTAGTTGGACCGAGACTATTTCACTATACTCTCGTCAATTAAAAAATATACTTAACTGGTTTTCCAAGGGCTCACCCGGCGTTCGAACAAGGTGATTGATTTAATTTTAATCGCTTGGTCCCTAGGGTCTCTCTCAAGCAGCACTTGCGTCCTTGTCTAAAAGGGGCAGAGTTGAATTTATTGTTTAGTCCTCGAAGCGCCCTTGAAAGAGAAAATCGATGAGATTAAGCTTTTTTTTTTGTAAATGGTCACGCATGCTTGCCCCTCCTACTATAAAATGACTTAATGTCAAATCAGATCTTGTGTGAAGCAACGATGAGTCTGTTTCGTGCTTAGATGAGTGACCACTATGTAACAGTAAGTATTGGAAGCAACCTGAAGCTTGTGTGTCAGACTTTGTAAATTATAAGTTTCCATAACTCTTTAAAAATTCAATGAAGAATTACCCCCCCTGATATTCGCTTCTGGATTGAGTTGAGTAGTTTCCCGCGAAAATTAATGTTTCTTTCTATGAGGAATAATCATTATTCCATATTAATATACTTAGAACAGTATCCTCATCTTGACTGAGGCTCTATCGACTGGGGCTGTAGAATACTCCGGCTACATATCTTCCCACAGAGTGTCCTGAATATGGCACTAAACCCTCTGATAGTGAGGATCCAGTCCTGTGGCTTGGAGAAATGTGGAGAACCTCTTCTTGTCATCACTTCCTGGTCAACTCAGACCCGGAGTGGAACTACCTGTTAAGGTTCAATCTATGGGTGGAATACAGCTATTTAATCATTTACTATATTCGTAACCATTTAACTGTTTGGAAACAAATGATTAATGTTAAATTGAATTGTTGGCATTACGTAGCAATGCTTGAAACCATTTAACTGAGTATAAACGAATGAATATTTTGGGCAGAATTATTAGTGCTAAATATCAATACTTGAAACCATTTAACTATGTGCAAACAATAAAACACAATACGTAAAACTATTTAATTGTGTGAAAACATGATTGATATTGAATAAAATTACTTGTATTAAATAACAATAATTGCAACCATTTAACCGGGTACAACAATAGATAGCAACTCTTGAAACCATTTAATTGACCTCAGGATCTTTTAAAAATAATGTTACCTACAAACTATTTGTTTACTGATCATCTAGTGGGTAGTGTTCGCCAATGGTCTGGGAGACCAGGATTCAATCCCAAGCCGAATCATATCAAAAACCCCCCAAAATGGTACTTGATGCCTCCTTGCTTAACATTCAGCATTATAAGGTACGGATCAAAGGTAAGTGGAACAGGGTAAGGAGTATTGCCCTATAGTACTCCTCAGTGTTGTAGTTATTGAAAAGGGAGCCTTCGGGTCTCCCTCGACTACGGTCAGCCAACTTAGTTACAACTTTATATAACAGAAATTGGCATTGCATAACACACAAGGGTTGATATGTGATAAACCAGCCAAATCAACCATTTTCATTGTTATTGTCACAATAACGAATTATCCTTTGGTAATATTGTTGGATACTACTCATATACATATATAAACACAGGCGAATACAAGCGGACTCCGTTTCAGATACGAACGGGTTGATTAATTCCTGACTTCGGTCCATGGCGACACGAGGAGAGAGACACAATTCTTTCTATGCTGACCCCACCCCAACGCGCGGTGCATCTTGTGATGTTTAAGATCTCAATTCATCTCTGCCGGTCGAGATCCGAAAAACCCAACTACATCTTTTAACGGTCAAAATCCAACTCTCCTCTTTAAAGGTTAGAATCCAACTCTCCGCCTCAATGGTCCAATCTCAACTGACTCTTTTCAAAATCCTCAAATTCTCAAGACCATCTCTTCCGGGCATGACGTCATCCACACTCCAGCCCCATTTCCTGTCTGGGGGTTTATTATGACAAATAGTGATTGTCATATCCTTTGCGCGCAAGCGTAACTGCACTAAATGACTATGCACCTGTACTAAGAGACACGAATAGTTCAAAGCCTTACCAAACTGAATGATAAAAAATAGAATTAACGAATGATTAATATAAAAAAAGAACATTCGTTAATCATATAACGGTACTTACTCATATTACTTATAGTTTGTTTGATTATGATGAAAAATAAAAGACAGAGTTGATTTGTATTAAAGTTTAGTATCATTATATTTTTTTTTATTGTTTATTTAATGGTTACTGCATATTGAAGATGATTTCGAGTTTATTCGGAGATCTCAGATGTCCACAAAGGGAAAAAAAACTAAAACAGTTTATAGATACTTGGAGTAAATATGTAATCATCTCAAATTATGTACACTACAGAGTGGACCTGGGAGCAGTGGCAATGAAGGGATACTTCACATTCTCCAAATCTCCAAGGCTGGAGCCTCACCATCAGATTCTTTAATGTCATATCGAGGACACTCGTTAGGGGAGGCTCTTATCCCACTGCAGAGATGCAGTCGGTGTATTCTACAGCTCCAACCGACAGGGCTGTGTATATTATTGTTTATTACCAAAATAATACATAAAAAGAGGAGTCCCGGTGGTGTTGTGGTTAACGTGCTTGATTGTGATGTCGTAGGAAGCGATTTCGAACTCCACTTGTGCTAAGACGTTCACTTTAGGACTAATGCCCTTGAGAAAGTTATGAACCCCCTTATCTCCCCCAGCTATGGGTTAAATAGTATCACTGCAAATATTTTATAAGGGAGACTTCAGCATTAAATAACCCACGAAAATTGATATGCCATTACGCAAAGAAATCATAACAATGTATGAAAAAAGATAATATCTTTTCAACTCAAACCTCATATTATTTGCTTTTCCTGTTTGCTTGTTTTATTTATACTTAATTTCAGCATTAACCTTTTATCACAGTGCCCGAGAGACTCCTTAGCAACAATATTTTGTTACATCTCCTTAAAGTAGAAACCCTATTAAATATATTTCATATCATCAACTATTACTAATAAATATAAACAATGTAACATATTGACCTCCGACCCGCCCGCGCTGTCAGATGAGAAATGCACCTGTGTAAATAACAGATGCATCCGGGGATAACCTTGACTTTCGACGGGTTGAATTGAGTGCGAATTGTAACGCCACAGAAGGTAGGTGGGTGCCAAATAATTATATAACCTGGGTGCGACAGGAAGTCAGAGAGTTGGAGAGATGCTGGAATGAGAACCATGTCCCAGCAGAGGCTGGGCCCCCAGGTCCCCGGTTGAGTAGCCCAGGAGAACGGGAAAGAAATGCTGTTATAGCCAGAGGGGTTGGGGGGTCAATATGTTGCAGTTCTGGTCAGTCTCCAACTCACCTCTCACACATAATCCCTTTTGAACCCTTTCGAATAAAGGGAGAGGTATATTTTTCTAAAGAACTGTGTCCGCTCGTCCTTATTGTGTTGAATATGTTTCTGCATGCATCTACATATGAGTATGTTACAATAAGGCTTGCTTAGATTGGAATTATAAAAACATTCTGAACAGAGAATGTGTTTACTTAAGGCTGTTCTATTTATTTATTGATACAGCCGGACCACAACGTAAGAATTCTTTACCCTCACCATCAGGTGGCATCAACTAATTTCATCCAAATTATTAGTCTGTGAAGAACTTTCTGTTATTTCTTTTATGATATATAAATTATACCTTTTTATAGTTTTTTTTAATTATTCTTATTTTTCTTGATATTTTATAATTGTTTTTTGCTAAACGTTTAAATAAAATCAAATACAGTCCATCAAATATTAGACACGCGCGTTCAATGAAACATTACTACGAACAATAAGAATAAAAAATTGAACAAAGAGCGAAACGCTTAATTTAAATATGGCAGCGTTTTCATCACCATCTAGATTTCAGTTAGATTTTGACGAACTGCTTCCGATAGTTTTTGTTTTGACAGCCTATTAATCAGTTTCATTGTTAAATAGACATCAATGTATCATTTCCAACTTATTTTGCGTGACAGCATATTAAAGACAAAATATGTCCCTGAGAGAAATTACAATTAATGTATTTGATAAACATTATCAACTATCAAGAATATATTAATCTTGGTTTAGTCTGGCGTACAGACCTCAGATTACTTACAGTATTTCCTGTTCATAAATAGCTTGTTATCTATGTATTGGGCGAGCTGATTTTGATTTGGCATTCTACTTTATATTCATGGAGATTGGGATTTTTTTCCTTATCGATATGAAATGCAATGATAAAACTTCTGTAAAATTGAGAGGAAATGAGTGTTTATTTTACAGGCAAAGTGAGTATCTGTTTCATTATGAAATGAATATTTTTGTTTTATTCATGAAAAAAGCATTTCTTTGTTTCATGTATGAAATGAATATCTGTTTGTTTCATGTAAGAAATAGACATTTCTTCGTTTCGTGTCGGAAATGAGTATCTGTTTCTTTCATGTATGAAAAGAATATCCGTTTCTTTCAGATAAGAAATGAGTATCTGTTTCTTTCGAGTACGAAATGAATATCTATTTTTTTATGCATGAAAAGAATATCTTTTTGTTTCATGTATGAAATAAATATTTGTTTGTTATATATAAGAAATAAACATCTCTTAGTTTCGTGTTGGAAATGAATATCTGTTTCATATAAGAAATAAACATCTCTTTGTTTCGTGTAGGAAATATACATTTGTTTGTTATATATAAGAAATAAACATCTCTTAGTTTCGTGCAGGAAATGAATATCTGTGTTTTTTTTAGTTAAGAAATGAATATCTGTTTGTTTTATGTACGAAATGAGCGTCTCTTTGTTTCATATATGAAATGAATATTTCTTTGTTTCGTGTAGAAAATGAGTATCTATTTTTTCCATGTACAAAATGAATATTAATTTTTTTTCATATATGAAATAAGTATCTGTTTCTTCCACACAAGAAATTAGTGTCTGCTTGTTTCATGTTTAAAATGAGTGTCTGTTTGCTTCATGTACGTGGTGCCTCCAATAAGTTTCCAGACATTTTTGTACAGGCATTTGGAATTGTCGTAGACTCTTGAAAATTCACTATGTTATTGCTATACATCTTATGAGATGACTGACCAATTATTATGATTTCAGGTTCAAATGAACAGCTACAGCAACAATTGGAATACACCCTACTAAAGTCTGATTGTCACAGCTGGTGAATTTCAAAAATTCAATCTGGACGTGAGGACACTTTAGAAGAACGATATGCAATAAAATTCTGTTTTAAACTTGGAAAAAATGCCACAGAAACGTATGGAATGCTTCTGACTGCTTTTCGACCATCTTGCATGAATCGAGCATCGGTTTTTGAGTGGCATAAGAGATTCAAGGAAGGCAGGGAGTCTGTGAGGGATAATGAGAGGTGTGGGAGGAGTAAGGAAGTCAATACACCAGAGTTGATTGGCCAAAGGGTTAGGGTTATGGTTACTATGTTGAGGTTTTAAGGGAGTTCAGGGAGAGATTCCGTCGGAAGAGGCCAGCACTCTTCAAATCGGCTCAGTGGCATTTCCACCAGGACAATACACTAGTCCACAACTCCATTCTTATCACAGATTATTTGATCAAGATGGGCATCAAAACTCCCTATTGTCTAGACCTTGCTCCCTGTGACTTTTGGTTATTCCCTAAGCTCACAGGCTGTCTTTATGAGACAACTGAGGAGATGAAAGAGTCTGTGACGAAGGTCATAGACATGCTCACACAAGAGGACTTTGATGGGGCCTTCCAGAAGTGATTGGAACGGTACAACAAGTGCATTGCAGCTGGAGGAGATTACTTCGAAGGGGACTAGAGTTTCATGTGTGTACTATCAATAAAATTGCCCCTACGAAAAAAGTCTGGAAACTTATTTTATGATCCTCGTATGATATGAGCGTGTGTTTGTTCTATGTATGAAATACTTGTTTCATGTAAGAAGTAAGTGTGTTTCATACATATCTTAGGATAAAAAAGAACATTACTAAAAACATTAGGGCCATATCCCACATCGATATCTAGTCTTAATTTATAAAATAACAATGTAATTACTTGTAATTTTCTGAAGTTTAAGCTATTTTTTAGTAAAAATTTATGACTGCTTTTAAAAATAAATGAATTTATGTACCAAGCATGCCAACATATATTTATTGCTTCTTAAGTGAACCTTATTCAAGCAAAGTTTTGTTATTATTGATATAAGTCAAATATTAATTACAATATTCCTTTCGATTAAGCAAAGTTGGCGACCGTAGTCGAGGGCGACCAGAAGGCGCCCTTTTCAATAGCTACTACACCGAGGCATAGGGAAGGTGTAAAGTAAAGTAAAGTTGGCGACTGTAGTCGAGGGCGACCAGAAGGCACCCTTTTCAATAGCTACTACACCGAGGCATAGGGAAGGTGTAAAGTAAAGTTGGCGACTGTAGTCGAGGGCGACCAGAAGACTCCCTTTTCAATAGCTATAACACCGAGGTGTAGAGGAGGGTGCTAATCCTTTCCCTGGATTGGTCCACTTTACCCTTAATACGTACCTTATATTGCTTAGTGTTAAGCAAGGAGTCATCAAGTACCATTTCTAAAGTCTTTGGTATGATGCGACCACTGATCACGTGGATTTTATCATAAAAGTTCTTGTAAGCCTTCGACAAACGCATTATTTTTTCTTGCAAGAAGTGTATACGATATGACATAAACAAATTACTGAGTAGTTTTTCACTCACGAACTGAAGAATTCCAGTTACAGGGGTAAAGGATTATGAATGAATTGGATTTAAACATTGGGAGGTTATCAATGGCGGAGTATGGAAGTGAGAGTTTGGTTGGCCTTTTAATCTTCGGATTCAAAATCCTTTTTATCTGGGGAATGGTACACGCTTAAATGAACGATGCAGTATGAACACGATAAAAAGACAAGGTAATTAGGGATTTAGTGAATGAATGCAGGGTTGATTTTAGGAGAAGTTTTTAGGAAACACTAATTTCCTTATTCTGAGGAAACGTTCATTATCATAAGTTCGTACTCGTATCTTTCCAGTGAAATATGAAATTGAATTCGAATGCCTGAAATATTCATTTCTTTAGGAGAATGTCTGTAATTTGATTTTTATTTTGTGTGGTGTAGATCAGGTGTTCGTTTCTTAAGTACCGCACGTGAGATTTAAATATTTTGGTTTAGTATCGGTAAAAGGAGACTTAATTCTATTTATCTGGTTTGTCTTTTTAGAGAAGTATCTCTCCCCTTCCCAACCACAAGTTGAACTCGCTGGATTCGGAAGCCCATCGTTGAGAGAGAAAGAGAGAGAGAGAGAAAGAGAGAGTAAGGAAGTGACCCCTGGAAATGGTTTGGTTCGGTTTGTTTAACAACATATGGACACCTTATGGATCATTTTATTCATTTATAAATGTCTGAATATAATCATAACTATATTTTCAACATTCCATTGGAATTTCTGATTTATTCTTTAAAATTTTTTTCTATTACTCCTGTCAAAGATTATGGAACTAGCACACCTAGAGAATGTTCAATTAAATTTATCATTTAACAGTAAATAAACTAACAAAAAATAAGACGAAAAATATTTTTCTTCAAAAACTGTTCATACTGACTTCATAAAATATTCCTTACACAAACTAGATTAAATTATTTCAATTAATAGAATACTTTTTCAAGCCATAGAATTATACTATTAAGTATTCAAATCTAATAAAATAATTTGTACATTCTTTACAAGAGGCAGTCCACGTGGCTGAAGTGCTGGACTGCGGTCTCGAAGTAAACGAGTTCGAACTCCAGTTACGCTAGTGCGTTCACTTTCTGATTAATATCCTTGGGAAAGGCATAAACCCTTTTATACCTCCCCCAGTAAATGGATAAAAGTACCAGTGCTGTTCTATATCAAATAAATTACTCACGAAGGTTGAAATGCTTTTCAACAAAAGATATGAAACCAACACTTTACAACAACGAAAAATAAAACAAACAAAAACTCTGACAAAAACAAAACAAAAAACCAAAAACAAAAATAAACCCCCAAAACAAAACAAAAAACATCCCCCCCCAAATTCCGAATCGAAGCAAAAAAACTAGAAATAAAAAAAGAAAATAATGGAGTGATTTTGTTATTAGACCGAAATAGATCTCTTTTTAATTGATCGTACACACAAAATAATGATGGCAACTAGGGCCCACGAGAGCATTCAACGGATGTTATCGGTGCTGAAACTTTCTTCAAAATGGAAAAAAGGTGTTTCTGTGCATAGGATCGGCGCATAGCGAAATATCGATGAAAATTAAAAATAATTAAAAATAATTTTTCGGCCAATCCGTGACCTTTGCGGTTAAAACAAAGAAAACCACTCTGATACGATCAGAAAAAAAAACAACAAAAAAAAAAAAACGATATAAAAGACCAATTTCTCGACAGCGGGGCGAGATCGAAAGAAGGCAGACGATAGTCCGCAGATCAGAACTCCAACTGAGAGAGGGAGAGAGAGGCGAAACTCGAAACTATGCATCACCCACATTGACTTTCCTCTTCTCCGCTTTGAAGGAAGCGACTAACCCGTAAATCACCAAACACCCCTCTCCTCTCTGCACTCGTAACATCTGATTCACTGCATGCGTGTAAGTCCAACAATCCTACCACTATTGAGCATCGGACATTTTTTCTACCTTTTAATTTCATATCAACAGGTTTTTACAAACCCAGCTAATTGAACTTTTTACTCATTTGTTTCCAATACAATTGTTAATTTTTTTTCGTGCCTTCGTGTTCTTTGTTTTTGCAACTGGTTTATTTTTTTCCTTGCAACCGTAAGCTGATATAACAATTCGAACCAACTTAAGAAAAATTGATTCAACCCTTAACAATTAAGAAAAAAAAAAAAGAACCCAAAGCAAGCATAAAAAGAAAATCAAGCATAACAAGACAATGTTATCAGTCCTTCAGCTTTTTGGAGCCCTACACACTCACGCGCCTACACCCATATCTCTGCCTAGCCCTTTGAATTGACCTGTTGCTTTAAAACTAATGATACTCTCTCAATTTGGCCCTTTTTAAAGTTCACTCTCTTCTCCTAATGTTTGTCTCACTTCCTTCATAACTGTTTCTCTCTTTTTAGATATTTTTTTGCCTTTTTCCTCTTTTTCTTCCTTTTCCGACTCCCCTCTCTCTCATTATTGTTTTCTCTCTTCACATCATTTATCACACTTCACTTTGCCTTTTCTTTTGTTTCCTCACTCCTCCTTTACTTTCCCTTGCCTATTTCATTCCTCTTTCTCTGTCTAATTTTTATTTTGGAGATACCGATAGCTCACTGTCACTTGCCTAGCCCAAAACCAAGGATTCAGTTGTCTTATTTTTTCTTTAACTGATGCATAAAAAAATTCGAAGTGAAAGAGAAACCAAAACAAAATATCATTTGTTGAAAAAAGGAAAAAAAAAATGTGTCCCGGTCAGATTTTATGGCAGTCTTTACACACACACACACCTTTCATATAAACAAAACACAAGAACAAAAGCTGATCAAATAGATTCTTTAAAAATAAAAAAAGAAGAAAAACAAAAGATTTTACTAGCAAAACTGACTTTAATAGATACGTAGTTCTACACACTAACTCAACTCTAAATATAATGGATAAAAATTGAAATAAAAAAAAAATAAGAAAAAGAAAAAAGGCATACAACTTGTCACAAGTATATCCAAAATTATTTGGAATATAATCAATAAGCCATTCAATAAAACAATGTTAGAGGTAGGTACTTATATTGTTCTCTGTAAGTTTGGTTTTATTCTATGGCATATCAACCAGTGGAGGTTATTTAATGTCAAATCCTCTTTATACACACGCGCGCACACACACACACACATATATATATATATATATGATTTGTAAATAAATTTTGTTTAAACGAGCCTGAGCTATTTTTTACACACAGTTAAATGGTTTCAAGTATTGCTATATAACAGTCACAATTTGTCATTTGTTTGCACACAAACCACGTTCTATTTGACCCATTCATAGGACACTATCAGATCCTACCACTCCAGGTCAGAGTTGACCTGAGAGCAATGGCAAGGGGTACTTCACATTCCCCAAATCTCCAAGGCTAGAGCCTCACCATCAGATTATTTAATGTTATATCTAGGATACTCGTTGGAGAGAGGGTCTTACCCCTCTGTAGAGATGCAGTCGGTGTATTCAACAGTCTCAGTCGACTGGGCTATCCCTGTAAGAATTGTAAAAGTTTATAAAACAGATTCTAATAAAGATCCTACCACGCAAAAAATATCCTTGCAAAACTGACTTTAATATACATGTAGTTTTTCCCACGAATTCAACATTATGATTTTTTCCCACGTTTTCTTTAATTTCCTTGGAGTAAACTCTCCGTTTTGCGTTTAAGTACCTGGATTCTGCGTAGTGTTTAGATTATCAATTATTTATACTCTAACAGCCATAAGTTATTGTTCATCAAGTGTTTGTTTGTTTGTTTAATGTCATATCAACCTTCTTGGATTATTTAATGCCAAAGCCATCCTTCTCGAAGAACAGTAGTCGTACTATTTAACCCATAGCGGGGAAGATAAGGGAGTGCATATATTTCCCAATGGTATTTGTCCGAAAGTGAACGTTATAGCGCGACTTGAGTTCAAACTCGTTGACTACGATTCCGCATTCTTGCGCTTTAACCATTATACCACGAGGACATCCCCCTCCCTGATCATTATATCCGATAATAGCTTTTATGTGAAATAATCCTCAAGTCGAACTGATAGCACAGCGTCCCTTGACTCTCTCTCTCTTCATCTGTTCCTATCATCCATCGTTCCTGTCAGGTCCTATTGACAGCATCCTGTGTCTGTACATAGCTGATGCATGTAAGTCTTTGCTGGTCGGCCAACACTGATGTATCCATATGGAGGAGAGTCCATAAGAGAACGTTGTTTATAGTTTCGTTCTTACTTCTCCAGCAGTTTTCGTCTTACTTGAATGGTTTGTGAGATGGGAGGTAAGCGAGCGTACAGCTGGTGTTTTATAGGAGTACTGCTTAAACGTAATCAAAATTTCTGCTATCACTTATTGCCGTTTATATAGATGTACTGTTACTACTTATATGCATTTATATACCACTGGGAAAGGTATGGATAGATCTGTCCCCCTCCAAATATGCGTAAGAAGTAGGACAGACTGAGTTCCAGAGCCTTGTCAAAGTAACCAGTCTAGTAGAAGGAAAACTGAATTCAAACCAGATTTACTCTGCTCAAAAACTGACCTTGTGTCACATCCTATCTATGGCGTAGGGGCTGAGTAAATACATACTTCGAAGTACTTCTTATGTCTCAAAAATAGTTGTTAGATTTGTATATTTTCTTTTGATTATAACCTACACTTACTGAATAACCCGTAATTACGAAATGCTGACCGAACGAAGGCGCTTCCCACTCATACACCGGAGGGTTTCCGTGTGACACATCCGATCCGCGTCCACATAGTCTCATCGGCTTATTGACTTCGCTCACGTTCTGTTTTTTTAAAAAATTCTTTTCTAAAGAAGATGACCGTTGGTTTTAGTTGAAACTGTAGAAGGCATAGGCCAGGTCCGCAAAGGAAAACGAAAAAGTAAAGAAAGTGAAGTCGAAGATAAGGTTGTACGGTCGTCTTTATTGATTTCTTGTCACATCTTTCTAGGACCAATATTAAAGCGACATTTAACTTTTGACCCCTGGTCAAGTAGATCCTAAATCTAGTGGAATGGAAGAGGCAGCCCTCTTCCTCTTAGAATTGGCTATAACTGTCAAGCTTCCAGTGAAAATGCGGAGTTTCTCCACTTCGACCACTCATGTGCTTAAGAAAAAAAGATTCTTGTTTTCTAATTCATGGCCTTTATTATCGCCAATGGTTTGAGTTTATGATAGAAATAAAAAAAAAAACAACCTTTTTACCGTATTTTAATTACTGGAATCCTTTGTAAATTATTTACCTCCCAAATTTCATCATCATCATCATCATGTCGTGTTGCCAGCACGGATATCCCTGACCTGTTTCATCGTTTACTATACCATCTGATAGTGAGGCTTAAGTACTGGAACTTTGGAGAATATGGAGTGCTCCTTTATTGCTATTACTCCCAGTTCCACTCTGACCCGGAGTAGTAATATTTGTTTGGGTCTTATGATTATTAGCATTAAACAGCAATACTTGAAACCATTTAACTCTGTGCAAATAAATGATTAATATCAATTGAATTATCAGTCTTGAATAAGAATACTCAAAATCATTGAACTGTGTGCAAAAAATGAGCTCTGGTTCGTTTAAGAAAGTAACCGACAAACTATTCGCTTATCATCATCATCATCATCTTGTGCCACCAACACGGATATCCCTGACTCTCTCTCGCCACTCCACCTTATCGTTCATCACTTCTGGTAGGTCTTCAGAGCTACATCCCGTATCCTCACAGAGCTGCTGTATGTAGGTTCGAGCTGGTCGCCCTGCTTTTGCTCGACCATATGTGAGGGGCTTCATTGGAGTACATCACTTATGAGCTCGTCCCTACTTCTACAGCAGTGTCCTGCATGTCTGGTTTGTCTAACTTTGATAGTTTCCGTGATGGCAGGTAGGTGGCCATACAGTTGGTGCTTTGTGGAGTGTTGCCTCCAGGACTTAGCCATTACTTAATACTGTTATATACATACATCCCTATGTACATCCCGTTACATGTATCCTCAGCAGGGGGTAAGACCCCCGTTTCCAAAAGGGGTGTCCTGGGTAAGACACGAAACCACATCTGGTGGTGAAGCTCCAGTTATGGTGCTCTGTATAATGTGGAGTGCCTCTTCATTGCTATTATTCCCATACTCATTAAGCCAGATTGATAGTGTTAGATAACATGATGAATATTGGTTGGTTATTAATCGTTTGGGTTTCATGGCATATCAACCATTGTAGGTTATTCAATGCCAAATCCATTTTATACAAATAATCAGTTCTATTTCAAACAATTCAGTTTAGCATGAGTACACAGTTTAATTGTGAAAAACATTTCTATTTGAAGCTATTCAGTTTAGTCAAACAGTTCTAATTCAAACAATTCAGTTTAGCATAAGTACGCAGTTTAGTTCTATTTAACCCATAGATAGGACTCTATCAGGTGCTACCACTCCAGGCCAGAGTGGACCTGGGAGCGATGGCAATGAAGAGGTACTCCGCATTCCCCAAACCTCCATCATCACTGGAACCTCACTATCAGATTGTTTTTGTCATATCTAGGACACTCGTTGGTGGTGATCTTACACTTCTGCAAAGGTGCAGTCGGTGTATTCTACAGCACCAGCCAACTGGGCAAACGATGAAGGTGAAGGAATATGGAATAGGTATAGAGGAAGTTCGAGACTTATTTTGCGTATAAAACTTACAAATACGTGAGACAGAGGAATTTAACAGCCATTGGCCTAATGAGTAGGGTGTTCGCCAATGGTCCGGTAGACCAGGGTTCAATCCCAGGTCGAGTCATGCCAAAGACTCAAAAAATGGTACTTGATGCTGCCTTGCTTAACACTCAGCATTATAAGGTACGGATCAAAGGCAAGTGGAGCAATCCAGGGAATGGTGTAGAACCCACCCCAACGCTTCCATGCAGTAGCTATTGCAAAAGGAGCGTTCGGGTCACCCTTGACTAAGGTTGCTAATTCTATTTATACTAAATTATAAGGAATTGAAAGAAGTCAAACCGACCGTTTTTGGCTGCTGAAGTTCTCGGTGATGTGTCAAAGTATTTAAATCGATTATTCAAAATATTGCTTAGGAATTTAACGCCGACTCTTTCGTCTGCCGAGGCGTAAGACTCCTCCTTGAAAAAGGGATGTCTTGGGTATGGCAATAAACAGCAGCTGATGGTTCGTGTCACTTGATACCACGCAATTTGAGGTGGGTACATAGGTTCGACTAGTAAATATTTGTATCTTACTTTTCGGAAATCCTTCATATGTCTTAAGTCAAATCTGAAGTATGTAAAGTCAAAATCATTTTAAATGGGTAAACATTTCAGATTTAGTTATCATGCCAGTGTTTTAAGAAAAAAAAAGAAGCATTTTTGGTATAACATTAAACTTTGTCTGATGGTGAGGCTCGAGTTCTAGGGAGTGTGGAGCATCCCTTCATTGTTATCAGATCCACTCGGTCTAAGAGTGAGTGGTAGTACCTGTTAGGGTCCCATTTAAAGGTTGTATAGATATGTTTCAAAGTTATTCGTATTAGATAGGAATACTTGATACCTTATAACTGTAAATTATTTCTATTAAGAATAGTTATATGAAGCTATAATTTTCAGCTAAAGGTTAACATAATTATAAGTTACTTGAAAGTATATAACTGTGTGCAAACAAATGATTATTACTAAACAGAAAAATTACCTGAAATCATATAATCTTGTACTCTATGAAATTGTCACGAGAAGTTAGGATATCGGAAAGCATCATCTTGTGTCCCAAAGCAATTGACAAACGAACAGAGCAGAGTGGCTCTTGCAATATGGTTTTGATGTTATAACACATTAATTGCAGAGTCCTACCTTGCCTCTTTTAGATTATCATCTACTTGAACCTCTCAAACAATATTAATCATATAAATGGTTTCACACAGATAAAGCTCTTGTAGCAGTGGTGCAGTAGGGGTTCTTGTCACTTGATACCACGCTATTTGAGGAGGGTACTTAGGTTCGACTAGGAAATGTTTGTATCTTACTTTTCGGAAACATTTCATGCGGATGTCTCATGCTAACTCTGAAGTATGTAACGTCAAAATCATTTTAAATCGGGAGCCACTTCAAATTTAGTTGTAATGCCAATTATTTTTTAAGAAAAAAGGGATGTCTTGTGTGTAACATTAAACTTTATCTGATGGTGAAGCTCGATTCCTGGAGAGTATGGATATTCCTTCATTGCCATTATTCCCTGAGAACCCGGAGTGGTAGTACCTCTTAGGGTTCCATCTATGGGTCAAATAGATCTATCTAAAAATTATTCGCATCCGATTGGACCGTGTGCAAAAGACAACCACTTAAGAAACGAAAAATGTACATATGAATGTATAATGAACGAGATTCTCAAACTTCTTGGTATAAATTAACCCTAGGTGTGTTGACATGTTAAAATCAATCAATCAATGAACCATATTACATATTAGTTTTAAGATTGTCATTGATGTTCATAAAGTACTTAGTGTTAAAATATTTGATTTATTAATGTAAAACATACATGTCACTTTTAAAATCTGATATAAATATTTTCATCATAAAAGAAAGTTTGAATCGACTACTTTGTTTATAATGTTTGCGTAATCTTTGTTTGATCTTTTTGCGCAGATTCACAACATATCAGGGTTTCCAACTTGATTTACAAACATACATACATACATACATACATATACCCTAAGACCAACATGCATATATATTATTGTACTTAGTACATTATTGTAACGGAAGCGCTTATATTGCCATATCGGCTTGAAAAAAAAAATGACATTATATTGAACCCGACAATAGGTTTAGTTTGCTTCCTTTATTTAATGGCTAAAAGTCTATTGGTTAGAGTGTTCGTCAATGGCCCGGGAGACCGGGATTCAACCCCAGGTCGAGTCTTACCAAAGACTCAAAAAATTGTACTTGATGATTCCTTGCTTAACACTCAGCAATATAAGGTTAGGATCAAGGGTAAGATGGAATAATCCAGGGAAAGGAGTAGCGCCATTCCTCCACACCTCGGTGTAGTAGTTATTGAAAAGGAAGCCTTCGGGTCACCCTCGACTAAGGTCGCCAACTTTACTTTTTAAACTTTTATTTAATGGCATATCAACCTTCGTGGGTTATTTGATATCAAAGCTATTCTTGTAGAAGGAAAGTAGTGATACTATTTAACCCTTAGCTGGAAGAATAAGGGGGGTCTGTACGTTTCGAGAGTGAACGTAATTGCGTGATTGGAGTTCGAACTCACTTAGAACAATGTTACATTTGAACACATTAGCCATTAGGTCACTGGGACCTAATGGCTAACGTGTTAGGTGCCCGTGGTGTAATGCTTATCTTCGTAGGAAATGGACACGACGACACGAGTTCAAATCCAGGACCAGGCTAATTGCATTTCGCATAGCACTAATACCCTTGGGAAAGGTATGAATCCAATTATTCTCCCTTCAGCTATGGGTAAATAGTAGGGCAGACTAGGTTCTATAGCCTTGGTGAGGCAACTAGTCTCGGAGAAGGAAAACTCTGAATTCAAACCTGTTAAACTCCGCTTAAAAATTGACCTTGTGTCATATCCTGCCCGAGCGGAGGGGTTGGGTAAATAGGATAGTAAGGAGGCGATATACCAATAACTGCCGGGTGAAACTAATAAAAAGTAAAGACCGAGGTTCAAGTGAGCATCTCCCCCACCCCACCTTGGAACACCTATTCCGTCATCTTAAAGGGGTAGGGTCAGGTTCATAGCCTGATGCCCGAGACACCTTTTTAAGGGTAATTACGACAGGGGTCGCTGTTATAAAATATGACCTTGCATTGAAACTGCCTGTAGCGAAGAGGTGAAGTAAGTGCCTTGTAGCTCGATGTGTTTACCCCGTCTCAGAAGATTAAAGTTTGAATCGCAGTTGGTTATAATACAGTTTTTGTTATCAATAAAAAACAAAAAGATTACACTGAACGATACCAATGGAAATTGTAACAATAAAAAATAAACCCCAATAATAGAAAAGATTGATTAATTTTAACGACATGTCAATCTGTAAAGGGTTATTTTATGCCTAGAGCTTAGGTAACTGCGTTCACTGTACATTTATACTTACATTATTTGTGTAATTGTTTCTTAAGAGTTTATAATTACATAATATCAAGTATTCTTATCTAATACAAATAATTTGCACACAGTGGTATGGTTTCAAGTATTCCTATGTAATAGTAAAGTTGGCGACCGTAATCGAGGGTGACCCGAAGGCTCCCTTTTCGATAGCTACTACACCAAGGTGTAGGGAGAAGGCGCTACTCTTTTCCCTAGTTTGCTCCACTTTACCCTTGATCTCTACCTTACAATGCTGAGTGTTAAGCAAGGTAGCATCAAGTACCATTTTTTGAGTCTTCGGTATGACTCGACCTGGGATTGAACCCAGGTCTCCCGGGCCATTGGCGAACACCCAAACCATTATGCCAATGTCCGGTTGTAAGTTGGCCGACCGTAGACAAAGGCTCCCTTTTCAATAGCAACTACACCCCTGAGGTGTTGGGGAGTGCGCTACTCCTTTCCCTGGATTGCCCCCACTTGCCTTAGATCCGTACTTTATAATGGTGAGTGTTAAGCAAGGGGGTATCAAATACCATTTTTGAGTCTTTGGTATGATTTGACCTGAGATTGAACCCCGGTTTCTGGGACCATGGGCGAACACGCTAAACATTATACCAATCAAATAATAATTCCTATTTAATGGCAGTCCCTTGTTTGCAAACATTTATTTTGTTTCAAGTAACTAATAATAATAATCTTAAGTAAACAATTGTAGCTTCAAAGTAACTATTCTCAAGACAAATAATTTATAGTTTTATGGTATTAAGTATTCTTATCATATACAAATATTTTTCAGACTGATCTATTTGACTCATTTAACAAGTACTAACACTTTGGGTCAAAGTGGACCTGGGAGTAATGGCAATGAAAGAATACTCCATACTCTCCAGAAGTGAAGCCTCACCATTAGATGCAATTTAGTTATACCCAAGATACCCTCTTTTATGTGTATGTGCGTGTAAGGGGTGGGTGGGGTGGAGGCTTATCCTTTTGTAGATGAAACGGATAAGCCTCGCCAACAGGAGAATATGATAGAAAAAAGATTCATTAATTACATTTTTATATTTGCTTACGACTTTAATAGATATTTTTGTTTTTGTTCATTAATTTAAATGCATTGAAAATATTTTAAAATTTCTGTATTCCATTTCTTTTTATGCAGAATATCAGAAGAAAGCTTCTTAAATCATCATCATCGTCATCATGTCGTGCCACGAACACGGATTTCCCCGAATCTCCCTCACCATTCGTTTCTATCGTCCATCGCATTTGGCAGCTTGTGTCTGTACAGAGCTATTGTAGATAAGTTCTAGCCGGACGTCCAACTCCTGCACGTCCGTGTGAAGGGGTCCACCGGAGAATGTCCCTTATGAGTTCGTCCTTACTTCTCCAGTAGCGTCCAGCTCGTTTTGTTCGTCTGATTTGAATGGTTTTAGAGATGGGATGTAGGGGATTGTACAGCTGCTGCTTTGTGGGATGTTGCTTCCAGGATTTGTACAATATAGCTCGTAGCATTCTTGTGCAATTGCCGTCAAGCATTTTCTCTCTGCGTTTAGTCAGCGCTCATGTGGTGCATCCATATAGTAGTATGGGCACGACCGCTGCTTGGAAAAAATTGCGTTTTATTTTATCGGATTGATCAGATTTCCATATGACCGATAATCCATCGACAGCTGACCAGGCCTCGGCTAGTCGCATATTGATGTCATTTTCCGTAGATGAGACGCTGCTTCTGAGGTTGATGAATTTGTTCACTTGTTTCAAGGAACCACCTGTTAGGGTAGAGATGTCTCTTGTTTGATTTTAATTGAAGCACGTGTACTCTATTTTTTAGTTTCTATCTAAGAACCCGAAGCAAACACTAAAATGGATTAATCCTGACATAATTGATTTTAATAGATACGTAGCTCTATCCAAAAATAAAGAAAGGCATTCAAGTCATCATAAGCATACTCATTTATTTAATGAACAATTTCAGAAGAAAAGTTTCTTAAACAGATTTAAAAAAAAAAAAGATCCCAAAAAGAACGCCAAAATAGATAATCCTTATCCTTAAGGGTTTTTGGACTATTGTCTTCATCTTTATTGTTATTTCCACAACGTTTCGGTCGATATGTCCTCCGGCCTTTTTCAGGTATTTGTCGAACTCGGGAACCTACACGGAACTTCGAACTACGTCGTTTATTGAATCCACGAGGGCCGCCTGTTCTGATTCCGTTAGCCATAACCGGGTACAAGTTTTAAGTATTCCTGTATTGTTACTCGCCTGCAGTCAGGATTGAACCTACAACCTCCAGATGATTGCTCCTGAGAAGCTTAGGGAACCAATGCCTATAACCGTTACGCTATGTATCCTGTTAGATAATCCTTGCAAAACCGACTTTAATTGATACATAGTTTAATCTAATATATATATATATATATATATATATATATATATATATAAGGCATTCAAATCACCACAAGCACATCCGGAACAATTAGGAATATAATTAATAAACCTAATTATAAAACCACTTCAGAGTCAGGTATTTATATAATTTCCTCTAAAAATTGTAAAAGAGTTTGTCCACAAAAGTTGTTAATGACTTAAAAAGCAGTGTGAATGGGTGTATGTGTCTGTGTATGTCAGTACAGTTGGCTGGGACTGTAGAATACACCGACTGTCGTATAACATCCAATAAACCATGACGAAGAAACTCTTTTTTACTGACTGCTCACGAGGGAGACCCCGTGGCATAATGGCCAAAATTGCGAAATCGTACTTGACTAGTTGGAACTCCAGTCGCACTATTACTTTTAATTTCGGATAGATACTCTTGAGAAAGGTATGAACCCGCTTATCCGCCTAGTAATCAGTTAAATAGTACCACTAGGGTCTTTCTACAAGGATGACTTTGACACTAAATAATCCTTGAAGGTCGATATGTCATTAAATAAAGAAACCAAGCCCGACTGCACACGTACCAAAAACTGATGGAATGTGTTGAGGTTGACTAGCTTTTTCAAAATGATTTCTCGTACCATTTTTTCTTCTTTCAGCCAAACTTGGGAACTATCTTTCTTTTAAAAATAAACAATCATTTTGCTTACTTTGCAACTATCAAGTATAACGAACTTTTTCTTACCAGCAAGTTCGTTATACCCGATGTTTTAATTTATATTCAAATTAACGTTCAGATTGCCTAATCGGATGGGTTGTAGAATACACCGACTGCTTCTCTGCAGACGGGTAAGACCCCCTTGTCCTATGTCAGTGTCATATCCAGTGTCCTGGATATGACACTAAACAATCTGATGGTGAGGTTCCATTGATGCTGGAGATTTGGGGAATGTAGAGCACCCCTTCATTGCCATCGGTCCCAGGTCCACTCTGGCCCGGATTGGTAGCACTTGATAAGACCCTATCTGTAAAGTCTTTATATCTGAGGTAATAGATACTTGCTAGGTATGGACTATTACCAATATGAATCGATAGGATGGATGGTGATTAAAGACAGAGGGAGAACGAACGTCCGCTGCTATGCCTGGTACATTCCTTTATTGACTAAATCCCCCGGATGTGGTAGGGGCCGTAACCCCTGTGGCATCAGAGGTTATTTCCCTTTTGTTAGTTAGGATATTACACTATCTATGGGTCAAATAGAACTAAACTGTGAGCTTATTCTGGACTGAACTGCTTGAAATAAAACTGTTTTCGTATGCTAAACAGAATTGTTTGAAAGAGAACTATTTTTGACATTGAAACTGTACTACGCTTAACTGAATTGTTTGAAATAGAACCGTTTTGACATTCAACTGTGTGTAAACAAAAACTGTACTTATGCTAAACTAAATTGTTTGAATCAGAACTGTTTGACTAAACTGAATAGTTTGAAATAGAAATGATTTTGACAATTAAACCGTGTATTTATGCTAAAGTGAATTATTTGAAATAGAACTGTTTATTTGTATAAAAAAGGATTTGGCGTTAAATAACCTTCACGGGTTGATATGCCATAAAACCCAAACAAACAAACAAACAAATAATCTAAGACGATCAAGACGTATTGGGCACTACTGGAGAAGTAAGGACGAACCCATAAGCAACGTTCTCTAATAGATTTCTACATATGGACATACCAGTGTTGGCTGAATTGCAAAAGAATATGTACATCAGCTCAGTGCGGTCACTTGATACAGTCTAGAGGACCTGCCAGATGCGGTAGACGAGAGAGAGAGAGGGTCAAGGTATTTCATACTATCAGCTCGACTTGAAGATGAAGATGATTAAAATTAGCTGTAGCAATGTTTCAAAAATAACTCGAGGTGTTTTAAAGATAAGTAATATTTAAAATTATCAGAATTGCACCAGCCATGTTTATATCCTTTGAAAGATAATATCAATCAAGGGTGAAAATTAAAAAACAAACAAACATCTAAAGTGAAGGACAATTCAAAAGGCTGTGTTGTGCATTTTACTACAGTTTGAAGCGTAATGGTGTATTTGGGTGGATTTTTGTAAAAAGAAAAGTGTGCGTATATATATATATATATATATATATATATATATATATATATATATATATATATATATATATTGAATGTGCTTTGTTTTAAAAGAAAAAAAAATTATAAGCAATTTTTTCTTGTAGGCTCCGGCAAGTTCTTATAGCATCCGAATGAAATCCCATTGTTGTTTGAACCCTATAGGATCCACACTTTAAAAAATTTTTTTTAGTTAAATTTGATAAGAAAACGTTAATCAGAATATTCTAGAAAAAAGGATCCAAACCTCACTTAGAATATTTTTAAGCCAATCAGCAAACACATAGATTAAAACATTCTCGAAAAAACGGATCAAACATTAACTTTCCGAAAGATTTTTCATAGAACCAAAAAAAAAAAAAGAACAAAAGAAAAAAAAAAAGGCGCCTCAATAAATAAGTAATTTCTATGATTCTCATGGGTTAGATCAGGTCACCAGTTATGTTTACTCATACGTCCGTACATTTGAACTTTAGTTGACCCGAAATAAAATCTGCCCGTGTAAACTTGAAATATCTTATTTCGATCCACTCAAAGAGTATAAGAACCAACATTTTTTTAGTTCAAGGGAGGAGGTGACACACAGGCAGCCACAGAAAACACGAAGACGATACACGTGGAAGAAAAAAGTCATACGCACTCAAGTACATTAACACGCCAACTGTGGGCTTTAATGGCCAATAGATTAAGTGACTTAAACATACCAGAACTCACACATACCACACACATGTATGTAAGTACGAGTTGACCTCTCTCTTTCTCACTGTAATTCTTGACTAAATATATTCTTGTTTTGAGATACAAATACACACCTCTACACATAGCACAAATTTATCAACATTATTACCTTTTTATTTGCTATTTGTCCAGTTGAGATAAAGTAAAATTGTTTGTTTTTTAACATTCTTGTTTTTGTCAATTTTCTTTCGTCTACGTTTGTTTGTACAAATTGTGTTGTATATTGAGGAACTAGCACTCTGATTTAAATCTTAGAGAAACATTATTCTTCCACAAGCCCCACCACAACAGAGTAGAGAAATAGGATCGATGTAATGTATCATGGTCAAAACATGTTGGTGCCAGTTTTAACGGTTAAACAAAACGACCTCGTGACCCTTAGTAAACAAGAGGTTACCCGCGGAAAAAAGAACAAAGAAACAGGAAATGACCATATACTCCCCGTTTCTCGAATGTTGTGGAATTGTTTTGAAGATCCCTAAGAATTCTACAGCGCTGCCATAGATATAAAAGCCGGCCCTGTCACAGAAGGAAGAGAGAGGAGATTCCAGTCGACAGAGTAGAGCAATTACAAGCATAACAGTGCAAATCGGGATTTTT
Organism: Sepioteuthis lessoniana; assembly: GCA_963585895.1. NCBI lineage: Eukaryota > Metazoa > Mollusca > Cephalopoda > Myopsida > Loliginidae > Sepioteuthis > Sepioteuthis lessoniana. The sequence continues at coordinate 67,579 of CAUZXS010002295.1, forward strand.
ACCCGCTGAATTTGAAGAGACAACCGGTAGCTTAGAAGAATACATCATCTCGGGGTCTCGGCATTTTCCAGTACCTACATCGGTAACGTCACACAGTATCCTAAAAATAGAAAATTGATGTAACTATTGTGCTATTGTAGGATGTTGCCGAGCGCAATTTGACATTACCCTGTTGAGACTTCGACTCGGGTGTCAGAGACGGCTGACTTAACTAGGACACTTGGCGAAATAAGTGAGAGAAATTATCCGGGTACGTTGCTTGTTCGATGAAGAGACATACCTCGTCCACCTCGGGGAAGGATCGCGTGATCATCTGTGTGAAAGGAAAAGTTAGAAACGGAACGTGATGAATCCTTTGCATGTTTGAAAACATTTTATCATTTGTTTTCTTCTCTCAAGAGTTCAGGAAGATTGCATGTTTTGGGTCAGAGTCATTTTTCTTCTGCTGTGTAAGAGATTCACTTCTCTCTCCACTCCCTCTATCGGTGCATCTAAACTTGTGTGGACATTAAACTCAGATACTATATTTAGACTGACACTATTCAACTATCCTCTTAAAATAGTCCATCATATTTACCCAACCCCTCCGCTCGGGCAGGATATGACACAAGGTCAATTTTGTAAGCGGAGTTTAACAGGTTTGAATTCAGAGTTTTCCTTCTCCTAGACTAGTTGTCTCACCAAGGCCGAAGAACCTAGTCTGCCCTACTATTTATCCATAGCTGGAGGGAGAATAATTGGATTCATACCTTTCCCAAGGGTATTAGTGCTATGTGAAATGCAATCAGTCCAGGATTTGAACTCGTGTCGCCGTGTCCAATTCCTGCGACGATAACCATTACACCACGGGCACCTCCAAAATAGTCCATAGTTGAAGGTGACCCGAAAGTTCCCTTTTCAATAGCTACTACACCGAGGTGTAGGGGAAGGGGGCTACTCCTTTCCCTGGATTGCTCCACTTTACCCTTGATCCTGACCTTATAATGCTGAGAGTTAAGCAAGGTGGCATCAAGTACCATTCTTTGAGTCTTTGGTATGACTCGACTCGGGATTGAACCCCGGTTTACTGGGCCATTGGCGAACATTCTGAAATTAAATTACCCACTAAAGTTTCTTAGAATTAATGGTTTCAAACACTGTATCAATAAACTATTTTACCTTTATTGAAATTATCTGTTTTTCGTTTGTATTTATAAATGCAACAAGTATTTCTTAACAAAATTTTATATAGTAAATATAACAACTATAACGAAATAGTGGCGCTTTAGCTGTGGATAAATAGTTGAGCAGACTGAGCTCTTTAACCTTGATTTGGCTACCAGTCTTGTAGAAGAAAAACTCTTGAATTTAAATCAGTTGCATTCAGCCTAATAATTGACCCTGTGTCATATCCTGCTCATGGTGGAGGGATTAGGTTCATACACATAAACTGGCTGATGAAGGGCACTCTCTGTGGTATAATGGTGTTGTAAGAGTGTTAAGCCATTGTTAGAGATTTCGATTCTCTTGAGGGGGGGGCTCCATATTTCTGGTCTTTTGTTAAATTAACGTTAGTTTAGTAAATGACAACTATCAAGGAGCAGAGGATCGCGTCACGTAGGGTAATGGTTTGCGATATAGGCTAGCAAACCATTGTTAATGAATTTGATTTTCACTGAGTGCCCTATATTTCTAACCTTGTGCAAAATTAGGCCTTGTAGCTGTTTCGAGACGAAGATATCCTTTATTAGTTACTTTAAAAAATTAATCAGGGAATTGTTTGCTGGCGTGGAAGTCAAAATTGATCCAAGAAACAAATTAAACAAAGCATAGGGACAGCTGCCCTTTGCTCAAGGGTATACAGAAAATTTTTACTGTTCATTTATAGAACAAAAGATAGATAGGTAGACAGTCACATTTCATTACTTAACAGAGCAGTTAGCATATGCACAAAGATCGAGGACAATATTTAAAAAAAATTGTTAATTTTTTTTCAAACTTGTATTTACTGGATATTAGTTGTCTAAATTTCTGAGACGAAGCTTGATGATTTTTATCATTAAGGGTTTTCGGACTTCATCTTTATTGTTATTTCCACAACGTTTCGGTCGATATGTCCTCCGGCCTTCTTCAGGTGTTTGTCGAACTCGAGAACCTTCACGGAACTTCGAACTACGTCGTTTATTGAATCCACGGGGGTCGTCTGTTCTGATTCCGTTAGCCATAACCGGGTACATGTGTTAAGTAGTCCTGTATTGTTACTCGCCTGCAGTCAGGATTGAACCTGCAACCTCCAGATGATTGTCTCCTGAGAAGCTTAGGGAACCAGCACCTATAACCGTTACGCCATGCGTCCTGCTGGACAATTCAGAGTGAATTTTTGTTGTCTAAGTACGCAATTTGTTTGAATTTCATTTGGGATAATTTTAGTCAACTTTCTTTTAAAAGTAATTTCAAAGTGCTAGTTCAACGTCCATCTTAAAAAAAAAAAGACTTACATATTTGGTGGACCTCCGCCCCCTCCGCGCCGAAGCTCTTGTATTTACTCTAACCATTCATCGTAGACATGATATGACAAGCCCAGTTTTAAAGCGGAGTAAAGCTGGTTGGAATCTTGAATTTTCCTTCTTGAATGGTTGTCTAAACAAAGCTAAAGAAGCTAATCTATTTCATTATATACACATAGTTAAGGGAGAAGAAATAGATTAACGGCATTAATACAAAGTGAAATGTAAACAGCCTCGTTTAGGTTTTGAAGTTGGTCACCGATTCCGATTCTTACAAAGATAACCGTTACACTAGATGTGTCTCCCAAGCGTTTGTAGAATAGAGCTTTGTTTAACAAAATATGCTTCGAGGTATTTTTTTCATCCCGAGCAACACTAGATAATACTTCTAGTATATATATTTCTTTAAGAAAAAAAAATCGGTCATATTAGGATTATAAATTTATTTCCATCCTGTTATGGGTATTGATAAATATCAATAACACAAAAAACCCCAGGTCTTCTTCAGATCCAATGGATAAATTAGATGACATACAGAATAGAAACAGGAGGGAAGGGTGGGAGGGGGTAGAAGAGGACTGAAAAGTTACCCCCCGTTTACCCACCTCCTGTTTTTTATTTATTTATTTACCGGTTGGAATTAAATTTTAATCTTTTATTCTAATTATATTTCAACGTAAAATTCCAGATTTAATAATAATTTTGGGAATTACAACATTCCTTAATAATCTTACGTAAGTATCCAGTATTACTTATCTTCAATTAATTTCAAAATTTAAATATACATTCAAAAATTATATTCGAGCCTATTAATTCAGTTACCATTCCATTGAAAAGTACATGCACATCACATGGTACCTACTCATCTCTTTATTTTATTTTATTTTATTCATTCCACCTCAAAATATTTTTACGTTTTTGTTAATTGACCATTATCTATGAATTTGCCAATAGTTTAAATCTATTCCTATGTCTACATCTGGCTATTAATTCACATCGCTTTTTCTGGGTCTGGGTATATCATTATTTGTATTTTATCCTCTAGGCACAGATTACATCTACTATCAAAGTATTTTGGAGTATTTGACTTTTTCAATATAGACCATTGAATCTCAGGCGTCAAATCTTTATTTTTCAAATTGAAAAAAATGCTTAGATAGGGATGTTTGGTTTTTCAGATGTTCATGGATGAAAGAAAATCTATGATTCGAGTATCTAAATTTCCATTTCATGGACAAAATTCATGTGTAGGTTTTTTTATCCTTAACATTTTCTTTTGGGTAAATAATTACTTGGTATACAACATTATCTAAATTACATAATTCATTCATGGGACAATTTGTCTGAGTTTTACAATTACATTCATTTTGTTTACTATTATTATTATTATTATTCGTTCGGTCATGCAATTCCTTAATTATTTCTTTATTATGATTATTGATTATTTGAAAAATATTTTTCGTGAAGGAGTAACTAATTTTTAACGTTTTTCTATTAAATATTTTATGTAATATATTATTATGTTTAAAGTGCTTATCTATTAATTTCAAAAAGTATTTACCTACATGTCAACTTGTTAGTCAACAAAAGTCTCTCTCTCTCTCTCTCTCTATATATATATATATATATATTTCATGATGCTAGAGAATCAGTTATGGTTCCCAACTTTTAATATTTACTCGGCACCAGCTGTGAGGAAGAGATAAAAGGCTAATTTTTAGAGTGCTGTTTCCCCAGTGTCTACTTTAAAAATGACCTTGTGTCAAAATCTGTCTCTAGTGAAAAGGCAAGGTAGGTAATAAAGATATCTTGTTTTGAAGTGTCAGGTGCGAAATAGATAACATTTTTTTATCGCTATTTTTTCACGCTTCGTAAGTGAATTTCACAATGCATTATATATATTCTTCTTGAAGAAGTTCGTGAAGATGTAATAAAGCTCGAACGAAATATCACGCATCTAAATTTGAGTTAAGTGTTTGATTTATACAACTTTTCACATATTTCCATCATACTGTCAGATTCACTACAAAACTATCTTTTCAACACACACACACACACACACACACACACACACACACACACACACACACACACACATTTATATTAGAGTGTACTTGAAATGTGTGGAATAGCATATATATTTTATGGTTCCGTGTAATCATCTTCTTTGTAGGGTTGTGAACTTTTCGGCACTCCTCTCTCTCTCTCTCTATATATATATATATATACACCCAATCCTTCAGCACGAGCAGGATTTGACTTTTGGTCAAACGTTAAACTTCACTTAAAATTAAATTCAGAGTTTTCCTCCTAGATCGGTTGTCATTCAGCTGAAGGGAGAATAGTTGGATTCAAATCTTTTTCTATGAAATGCAAACAGCTTCGTCCAGGTTTTGAACTCGGGTCGCTGCATCCATTTCCTACGCCGATAGCCATGACACTACGACCGCCTATATATATATATATATACATACATATAAAGTTGTACAACAGCTAAATTCATTTCAATAGCAATCTGAATATCAGTATTACTCTCTTTATCTTACCCTTTTCTCAATTTTGTGTGTATATTCCTGAGGTAAATTTGCAGATCAACTCAAATGGAAGCCTGGTTTCCATTTGTTTCGCTTTGAGAGTAAATAAGACATAAGGTCAGTTCAATGATGGAACCCACTTATACATGAAGATAATAGTGAAATTTTCCAGTCCCATCAGCTTCTTATAGTGGACATCATTGTGTATACACTCATCCTACCCAGTTAATACGTAAGAAAGATATTGTGTAGGCTACAGACCCAGAAATTGGCGGCTTTAGTTAATTTCTACCTTGTCTCTTCAAAAATGAATTCCATAAATTAATGATTTCATTACCATGAATCAAAGGTCAAATTGACCCACGAAAATATAAATACTTGTGGTATTCCCATTCAGAGGCAGTTGTATGTAGTTACCAACCCCTTTGCACGACCAGGATGTGACACAAAGTCAGTTTTCCAGCGGAGTTTAATAGGTTTGAACTTCACATAAACTGGTTGCCTAACCAAGGCTAAAAAACGCTGTCTGCCCTACTATTTACCTTGGACTGGCCTAGTCTGCTGGGGCTGCAGAATACACTGACTGCATCCCTGCAAAGGGGTAAGACTCCCTCAACGAGTGTCCTGGATATATCACTAAACAATTTGATGGTGAAGCTCCAGTAATAGGGCCCCATCTATGGGTCAAATAGAAGTGTTTGACATTTAAACTATACTTATGCTAAACTGAATTGTTTGAAATAGAACTGTTTGAACATTTAAAATGCGTACTTATGCTAAACTGAATTATTTGAAATAGAACTGTTTATATGTATAAAAATGGATTTGGAATTAAATAACCTACAATAGCTGATATAGCATAAAACCAAACCAAACCAAACCCCGGGCTGGAGGGATAATTATTTAATTTATACTTTTCCCAAGGGTATAAGCGCAATGTGAAATGCAAACAGTCTCGTCGAGGATTTGAACTCGGGTCGCAGTGTCCATTTCCTACCTCGATAACCATTACACCACGGCACATCCACTTCAGAGGTAGTCATATGCATTTACCCAACCACCAACCAATGGGAAGGATGCGATGCAAGGTCAATTTTTCAACGGAGCAGTGCTAGTTTAAAATCAGAATTTTCCTTCACTTTCTGCTAAATCAAGACCAAAGAGGCCTCTTATTTGCCTATAGATGAGAAGTGATGGATTAATGCCTCACCCAAAGCCATCTCACGAAGCTATGTATGCAAGCAAAAAACTATCGAAAGAATCACTTGAAACCGTATAATTATTAGTATTAGATAGAAATACTTGGTTCGGTTTTATGGCATATCAACCATTATTGGTTATTTAATGCCAAATAATCTTTGTACATATATATATATTAGATATATATGGTTTGTAAACATATGTCAAATGTTTCCAAGTATTGCTATGTATCACAAACAATTTAATCAAATATAAGTCATTTGTTTACACACAGTGAAGTAATCAAACAGTTCTTATTTAAAACAATTCAATTTAGCATAAGTCATTTGTTTGTACCCTGTTTAAATGTCAAACAGTTCTGTCAGACCCATTGATTGGACTACCAGGACTGAGTGGATCTAGGAGCGATGGCAATGAAGGTGGTACTCTGCATTCTCCAAAGCTCCAGTATTACTGGTCTGGTAGGAATACTTGAAACTATACAACTGCGTGCGAAATATATATATATATATTAGATAGGAAGACTTGATTTAAGTGGTTAAAATATCTCTTAAACAAACAGACCAAAGATGTAGATATAAACGTTCGATGAATGCAATTCCCTAACCTCAAGGCACAAAATAACTCTAGACGGGCCGAAAACCCTAAAAATCAATCAATGAACATGTTCTCCGTAATCATTGATATACTTGTAAAATTTACAATGTCTTTGTATTTGCGAATCGCTATCAAAAGCAGACATGGGCCCATAGTTCTTGACATTGCTTCTCGTTTCATTGCAAAGGACCTCGAGATCTCATCAAGTAATAGTTGTGGTCGGAGTTAATCTTTTAATTCCCCGGGGCCGGGCGGAGTTGAGGGCCGTGTGTCGAATCAACTAATTCCAATATGAATGTTAGGTCTTCGCAGCTAAGAATCTCCGTTCAGGAGAAATCGATAGAGGCTGGTCTTTGGTGAACGGCACGAGCACCTCATAGACGACAAGACGTGACTTGTGGCTAGTTCTTGGTTGAGGTCAGGAGAAAACGAACGCTAAAACTTTGATAAATCACGCCAGACGCTAATAAAGAACGACAACGATGTCCGAGTTGGATTGTGAGACCTTCCTAGCGTCAGCAGAGAACAAATAGGATTTCGGACAAAGAGATTTTTACTTCAGGAAAAAGTGCTTGAAAGACGGAAAGAGTGAAACAATTGAGAGAGAGAGAGAGGAAATAGGCAAAAAATCCCTAAAAATGCAGGGGAGAGGGAGAGAGAGGGGTGAAAAAAGGTAAGATATAGAAATAAAAGGATACAAGCGAGAGAGAGAGAGAGAGAAGGAGAAAGAAAAGGTAAGATAGAGAAATAATGGGATATAAACAAAAGAGGGAGAGATAGAGAGAGAACAACAAAAGGAGGAGAAACGGGAGAAAGATAGAACATCGAAGGTAAAGGAAAGAGGTGAAAAAGGGAAGAAGAAGGCGAAAGAAAAAGAGAGAGGCGAAAGAAAACAGAGAAGGACGGAAAAAATGGGGAGACTACAGAAAGAGAGAGAGAATGACAAAAAAAAAAAGAAGAGACAGAGAAAGAAAACGGTGAAAGAAAAGGAAATAAGAAGGGTTGAACATGCGAAAGAAAGAACTGCAAAGGAGGAGAGAGAAAGAGAGAGAGAACGGTGAAGGGAAGGGAGACAAGCAAAATGAAAAGAGATGAAAAAGAGAGAACTGCGAATAAAAGGGAAACAAGAAAGGCGAAGGAAAGAGAGACAAACTTAAATAAATCAGGAAAAAGGGAGGGAGAGAGAGAGAGAGAGAGAGTGGTAAAAGAAAGGTAGAAATAAAATGACACCGGCGAAAGAGGGTAAGAATGGTAAAATAAATTGAACTGGTGAGAGAGAGAGAGAGAGTGGACAGCGAAAGAATTTGAGACAGGTAAAAGAGGGGGAGAGAATGGCGAAAGAAAGGTAGACTTGTGAAAAAGAGGGGATGGACTGCAAAAGAGAGAGAGAGAGAGAGAGTGGATGAAGAAAAAGAATGAACATCGAAAGAAGTGGAGACTGATGAGAGAGAGAGAGAGAGAGAGAGAGAGAGAGAAAGGGAGACTGACAGACAGGCGAAAGAAAGATAGAGAACGGTGAAAGGAAAGGAAAGATGTTAATGAGGGAGAGGGTAGCGACAGTGGGGAGAGAACTGGAAAAGAATATGAGAGAACGGTGATTAAAAGAGAGAGAGAGTGGGGTGGTGGTGGTGGTGGTGAGGGACTGGCAAAAGAAAAGGAAACAAGCGAAAGAGAAGGATAAAACAGCTAAAGAAGGAAGAGAATGGCGAAAGAAATCAGTAAACAGTGAAAGAAGGAAGAGAACAGCGAAAGAAGGAAGAAACAGGCAAGAGATTGAACGACAAAATAAAATGACTGATGTGACTGTAATATAAAAGGAGAAAGTCGAGAGAAAACTGGAAGTGAGAAGACTAATCCGTAACAAGAAAATTATTATTTGTACGTAACTTTATAATGGACAGTGACACCAACGATACCTTATCCACTAGAAGAAAGCCTTAAGATACGCAGACGAATTGCTGTGAACAAAGAACAACTTAGGTGAGGAAAATATTATTTTCAGCACAAAATGAATAAACTCAAAATTTAAACAAGAACGGTGGAACATTTCTAGCGTTTGCTATGCTGACATAAGGTTTGAAATTATTCCTGTGCAGTTTGCTAAATCATATGCACGTCATTAAGATGCATACATATGTAGAGAATAAATAAATAAATAAATAAAAATAAATTGAATTAAAATTAATATTAAAATATGCAGAAACTCCCAGAGGCCTCTGACAGGAAGAAGAGCGACGCATGCGCAAAGAAAAGATACCGTTCCGACAAATAAGAGGAATCTCACTTTTTCAGCAGTGACCAGTGGAGTGCCAACACCTTGCTAACTGGTGGAGGATGCCATGCGTTTGTCTTTAGACGATGCATTAGCTAACCCTTCCACTTGTAGTAGTCGTCTCTTTCAGCACCGACCCATGACTAAAACATCTGATTAAGACAAATTCTCAAAAGTGACTAACACGTCACTAAAGCTTTATATACCGAACACGTTGTTGAAGCTTTGAATACCGAATAAGGACATATATATACCCAAGTAGCGACTAACGCATTTTTAACACCTTGACTGGGAGATTCAACCATTTCATTTGTGTTGTGGTCTTCAGATAAGACCGGTGGAAGAACAACTCAAACAACAGGTAAACGCTATTGTATTAGCAGAAAAAAAGGAAGTCATACAAAAGAAGTACAAGCCGTTCTCGGCTTGCAGTCTGTCTGTCAAATGTCTCCTAAGAAACAGTGATACTGCGTGTGGATATTTACCAAACTCTTCTGGATTTTTTTTATAGATGGGTTTGGCTCATTCTATTAGATAGGTTGGTTAGTAATTGAATATGTGTTGAATATTATTTTATTTAAGGTAGGATTTTTATTTTTTATAGTTATTGCTACAAGGATTTGTACACGGTTTTTATTGCTATTTTTATATACGATTTTTGTATTGTTAATAAGGATCTTTCTTATATTCTGGGATTTGAGTTTGTCAGTGTCTTTGTTATGCTTTGTCATTAGTTGCAGTTTTAGAGCGCTTATGTCAGATAGGTGATACGTAAGGCGATGAGAGAGCCTGGTTGTTGTATGACCAATGTAAGTATTAGGTGTTATGTTATTTTCCGAGAGGCATTCTCGAAATGGACCCGTAAATTTATACACTACATTAGTTTGATTTAAGAGAGTTTTGAGGGAGTTTGTGTTATTCTTAACGATGAGGTTTGACGTTTTAAATTTAGTGTAGAAGATAATGAATTTAATTTGTTTTTGAGGTTCGGTGAGTTTAATGTGTCTGCGTATAATGTTGGTTATTACTTGCTCGTCTAAATTGTAGTTTTTATGCATTTGATTCTTGTCGTGTAGATTTATTCTGTTAGTATTGTTATTGTTGTTGTTATTGCTATTTTTGTGGATGTTATGGAAATATAGTTTTATTTGTTGATCGATTAGTTTATTAGGGAAGTTATTATTAACTAGAGTTTGTTTTATGTTAGTTCTTCGTAAAATATTGTCTTAGATGAGGATATGTTATAAGCTCTGTGGATTAAGTTTTTTATAAGGGCTATTTTATATAGGGTGGAGGGCATTCGCTATGATACTTCAGTAAAGTGGAGTTGTAACTGATTGATTTTTTTGTATAAGGATGTAATGAATTTGTCGTTGTTGTTGGAATCAGTAAGAACATCTAGGAAGGGATTAAAAAAAATAATGTTAAGTTCAGCAGTAAACTTTAGTTCGGAGATTTGTATGAAGTCAGTGAGTGTGTGTGTGTGAAATAAACAAATCATTATGAAAACACATTTTTCTATAAAGTCATAAAAGTGCTCAAATACTGGCCGGTTGAGCAGGATAAAACCTAAAATAAATATAAGTTTTCTCACATCCTTACGTCAGTCTCATGACTATAAGTTTCAATCTTCTTTTTTTTTAAATTAAAACATCACCAGATATAAACGAGTGAGTAAAATGGACGAAGAAGAACAAGTAAATACTCTGTATTTCTCACACAAAATACAAAAAAAAAATTTAAATAATAGAAAAAATAAAGAAATTAATAAAAAATAAAGAAATGACGAAGGGTTGGAAAGAGGGAAGTAGAGATAGGATGGGGAAGATAAACAAATTCCACAATTATAAAGTATATGAAAAATTAGTAATGAATTGGTTTCGTTATTTGTGGAAAGATCTGTTAACAGCACTAAATTACTTCTAAATGGTGTAATGGTTAAAGCGATGGACTGCGGAATCGTAGTATGCGAGTTCGTAATCCAGTCGCGCTATTATGTTCACTTTTGGGTAAATACCATTGGGAAAGATATGAACCCCCTCAAAGCTATGGGTTAAATAGTACCACTACTGTTCGTCTAGGAGAATGGCTTTGGCATTAAATAAACTACAAAGGTTGATATGCCATGAAACCAAACCTAAAATTTTGTCCCCTCTAGAAATAAAGTCCCCTTATAATCATCATCATCATCATCATCAAGTCGTGCCGCCAGAACGGATATCCCTGACACTCTCTCGCCATTTTTCCCTATCATTCATCGCTTTTGGCAGGTCTTCAGGATTACATCCCGTATCCTCATAGCTGCTGTATGCATGTTCGAGCTGGTCGTCCTGCTTTGCTTGGCCATATGCGGGGGTCCTTAGGAGTACATCACTTATGAGCTCGTCTCTGCTTCTCTAGCAGTGTCCTGCATGTCTGGTTCGTCTAGCTTGGATAGTTTTCGTGATGGGAGGCAGGTGGCTGTATAGTTGGTGTCTTGTGGGGTGTTGCCGCCAGGACTTGTTCAATATTGCTCTCAGCATTCTTGTGTAATTGCCGTCTAGCTTCTTCAGCCGTTTAGTTAGCGTCCAAGTAGTGCATCCATATAGCAGTATCGATACGGCCGCTGCCTGGAAGAAACTGCGTTTCATTTTATCGGTCAGGTCTGATTTCCATATGATCGAAAGCCTATCGATAGCTGTCCATGCCTTTGTTAGCCGTGTGTCGATGTCTTTTTCGGTTGATGAGACGATGCTTCCTAGGTAGGTGAATTTGTCAACCAGTTTCAGGGAGGTTCCGTCTAGTGTGGAGATGTCGCCTTTCTGATTAAAGAGCATAAATTCAGTTTTGTGTGCATTAACATGGAGTCCAATGCCTGTCATGAAAGGAAAATAGAGCTAGGATAAATTTGTTAAGGATAGATTTCAAATAAAACAACCTTTTGATATAACAAAAGGTAAGATCAAAACTGATGATAACTCAGTCCGAAGAAGTGAGGAGGCTACAAAGTGCACCGAGTCAGATTGTTACACAACGAATAGATAAATAAATGATTAAATTGATAAATAAATGACCAAATAGATACATAAATGAATAGACAACTAAAATAAAATAAATAGATAATGAATGAATGAATGGCGACATAGATGGAATTTTGAATAAAAATCCTTCCATAATATTGAAAGACAGTCTAAGGAAAATTTCGGAAATTTATGACTAATTTGATCAGCAGCATACAAAAAAAAAATATGCAAATCAATGCATAAAACAACTTCAAAACAACAAGAGGATGAATAATAATGGTAAACTTTATATATATATATATATCTATTGTCATCCACAGACAGATCTGTTTCGTTCTATACGCATAAACTAGCGTATTAATATATAGGTAGATACTTTAATATTGCTATTACACGAGAAACGTCAGCAGCAATACGTAAAAACTCAACGATAACTTCACAAACAGATCAATACTTATGAAACAGAAACAATGGAATGAATAAAATTAAGTGGACAAAAGTAAAAAAAAAAAAAAAAAAGAACAACAACAAAGAAAAAAAAAATGAAACAAACCGACAAACAAAAAGCACATTCAGACGTTAGACACCGACGTATAAAAGCCATTCCAAACCATTGAATTCTAAGACTAATGAAATAACGCCTCTCCTCTAATAGACCCAACAATAAAAGAAAGCTGATTTACCGCTCAAATGAATGCGCTGTCTACCCAGAAACATTCATTTCTATTTTAGATGATGTTTCCCCTCCCCCAAACGACTGTCGACGAATTCATCGACCTTTCCTCCCTGTTTATTCTAGTCGTGGCACGCTATTCCGCGGTTAGCTTTCTGACCGGCCATGTTTCATTGATATAAGAAACTATCAAGTTGAAAAAGAGACTGATTGAGATAAACAATCTCGCTGATCAAAAGAAGGTCGTTCGGTCGGAGAGTCGGCCGGACTTCGTATCGCTGAACACTTCATCTCAGTTGATAAGTTATGTGAATTAAAAAAAAAACCCAAACCTTCGTGTTTTGATTACGTAAGGAGAACGAATTACACGAAATATTGTCATTTGGCAGCTTTTGGATTAAAATATCTGTTGGATTTACCTCGAGAAATTCCTTTACAGTATTCTCCACAAATATACTTATCATTTAAAAAATATAAAAACAGTAATTTTCTTCTAAATCAAAGATCCTCATCATCAAGTCACCTTGATAGCACGGAGTTCCTTAAATAGCTCTCGGCATTCATCCCTATCATCCCACCGCTCCTTATAGGTCATCTTGGCTGCATCTAGTGTCCATACAGAGCTGTTGTATATAAAATCTTTGCTGGCCCGTCAATGTGCAGAAGTCCATAAAAAAACGTTGCTAACGAGTTCGTCCTTGCTCCTTCAGCAGTGCTTGTCTTGTTCGTTTTACTAGGATGGTTTGTGAGATGGGAGGTTGGTGGCCGTATAACTGCTATATTCTTTGGTGTTGCTTTCAGGAATTGTTCAAGATAGCACGTTGTATTTTTGTGTAGTTCTCATCTAGTTTTTTTTCTGTGTGTTTTGTCAGTGGCCTTGTGGTGCATTCATACTGTAGTATGTACATGGTCACAAAGGTAGCCGGATCTTATTATTTCGCGTAGAATATTATATAACAAAACCAGATATTATATTGTAACAAATTCTAAAACTTGGAAACCAAAAATATGAATCTGTAGCAGTTAAAAAAATAATTACATCTCTTGTAAACATTTATATTATCTTGTATATGCAGAACTTTTATAAAAAAATATAGAAAAGGTTACTTCTTTCTAAATCAACGACCAAGTCTGTGAAACACACCGACTGCATCTCTGCAAAGGGGAAAGATTTTCACAACGACCGACCTGATAATGACACTAAACCATCTGATGGTGAGGCTTCAGTCCTGGAGCTTTGAGGAATGCATAGCACCAATTCATTGCCATTACTCCCAGGTCCACTCTGAATTGGAGTGGTAGTATGTTAGGGTTCCATCTATGGGTCAAATAGAAATACTTGATCATTTTCAATACTTGGAACTATTTAACTGTGTGCTAACAAATTGGCTCAAGTTCATTTAAAAATAATGTTACAAATCGTATATATTTAATATGTGAAAACAGGATTTGGCCTGGAATAATCAGGAAAGGTTGATATGCCATAAAAACCAATAACCAACCAACCAACCAACCTATAGAGTAGAAATGGACTGTCCCATTAAATAATGGTAGGTTCTATCGGCATGCATTGAACAACGGAATTCACCCCCTCTGATAATATAAAAGAGCCAAATCTTTAGAGGTCGGGGATATTTGTATTCCCGTGGGCACCTCTGGAGGTGTAACGGTTAGCAAGCTAGACTAGCAAACCTACACGAGTGAGTTCGAGTCTCATTGGGGACCCCATTCATTCGGCCTTGTGCCACATCGAAGCAAAGAGCTTCTTAAATTACTATTTGTATTCCCGTGGTTAGCAAGCTAGACAAATAAACCTTTACAAGCGTGTTCGAGTCTCATTGAGTGTTACATTCATATGGCCCTGTGCCACATCTAAGGAAAAGGCTTAAAAAAATCACTACTATTTGTATTCGCGTTTGATACGGAATAAAGTAATTGCGGAATCGAAAGAAAAATCAAAATTCGCGTTTCGTTATTCAGTCACTGTTATTCGTTTCTGTGACTCAGTTGTGTTCATTTGCCGTGTGTGTTTGCCCGTTTGTCTTGTTCGTTTTGTAAATAACCCTGTTCCTCCGCTTGAACAAAAGCCATTTCATGGGCTGAATCAGACTCTAAGTCAGAAACCACCCCACTGAGACCATAACCAGCTGTACTCCTCCTCCTCAGTTTTGTCAAACAGTTATAATTCAGCCATTTCAGTTTAGTATAAGTATAGATTTTGTTTACACAGTTAAATGTCAAAACAGTTCTATATTAAACAATTCAGTAAGTACAGTTTCAATGTCGAAAACAGTTCCATTTCAAATAATTCATTTTAGCATAAGCACGCAGTTTAAATTTAAGTACACAGTTTCATTGTGAAAAACATTTCTATTTCAAGCTATTCAGTTTAGTCCAACAGTTCTAATTCAAACAATTCAGTTTAGCATAAGTATGCAGTTTAGTTCTATTCAACGCATAGATAGGGCCCTATCAAATGCTACCATTCCGGGCCAGAGTAGACCTGGGAGCAATGACAATGAAGGGGTGCTCCACATTTCCCATAGCTTCAGCATTACTGGAACCTCACCATCAGATTGTTTAGTGTCATATCCAGGACACTCGTTAGGGGGTCTTACTCCTCTGTAGAGAAGCAGTCGGTGTATTCTACAACCCATCCGATTAGGCAATCTGAACGTTAATTTGAATATAAATTAAAACATCGGGTATAACGAACTTGCTGGTAAGAAAAAGTTCGTTATACTTGATAGTTGCTTTTCAAGTAAGCAAAATGATTGTTTATTTTTAAAAGAAAGATAGTTCCCAAGTTTGGCTGAAAGAAGAAGAAATGGTACGAGAAATCATTTTGAAAAAGCTAGTCAACCTCAACACATTCCATCAGTTTTTGGTACGTGTGCAGTCGGGCTTGGTTTCTTTATTTAATGACATATCGACCTTCAAGGATTATTTAGTGTCAAAGTCATCCTTGTAGAAGGAGCCTAGTGGTACTATTTAACTGATTACTAGGCGGATAAGCGGGTTCATACCTTTCTCAAGAGTATCTATCCGAAATTAAAAGTAATAGTGCGACTGGAGTTCGAACTAGTCAAGTACGATTTCGCAATTTTGGCCATTATGCCACGGGGTCTCCCTCGTGAGCAGTCAGTAAAAAAGAGTTTCTTCGTCATGGTTTATTGGATGTTATACGGTAAATCCGACGTCAGAATGTGTCCCCGAGTTCGTTATAAGGAAATTATACTGTATCGTATCCTTACGGCGTAATCAGAAGCATCACATTTCTTGGATGATGATTGCTACTTCTTCAGCCATCCTTTGGGAGTTCATCAAGATTCATACAAGCAGACGAAACTTTCATTAATTAGACCGCATGGTAAACCATAACCTTTGAAATTTCATCTTTGAGATTATCTCAGGTGACATCCCTTTTAAGTGCATAGTCAGCTATACTAATTAACTCAATCGGACGAAGGAACAAAATTTCAAATTTAGCCCAGAGTAAGGGCTACTTGGCACTTTCCGGGAACACACAGATCATTCAGAATTCAATGGTATTTCTTGTAATCTTCGAAAATACAAGAATTCAATTTTACAAGATTTATTTGTTCCGGTTTCTTTGTTTAAAGGCATATCAACCTCTGGGGGTTATTAATGCCAAAGCCAAAGTAGAAGGACATTAGTGGTACTATTCAACCCATAGTTGGAGAGATAGGGGAGGTCATACTTTTCTCATAGCTATTAGCCCAAAAGTGAACGTAATCCTATTTACCGACCCCTCCGCTCGGGCAGGATATGACACAAGGTCAATTTTTAAGCGGAGTTTAACAGGTTTGAATTCAGAGTTTTCCTTCTCCTAGACTAGTTGCCTCACAAAGGCTGAAGAACACAGTCTGTCCTACCCATAGCTGGAGGGAGAATAATTGGATTCATACCTTTCCCAAGGGTATTAGTGCTATGTGAAAATGCAATCAGTCTTGTCCAGGATTTGAACTCGTGTCGCCGTGTCCATTTCCTGCGACGATAACCACGGGCACTAAAAGTGAACGTAATAGCGCGACTGTTGTTCGAACTTGCTTATTACGATGTAGCTGTCCATCACGTTAGCCATTATGACACAGAGACTCCCCAGCAAAGTTCTGTTTCGAAAGTAATAAGAGATTGTCAACTTAATATAATTTAATTCATAATTAATAATTTACTGATTATGACGACACGTCAACTCGTCTGGGGTTATTTTATGTCTAGAGGTTAGAGATTCACGTTAATTGTAGATTTATATCTACATTTGTCTCTAGTTACTACTGAAGAGTGTTTTTTAATCGCATACTAATAATTTCTTTACATAATTATATGGTTTCTAATCACAAGTTATGTCTAATAATAATCATGTTTGCGCACATTTATATAGTTTGAAGTAACTACTACTAATCCTTCGTACATAATTATAGCTTCAAGTAACTATTCCTACTGCTCTTAATTTCATATTGTTAAAAGCTTCAAGTTTTAATGATTCTATTTGAAAATCTTTCTTTTGTACACAGTTATATGGTTTCATGTGTTCTAATTCAGTACGAATAATTTTCAAATATATCTACTTGACCAATAGAAGGGACTTTAATATGTATTACAACTCAGTGGATTGGTTTGGTTTGGTTTTATGACATATCAACTACTGTAGGTCATTTAAAACCAAATTCTTTTTATACTTATATATTAAATATATGATTTCTAAACACATTTTGTTGATAACATTTTTAACCGAGCCTGAGCTCATTTTTTTGCACAGTTAAATGGTTTCACTTAGTTCTATCAAATACGAATAATTCTATTTATTATTAATCATTTCTTTGCACACAGTTAAATGTTTTCAAGTATTGTAATGTATCACTAACAATTGAAGTAGACATCAGTCATTTGTTAATACACAGTTAAATGATCAAATAGTTCTATTCCAAACAGTTCAGTTTAGCATAAATACAGTTTTTTGTTTACACACAGTTAAATGCAAAACAGTTATATTTCAAGCAATTCAATTTAGCATAGGTATACAGTTTAAATGTCAAAAAGTTCTATTTGACCCATAGATAGGACCCTATCAGGTGTCACCATTTCGGGTTTGAGGGGACCTGGGAGCGATGGCAATGAAGAGGTACTCTGCATGCACAAAAGCTCCAGTATTACTGAAACCTCACCATCAGATTGTTTAGTGTCATATCCAAGAGACTCGTTGGGGTAGTCTTGCCCCTCTGCAATGTGCAGTCGGTATATTCTACAGCCCCTGACGACTGCACTAGCCAAACTAAGTAAAAGTAAACTTTAGAGGTGACTGCACACTTCCCAGAACTTTAGAGTGGAGCTTCAGAAATATATACCGTTCAGTGTCATATCCAGGGCACTCCCTTTATTTTGGGGATGGTGGTTGGTCTTACTCCACAGCCGAGGGTGGTGGTGGAATTTTCCGGGTCCCACCGACCGGGCTGTATTCATGGTAATCATTTTGTAAGCTTAGCTTGGAGCTATAGAATACATTGACTGCATCTCTTCAGAGGGGTAAGACACCTGCCCCAAAGAGTGTCCTGGGTGTGATGGTGAGGTCCTACTCTGTATCTGATGGTGAGGTCCTACTCTTGAAGCTTTAGGGGAATGTGAAGTGCCCTTTTCATTGCCATTACTCCTAAGTCTACTTTGATCCAGAGTGGTAGTACCCGTTAAGGTTCCATCTATTTGTCAAATAGAACTGTTTAATCATTTACTATACTGGAAATCATTTAACTGTGTAGAACCAAATGATTAATATCAAATTGAATTATTACAATTAGATAGCAATACTTGAAACTATTTAAATGTGGACAAACATGGACAGCTATCGATAGGCTATCGGTCATATGGAAGTCAGACCTGACCAATAAAATAAAACGCAGTTTCTTCCAAGCAGCGGTCGTATCGATACTGCTATATGGATGCACTACATGGACGTTAACTAAACATATGGAGAAAAGGTTTGGCAGCAACTAAACAAGAATGCTGCGAGCAATGTTGAACAAGTCCTGGAGGCAGCATCCCACAAAGCAGCAGCTGTACGGCCACCTAGTACTCATCTCGAAAACTATCAAACTTAGACGAACCTGACACTGCTGGAGAAGTAGGAACGAGCCCATAAGTAATGTACTCCTGTGGACCCCTTCTCATGAACGAGCAAAGGTAGGACGACCAGCTAGAATCTACATACAACAGCTCTGTGCCGATAAGGGATGTGGCCCTGAAGACCTGCCGGAAGCAATGGACGATTGGAGGGTGGCGAAAGATGGTCAAGGATATCCGTGTTGATGGCGCGACTTGATGATGATGAAACTATTTATATATGTACAAATAAATGAGCTCTGGCTCGTTTAAATATCTTACCTTCAAACTTATTCGTTTACAAATCATACTACAGGATTTGGTTATAAGTAACCAACTTGGATTGATATGCCATAACCAACCAACCTTAGCACAAGGCCAGAAGCATGGGTCACTCTGTGGTAATAGAACTTACTGACAACGGTCTGTTTGCCTAGTTCTTAAGCTACTAACCCATACAAGACCCCCTTATCTCAATTTTGTTGCTGGTGAAAAGGCATTGCTAAGGTGTGGTGACTATGTGGAAAGATAGTGTTTTGTGGCTTAAAACTTGTTTTATCCAACGGTGTAATTATGCTCCCTGCATCTCTTGTAGTTTCCGTGGAAATAAACAGATGTTACTTTTGAAGCAACCTAAGGACCGAAGATTTAATTGGTTTCATTATTTTTTGTGTATGAGCCTCAAAACAAGCTGAGAAAATTTCCATTAAAATCGAAGTGGGCTTGCGGCCATTATTGAACTCTTTGAAGCGCGTAAATATCTCATTGTGCAAAGATGAAAGGTTTATAGGACTACTCCCAATTTTCCCTCCGGGATCTCCCGCGTCAGATCAAAGTTTAATCTACGGTTTTAGAGGACGTTTGAACATTTTTAATCATATTGTAATTTTCCCTCTTTTATTGGTTGTTTATTTACTATTACAAAAGCCAACATTTCAGGTAAAACCTCTTTGATACTCGTCCTTAGCCTTAACAATTAAACTCTGAAATCAACTAAAGAGAAACATAACACATATTTAAAATTTTTCAAGTACGAAACTAACGATTTTCTGACTGGATTCCTTATGTCAAGATCGCACTTTTTATTCTGTGTTTGGAATATCAAGTAGTGAAATATTTCAAGTATTTTCGTTATTTTACCAACCAAGAGAAAACAAAGAATATCTCAAGAGCTACTGTATGATATTTAAAGGTTATTTACAGAATTTTTGGAGTATAAGACGACCCCGAAAATCTTAGTTAAAACGTATTGGGCCATACTCGTCGTGCATGATTACCCTCTTCAAGACAGTCACTAAACTCAGACAAGTTTAGGCACGGAGAGCACATATAGTGGAATTTCAACTTGAAATTTGCTTATTTCTTTTTAATTGTGGAGCCATAATGGGGTCTTGTGATAATTGAATTCTAATACATATATTGTAATGTTACCCTGGAGAACACTGGTAACAAAATGAGGGATCAGATCTTTCATATCCATAGCTATTAGCTGTTTGTTTACATCCGCTTTTTGCAAATAGTGACATTGTAGTGATTTGCAACAGTCATACGACAACACGGATGAAGTTCTACGTCTCAACAACCCCCGGTGACTTCCTCTCATACTTGCTATTTATTCATATACCACTCACGTATATTCTCGGCATATATATATCCATCTTGGTCAAATAGTCTGTGACAAGGATGGAGTTGTGGACTGGTGCATTGTCCTGTTGGAAATGCCACTGACCCGATTTGAAGAGTGCTGGCCTCTTCCGATGGAATATCTTCCTGAACTCCCTTAAAACCTCAACATAGTAACCCTAACCCTTTGGTCAATCAACTCTGGTGTACTGACTTCCTTACTCCTCCCACACCTCTCATCATCCCTTACAGACTCCCTGCCTTCCTTGAATCTCTTATGCCACTCAAAAACTGATGCTCGATTCATGCAAGATGGTCGAAAAGCAGTCAAAAGCATTCCATACGTTTTTGTGGCATTTTTTCCAAGTTTAAAACAGAATTTTATTGCATATCGTTCTTCTAAAGTGTCATCACGTCCAGATTGTATTTTTGAAATTCACCAGCTGTGACAATCAGGCTTTAGTAGGGTGTATTCCAACTCCTGTTGTAGCTGTTGATTTGACCCTGAAATCATAAAAACTGGTCAGTCATCTCATAAGATGTATAGCAATAACGTACTGAATTTTCAAGAGTCTACGACAATTTTAAATGCCTGTACCAAAAAAGCCTGGAAACTTATTGAAGGCACAACGTATATGTAAGGACTGGGAATAAAAAATGTATTGAAAATTATTACTTGCTCAGTAATAATTTTCAATACATTTTTTTTTTTTTACTATTTAACCCATAGCTTTGAGGATAAGGGGGTTCATACCTTTCCCAAGGGTATTTGCCCGAAAGTGAATGTAATAGCGCGACTGGAGTACGAACTCGCTTACTACGATTCCGCAGTCAATCACCTTAACCATCACACTACGATGACACCCCCCTTTTTTTAAATGCCAAATCCTGCTTATAGATATACATTAAATATGATTTGTAAACACATTTTTTGATTACATCCCTAAACGAGCATGAGCTCAATTTTTTGCACACAAATGGTCTCAAGTATTTCTACCAAACACGAATAATTTCATTTATTATAATCATTTGTTTGCATACAGTTAAATGGTACCAAGTATTGCTATCTAACAATTCAACTGAACATCTTATTTTTTACACACAGTTAAAGGATGAAACAGTTTAATTTTTAACAATTTAATTGAGCATAATTCATTTGGTTCCACACAGTTTAAATGTCAAACTGTTCTAATTGACAGATACGACCCTATCAGTTGCTATAACTCCGGATCCGAGTGGTACTTAGAGCGATGCTAATGAAGAGGCACCCCGCATTCACCAAAGCTCCAGCATTAGTGGACCCTTACCATCAAATTGATTGGTTTTATAACTAGGATACACGCTAAGGGGGAGGGGTCTTACCCCTCTGAAGAGACGCAGTCGGTGTAATCTACAACCCCATCTAATTGGCCAAGTATATATGATTTGTAAAATCGTTTTGTAGATAACATTTTAAAACGAACCTGGAATCATTTTTTGCATACAGTTACATGGTTTCAATTATTTCTATCAAACAATTTAACATCATTCATTTGTTTGCACACAGTTAAATGGTTATTCATATGATTTGTAAATGAATAGCTTATAGGTAATTTCATTTTTAAATGAGTTAGAACTAATTTGTTTGCGCACTAGTATTGCTATTGTTTCTACACAGTTCATCATCATCATCATGATGTCGTGCCGCTAGCACAGATATCCCTGGCCTTCTCTCGCTACTTCTCCCTATCATTCATCGCCTCTGGCTGGTCTTTAGGGCTACATCCCGTATCCTCACATAGCTGCTGTATGTATGTTCAAGCTGATCGTCCTGCTTTTGCCTGGCCATATGTGGGGGTCCATTGGAGTACATCACTTATGAGCTCGTCTCTGCTTCTCCAGCAGTGTCCTGCATGTCTGGTTCGTCTAACTTGGATAGTTTTCGTGATGGGAGGCAGGTGGCTGTATAGTTGGTACTTTGTGGGTGTTGCCGCCAGGACTTATTCAATATTGCTCGTAACATTCTTGTATAATTGGCGTCTAGCTTCTTCTCCAACCGTTTAGTTAGCGTCCAAGAGGTGCATCCATACAACAGTATCGAAACGACCGCTGCCTGGAAAAAACTGCGTTTCATTTTATCGGTCAGGTTTGATTTCCATATGATCGATAGCTTATCGATAGCATGGTTTCAATTATTGCTTTCTAACACAAAAAAATTCTATTCAACATTAATCATTTGTTTGCAGACAGTGAAATGGTTGCTAGTATTGTTATCTCACATTAATCATTCTAGTCAACACTATTCAATCATTTGCACACCGTCAAATGGTTCTAAGTATTACGATGTAATCCTATTTACCCAACCCCTCCGCACAGGCAGGATATGACACAAGGTCAGTTTTTTGAGCGGAGTTTAACAGGTTTGAATTCAGAGTTTTCCTTCTCCTAGACTAGTTGATTCGCCAAAGCTGAAGAACCCAGTCTGTCCTACTATTTACCCATAGCTGGAGGGAGAATAATTGGATTCATATCTTTCCCAAGGGTATTAGTGCTATGTGAAAAGCAATCAGTCTCGTCGAGGATTTGAACTCGTGTTACGATGTAATACCAAGAAGTCAATTAAGGCACACAGTTAAAGAGTTACAAGCATTATTATTTAACACTAGTGATTCTATTCAACATTACTCATTTGTTTGAACACAGTTAAATGGTTCCAAGTATTGCTATGTATCTCTAACAAGTCAATTAGACACCAGTCATTTGTTTACACACAGTTAATGGTCAAAGAGTTCTACTTCTAACGATTCAATTTAACATTGACATTTAAACTGTGTGCATACAAATGACTAAACAGTTTTTTTCAACCCATAGCTAGAACCCTATCAGGCGCTACCACTCCCGGCCAGAGTGAACCTGGGAGCAAAGGCAATAAAGGAATACTCTGCATTCCCTAAAGCTTCAGTATTACGGGAGCCTCACCATCACATTGTTTAGTGTCATAACAGGACACTCACTGTTTTTTGCCTTTTGCAGAGATGCAGTCGGTGTATTCAACTTCCCCAACCGACTGGGCTCTCCATTGATTTTAAATATAAACGTTTGGGGAGTAAAACTGTCTAAGGACAAAAAAGGTTTTAAAAATCATGCATAAACAATTATAGCTTTAAGTAACTATTCTTAATGAAAAAAAAACAAAAAAAAAAACAACAACAAAAAACAACAAACTATCATGTGGTTTCAAGTATTTCAATCAAATACTGATAATCTTCAAACTGATCTATTTCATCAATTGATAGAATCCTTATAAGTACTGCTCTGGGTTCAATTTAGTCCTGAGAGGAAGGGTGACGAAAGGGTAACTTCACAACCCCAAAACTCCTGGTCTAGGGCCTCACAACCAGAATTAGTTTAGTGTCATGCCAAGGACACCCTATATGTTATTTTAGATAGTCTGAACATGGTATCTTTTAATAAGTCTAACGCTGTGTAACTAAAGATACAAGTCATCATATTTAAGGCTCTCAAGTCAATTTTGAGGAGGTGCTCGTAGTGTAAATGGTTATCGTAGTAGGAAATGGACATGGTGACACGAGTTCAAACCCTGTATGAGGATGTTTGTATTTCACATTGAGTTGGGAAAGTTATGAAGCCAATTATTCTCCCCCTTCCCCACTGATGAATGAATAGTAGGGCAGATTAGGCACTTTAACTTTGGTATGACAACCGGTCTAGGAGAATGAAAATTCTGAATTCAAACCTGTTGAACCTCGTTTAAAATTTGGCCTTGTGTTGCATCCTACCCGTACGGAGGAGTTGGCAAATACGTAAACCAATTTTGAGCAGTGCAATTAGATATTGTTTTATTTACTTCCAGTTCTGCGAGTTGATTCAGCCGCTGTGCAGTCCATCGTTTAAAAAAATGTCTCAAAATTGCCAAAATATCAATACTTTTATCCGGTCTTATAATATCTTGAACAAAAAGTCCGCCTGAATAGTACTGATAAGGGTATTCATAATAATAAAATGAATAAGCTTTGAAGTATAGGCTTGTGTAAAAGAAAAAAGAAAAATACAGTATCGCCCATGAATAAGAATATACTGGACAATTTTTTTCTTTAGCAACCATACCAGGATTTTTTTTCTTGTGAAATATTATACAATCAAAGTATTATTAGACATTATTTATTTATTGTTAGGGATGCATAGCAATACTTGGAACCATTTAACTGTGTGCAAAAAATGAGATTAATCTCGTTTAAAAACGTTATCAACAAAATGTGTTTACAAATCATATATATATATATATATATATTATATATATATAAAGATTCGGCATTAAGTCTACTACAATGGTTAATATGCCATCAAACTTTGCCGAACCGAATCCTATATATTTAATACATATGTGGAAAGAGGATATGGCTTTAAATAAGCTAAAATGGTTGTTATGCCATCAAACCAAACCAAACCAAACCTTAAAAAAATGGAAAAGATTTTTTTTTCAAATTTTGCTTATTTGACCTGGATAATGTAATTTTCAAAACATGATAGGAGATCATATTTAAAAGGTAAAAGTGATTTACATAGCAGTCACAAATTTTGAAAAACTATTCACAGCAAAAGATTTTTGTTTATTTTTGTATAAGTAGTATAAGCTTTGATTCATATTTTGTTTCATTTAGATCTTATGTTAATGAAAACGTGCAAATTTGCTAGTTCTTACTTAGAATATTGGTTTATTCTTAAATTCCATTATCCACAATTCAAATGCAAAGTTTGATGGCAATCTTGGCCTTTTTCTTTTTTTTTTCTCCAACATAATCAATTAAAAAATATAACATATTATCCAGGAACAAAAGCTGTGTTACATAGCATTATTAAATGTCAACAATCCAACCAACCACACACAAAAAATGAGTTGGCCCGAGAGATTCCTTATACCTCCTTAATTGATTAAAAACGAACATAACTTTGTTACACACCCATAATAGAAAATCTGAAGATAAAGGAGTGCCTTTTTTAAAAGAAAATTTGAGGTAACAAATTCAGCAAATATACCGTATGTGATGGTGTATAAGACGCACCCCAATTTCAGCAGGGCAAATCAAGGGGAAAAAGTACTAATATTAAACGTGATGAAATTGATATAATGGATATTATCAATGATAACACTTTTAATCTGCATAATAGCCTTTTAACTAATTGCAATAAGTATATGAAAGTTACTCTAAAGTCTAAGCTCATAGGAGTTACCAGGCAGCTAATTTCTGTCGACTATTTGGAATTTAATCCTTCCTATGGCATATTTGATACAGGGGAATTTTAAAAGATATTTTTAGTAAAAAAAATTGCGCTTTATATGCCGTCAAATACGGTAATCTCAAGTTCTAAGATTAAACATTCTCATTATTATAATTGTCATTCGTATTAGTATCTTCGTTGTCACAAAAATAACCTTCAGACCGATTCATTCTTTGGCCTTCTTTAGTTGTATGCTTCATCTAACAAACCTTGGATCCCATTAAGACATTTCATATTTATTTTAGTATTTTCAGCACACAGGGTGGGACGGAAGTAATATTGTTGTATTTTGAGCTTCGACCCGGGCAAATATGCCATTCCAAAGTGATGCACCGGAAGGAAATGACACATCCCAATGGCCAGTAATCGAAAGAAATCGCGTAGGCGGGATTTGGCTGATGAAATGAAACAAGGCAAAAAAAATCCCATGGTACACTCATAGACTGATGCACCGGAAGAGAGTGACCTGTGAACTGCATGACAGTTATTTCCGCTTGATGACGATCAAACATGCTATTCCAAAGATTGAGTGGGCGATTGAGTGGGCGTTGAACTATTATATAACTCAGTCAAGACAAGAAGTTAGAGATCAGTTGGAGTAATAGACGAGGTGTGGTAGGGAAGGCCACACCTGGCCGAAGGGGCCCTTGGAGCCCCTGATGTATAGGGGTCCAGAGAAGTTGCTGATAAGATGTGGTAGGGAAAGCCACTCTCGGCCAAAGGGGCCCTCGGGGCCCCCAGTTGTTTCGGAGACCCGTTGCTAATAAGATGTGGTGCAGAAAGCTGAGCCCCTGGGCCTTCGGTTGAGCAGCCCTGGAGAACGAGAAAGACACAACGCTGACGGCCATAAGAGTGGGGGTCAAAATGTTGCAGTTATGTTTGGTCTCCAACTCCCTCTCACACGCAAACCTTGAATAACCTTTTCGAACCCTTACAATAAAGTGAGAGGTACATATACTTTTATAAAGAAGCTTTTGCTCGTCTTTCTTCTTCGTTGTGTTGTCATGATTATGAGTATACAACAATAGAAAGGTAAAATTACATGATATCGACTTACGGAAAAATCATGCTCAAATAACCTGTTCCCACAAGATCACCAAAGTTAAGCTGTGATAAGCCGGCTCAGTTGTCAGATGAGTCAGACTATTTTATTACTGCAATCTAAGGTCTCTGTCCCAGACTACGCAAACCTTATTATAAGCCAGCTCCGAAGTTAAGCTGTGATGAGCTTATTCAATGCTTGAATGGATGACCACTTCACGACAGAAGGTAACGTACGGGATTATGTGATAAGGTTAATAAATAAAAACAACTTCATATCAACTGGTTTATTCAATGTATTACTTTGACTTACGGTAAAATCATATTGAAATTACGATCTGATTAGTCAGCCCAGTAATCAGATCGTTGATAACTTACCTACAGCAGGTTCTATAGTAAAGTTGGCGACCGTAGTCGAAGGTGACCCGAAGGCTCCCTTTTCAATAGCTACCACACCAAAGTGTAGGGGAGGGCGCAACTCCATTCCCTGGATTGCTTCACTTTACCTTTAATCCTTACCTTGCTGAGTTTTAAGCTAGGAGGCATCAAGTACTATTTTTTGAGTCTCCTGGACCATTGGCGAACACACTAATGAGTAGAGTATTCGCCAACACCCTCGACTAAGGTCGCCAAAACAGGCTAAAAGCATTAGTTTCCTCTAGATAACCAAAGTTAAGCAGTGAATAGCTTGTCCATTGTTTAGATGGGTGACAAATTTGGAACGGATACTGACAACAACGGAGAACTGAATGCTACATGAAGCAAAGTTTTGTAAAATAATAATAATAATAACAATAATAAAATTCAAATTTGACTATGCGAACAAATGATATATGCTCAACTCGGAATCGCTCTTGGAGAATGAGACGCACAGACTTCTCTGGAATTTTGACATACAAACGGATCACCTAATCTCAGCCAGACACCCAGACCTAGTTTGCCCAGTCAGATGGAGCTGTAGAGTACACTGACTGCATCTCTGCAGAGGACTAAGACCCTCCCTCAACGAGTGTCCTGATATGAAACTAAACAATCTGATGGTGAGGTTCCAGTAATGCTGGAGCTTTGGGGAATGCAGAGTACCCCTTCATTGCTATTGGTCCCAGGTCCACTCTGGCCCGGATTGGTAGTACCTGATTGGGTCCCATCTATGGGTTAAATAGAACTAAACTGCGCACTTATGCAAAATTGAATAGCTCGAAATATAACTGTTTTGACATTTAAACCGCTTACTTTTGCAAAACTACATTGTTTGAAATAGAACTGTTTTTGACATTGAAACTGTACTTACGCTAACGTGAATTTTTTTTTATTAGAACTGTTTGAATAAACTGAATAGCTTGAAATAGATATGTTTTTGACTATTAAACTGTGTACTTATGCTTAACTGAATTGTTTGAAATAGAACTGATTATTTGTATAAAATGAATTTGGCGTTAAATAACCTACAAATGGTTGATATGCCATAAAACCCAATTAACCAACCAACCAACCAACCCAGACCTAGTTAGTCAACTAGAAAAAAAAAAAAAAGCGAAAAAAGAGAACCTGCCGAATAGTTGACTCTAGACCTTGTTAGAGAAGTAAAACTATAGAACATGAAGGCGATGGTGATACCAATTGTAATCGATGCACTTGGAATAAGCCCCAAAGGATTGATAAAGGGACTAGAAGTCTTAGAAATCAGAGGACAAGTAGAGACGATGCAGCATTACAAAGATCGGCCAGAATTCAGAAAAAAGTCCAAGAGACTTGAGGAGGCTTGCTATCACTTAAATTCCAGAGAAAAACCATCAGCTAACGCTGGTGTGAAAGACTCTCAAGGAATAAAATAATAAAACATATTCATTTCTTCTGTTCCACTTTGTATAGACCTTAGATTTTGGTTCAAAAAGAAATATCGAGTACAGTCCAAATCAATGATATTCGGATCTTTGAATCGTTCTGAGTTGAGGACCAAAGGTGACAAATATATATAACATATATTTACATTATACATATTGTATTTTATATATATATATATAATTTCCATCCTAAATGAATAATCCTAAATTTGAGGGGGTGTCCTCGTGGTGTAATGGTTAAAGCGATGGACTGGGGAATCTTAGTAAGAGAGTTCGTACTCCAGTCGCGCTATTACGTTCACTTTCGGGCAAATACCCTTGGGAAAAGTATGAACCCTCTTATCCTCCCAGCTATGGGTTAAATAGTACTACTACTGTTCTTCTAGGAGAATGGTTTAGGAATTAAATAACCAACAAAGGTTAATATGCCATTAAACAAAGAAACCAAACCTAAATTTGAATAAAACCGACAATGTCCTTTATTTTTTTTCCATAACCCGCATGTATGATGGGAAAGTAATTTGGTGTGAATCCAGAAATTTTTCTTCGATTGAGAGATATTTTATACCGAACAACGTTGTTCGTTTATGCGTCCGTTGTTAATAGCTATAAAAATTAAACTCACACTCCGGATGTAAGCAGTCTCTAAACAGTATATAAATTACAGGACTAAGAGGATGGAGGGTGATACAGGGCGTAGGAAACTAAAATTTTATTGTTTACAGTCTGTTTTGGACTTACAGAAAAGAAAAAAAAATTGTTCCTACAACACACAAAGCATTTATTGCTTGATTGTTTTGTTTAGTTTTAAGACATATCAACCCTTGTGGGTTATTCAATGCCATATCATGTTTACACAAATACACATATGATTTGTAAGCAAATAGTTTGTAGGTATCATTATTTTAAAATGAGTCAGAGTTCATTTGTTTTCACAGAGTTAAATAGTTTCAATTATTGGTATCTTATACTAATAATTATATTTAATATTAATCATTCGTTTACACACAGTTAAATAGCTTCCTGTATTTATATTTAACATTAGTATTTTCATTTATCAAATATTTGATTTTTAATTTACCATGACTTATTTGTTTGCGCACAGTTGATAATATTAAGAATTTGTTTGCACACAGTCGAATGGTTTTAAAAATTAGTCAAAACACCAATTCTATTTAATATTAATCGTTTGTTTGCTCACTGTTTATATTTACCAACCCCTCCGCTCGGGCAGGATATGACACAAGGTCAATTTTTAAGCGAAGTTTAACAGGTTTTGAATTCAGAGTTTTCCTTCTCCTAGACTAGTTGCCCCACTAAGGCTGAAGAACCTAATCTGCCCTACTATTTACCCATAGCTGGAGGGAGAATAATAGGATCCATACCTTTCCCAAGGGTATTAGTGCTATGCGAAATGCAATCAGTCTCGTCCAGGATTTGAACTCGTGTCCATTTCCTACGATGATAACCATTACACCACGGGCACTTCCCTTGTTTGCTCAGTGTTTGATTGTTTTAAGTATATCTAACGATATAATTCTATTCGACTCTATAAATGGGAGCCAAACGGGTACTACCACTCCGGGTATGAGTAGACTTGGAAGTAATAGCTTTGAAGGAGTACTCTACATTCCCCAAAAATTCAGTACTGGATGGTTTAGTTTAGTTTTATGGCATAACAACCTTTTTAGGTTATTTAATACCAAATCCTCTTTATATATTTAATATATGATTTGTAAATTCATTTTGTTGATAACATTTTTAAACGAGCCTCAGCTCATTTTTTGTACACATTTAAATGGTTTCACTTATTTTTATCTTATACAAATCATTCTATTTACTATTTATCCTTTGTTTGCACATAAACGTTTTCAAGTATTCCTATGTATCACTAACAATTCAATCAAGCATCAGTCATTTGTTTACACACAGCTAAATGATCAAACAGTTCTATTTCAAACAAATCAATTTAGCATAAGTCATTTGTTTGCTCACAGCTTAATTGTCAAACTGTTGTATTTGACCCTTACATAGGGCCCTCTCAGGTGCTACGTTCGAGCCAGAGTGGACCAGGGAGCGATGGCAATAAAGAGGTACTCTACATTCTTCAAAGTTTCAGCATTACTGGAGCCTCACCATCAGATTGTTTAGTGTCATATCAGGACATTCGTTAAGGGTGTGTGTCGTAAACCTCTGCAGAGGTGCAGTCGGTGCATTCTACAATCGTAGCCAGGAGGACGGGTTTGATTTTTTAGAATTTTTCTCAGATGTTACGTAACATGTAACTGTAAATAATGTATTTGTAATTTTATATCTTTTTCTTTATTTAAACAGGAAAAGATAGGTGATTTGAATAAAGACATTTTGTTCAAGTGGTATGATGTATTTATTTTATGTACAAGGTATACAAGACCACTCTTTGTAAATATTTCAGTTGTGAACATGCTAAAATCTTATTTACAAGGTTTTGTTCTTTTGGGAAGAACCTTACATTAAAAATCAGAAAGAAAAATATTAT
Organism: Sepioteuthis lessoniana; assembly: GCA_963585895.1. Lineage (NCBI taxonomy): Eukaryota > Metazoa > Mollusca > Cephalopoda > Myopsida > Loliginidae > Sepioteuthis > Sepioteuthis lessoniana. Next base: position 98,766 of record CAUZXS010002295.1, read on the forward strand.
CTAAAAAAAAAGAAAGAATAAAATCTGTTAGTATAAAAAAAGTGTCTGGTTGTTGGATATATGTTACAAATAAGACTTGTACATATATCTAAATGACTAGAATAAAGTTGGTTCGTTTATCAACCCTTGCTGACAATTTAAAGTCAAGTCCAGTTTATATATCTTGACTTGTAACTGAATAATTTGTAGGTAACTTTATCTTTGAATGAGTTGTTAGAGCTCATTTGTTTTCTCTCAGTTTTATGGTTTAAAGTATTCCTATCTAACACTAATAATTCTATCTAATATTAATCATTTGTTTGCGAACAGTTACATGGTTTTAAGTAATTATTTTTAACATTAATGATTCTATTTATCAAGTATTCCTATGTAATTTGATGCGCACACAAGCGGTATGGTTTCAAATAACTTATAATAATAATAATAATAATAATAATAATATTTGAAAATAAACTGTTCTATTTGACCCGTAGATTGGACCCCAATAGGTGCTAACACATTGGGTCAGAGTGGACTCAGGAGTAATGCCAATGATGAGGTATTCCACATTCCCAGAGCTCTAGGACTGAAGCCTCACTATCATATAGTTGATTGTGATAACCAGGAGAATCGTGTGTGAGTGTATGTGGGGGGTGGGTGTTTGGGTATAACCCATCTGCAGAGATGCTGTCAGCGTATTTTACTGCCTGAGCCAACAGGGCGACTAGTATACAGTCAAATTTAGAAATCGTTAATTGTTGCGAAGACCACAGATTTATATCTCATGATTCTGAACAATCTCAGTTACAGACAACCACACACACACACACGGAGTATTTCAGATCATTTCGTAATCTAATAACTTGATCTATTTTTGTTAAAATGATCTCAAATTTTAACCGCAAGTGAAGGAACAACTCAAAACTATATTTTCTTTTTTTCAGATATAGAAATGCCATTTACTGGAAAAGAAAAGGCGTTTAAATATTTATCATAATTGGGAGTCGTTTCTACATATCTTAAAATTTGGTTTTGTTTGGTTTGTTTGTATTTAATGGCATATAAATCCTTGGGGTTATTTAAAGTCAAATCTTGTTTATATATTCTTCCAATCAGCGATCGTGTCGATACTGCTTTGTGGATGCACTACGTGGACGTTAACTAAACGGACGAAGAAAAAGCTTGACGGCAACTACACAAGAATGCTGCGAGCAATATTGAGCAAGTCCTGGAGCCAACACCCTACAAAGCAGCAGCTATACGGCTACCTACCACGCATCACGAAAACTATCAAAATTAGACAAACCAGTCATGCAGGACAACACTGGAGAAGCAGGGACGAGCTCATAAGTGGTGTTCTCATATGGACCCCCTCACATGGCCGAGCAAAAGCTCGAACCTACATACAGCAGCTCTGTAAGGATACGGGATGTAGCCCTGAAGACCTACTAGAAGTGATGAACGATAAGGTGGAGTGGTGAGAGAGGGTCAGGGATATCCGTGCTGGTGGCACGACAAGATGATGATGATGATTAGCGAATAGTTTGTCGGTTACATTCTTAAACGAACCAGAGCTCATTTGTTTGCACACAGTTCAATGATTTTGAGTATTCTTATTCAAGACTGAAAATTCAATTGATATTAATCATTTATTTGCACAGAGTTAAATGGTTTCAAGTATTGCTATTTAATGCTAATAATCCTATTTGACCCAAAGGGTAAGACCCTAACAAATACTACTACTCCGGGTCAGAGTGGAACTGGGAGTAATAGCAATAAAGGAGCACTCCATATTCTCCAAAGTTCCCGTACTTAAGCCTCACTATCAGATGGTATAGTAAACAATGACAATGAAAGGGTACTCTACATTATAGAGCCCCAGAACTGGAGTCTCACCATCAAATGGTTTAGTGTCATATTCAGGAAAGTTGTTGAAGCGGGTGGTCTTACCCCTCTTCAGAGATGCTGTCGGCGTATTCTACAGCCCCAGTCGACTGGGCTTAAGTGGACCTGGCAGAGATGGCAATAAAGAGGTACTCCACACTTCCCAGAGCTCCAGAACTGGAGCCTTACTTTTAAGTGCAGTTCAGTGTTATACCCTGGATATTCCATTTTTTTTTTCGAGGAAATGTCTTATCGCTCTACTGGGGGATACAGTCAGCATATCATAAATATATATATATATATATATATATGAAATCCATCTGACGAGCTTTAATAAGTGAAATAAATTCATTATGAATACTATTTCTAAATTTCTTGTTCTTTAAACTATATATATATATATATATATGTGTGTGTGTGTGTGTGTTTAACAGAATCGAAAAAGTCATAAGATGTGAAAACCAATTTGTTGGTGTAATGAGTATTTATATTAACACTTCACCAAATTGGTTTTCACATCTTATTTCACTTTTCTAGTTTGCTTCTGTGACAATAGAAAACCTATCCACAGAGTTGCATCTACCTGCAAGAAAAAACCTTAAGGAAAAAAAAAAAAAGATTCCTTATTAGCCTAGTTCCGGTCACTTATTAAGCATAGCTTTATTTAACACAAGTCCAGAAGTATGGGACACTCATCATTATCATCATGTCGCACTACCAGCACGGGTCTCCCTGACCCTCTCTCGCCACCCGTCTCTATCGTCTATCGCACCCGGGAGGTCTTTCAGGCTATATCCTGTATCGGCACAGAGCTGTTGTACGTAGGTTCTAGCTGGTCGTCCATGTGAAGGGGTCCACACTAGTATATCACTTATGAGTTCATTATTACTTCTCTAGCAGTGTCCCGCATGTCTGGTTCGTCTAACTTTGATAGTTTTCCTGATGGGAGGTAGGTGGCCGTACAGAAGCTGTTTTGTGGGGGTGTTGTCTCCAGGACCTGTTCCATATTGCTCGCAGCATTCTTGTGTAATTGTCATCAAGCTTTTTCTCCATACACTTAGCTAGCGTCCATGTAGTGCATCCATATAGCAGTATCGACACGACCACTGCTTGGAAAAAACTGCTTTTTATCTTAACGGTCAGGTCTGACCTCCTTATGAACAATAGGCTATTGTTAGCTGTCCCTGCCTTCGCAAGTCGCGTGTTGATGTCATTTTTGGTTGATGAGCCACTGCTTCCAGGGTAGGTGAACTTGTCATCTAGTTTCAGAGAACTACCGTTTAGTGTGGAGATGTCGCCTCTTTAATTAAAGCACATGTATTCTGTCTTGTGAGCGTTGACATAGAGGCTTATGCCACCAACTGCTCGTTCTAGAATATGTAGCAGGGTTTCAGCTTGGGCGAGTGTATTTGCCAGAAGTGCTATGTCATCGGCGTAGTCCACGTCCGTAATTGTTTGTGCGGGGTATCTGCTACTTCTTTCCTTTGCCAGATTGAAACAGTTTTCTTTCATTAAATCCATAGACGTTCTAAGTACGTTGTCTAGCCAGATGATAAACAGGTATGGGGCGAATGTGTCTCCTTGTATCACACCTGCCACAATGTAGAAGTAGTCTGTGTCTCTATCCGGGGAGCAGACTCTTACTTTCGTGTTTTTATATAGTATAACTATGGCTGCGACGGTTTCTTTGGGGAGGCTGTAGGCGAGAAGTATTTGCTCCACCTTTTCTCTGTGTATGAAGTCAAAAGCCTTGGAGAAGCCGACGAATAATATTGCTGCCTCAAGGTTTTTTTGCACGTATACCTTCTAGAATTCAACGGATATTTGTGATGTGGATCGATTTCTCCGAAAGCCACTTTGGTTCTTCCTAAATATTTTTTCAATTTTCGGTTCTATGCAGTGGCGTAGTAGAACATTGTAGATCTTGGCCGCTATGGATGTAAGGTTATACCTCGGTAGTTCATGGCTATTCCGAGGTAACCCTTATTAGGGAAAGAGAGGATGGATCCCTTTGTCCATCTGTCTATTGTGTCTTAGTTATATACGGCATTATAGTGTCGGAGCAGTATGTCATCGAATTACCTGCTCTTCCATACTTCTAGCTGCTTTCCTATTTTTAATTGTTCTTAGTACTGAGTCGAGTTCTTTTTGCGTAAACTGTCCCAGTTTGATGTCTAGTTCATTACTTATAATTTTCGTGATTGTTTCATGGGTAACTTTCGGAGATTTTTCGAGTAAATTCTGGAAACGTTTCCACGGGTGATGGGACCACAAAAATATGTGTATGCCCTTGAGCAAAAGTCGGCCTGCCTTATTTTTTTGTTTAATTTGTTTCTTGGACTAATCTAGTCTTCCGTGCCTGTAGATGCCAATTTAAGTTACTTTATGTACGTAGGAAACTCCAAATTATTCCTTTTAAATAAGTAATAAAATCTAATATCTGTCTTGAAACAGTTGTCATTTACAAAGTTTAATTTGGTACAACGACAGAAATGTAAAGTACCCAGTGAGAATCAAACTCATTAACGGTTTTCTTGCCAATGTCACAAACCATTACACCACATGTAGCGATCCTCTGTCCTATGATAGTTTTCATTTACTAAACTTTGGTCAATTTAACAAAAGACCAAAAGTATTGAGCCCCCAATGAAAATCGAACTCATTAACAATGTTCTGCTCACTTAAACGGACTAATTACACCATTACACCACGCAGGGTGTCCTTCATCCACCAGTTTATGTGTATTTGCCTAATCCCTACACCATGAGCAGGATATGACACAAGGTCAATTTTTAAACTGAATACAACTGGTTTGAATTCAGAGTTATCCTTCTCCTAGATTGGTTTCCAAAGAAAGGTTGACGAGTCTAGTCTGCCCAACTATTTACACATAGCTAGAAGGAGAACAGATGGAATTATTCATATCTTTCCCGAGGATATTGACACTGTAAAATTCAAATAGCCTCGCCCGGGATTTGAACTCAGGTCTTTGTGTCCATTTCTGACGACGATAACCATTACATCAGGTGCCCCTCCAAATCGGCCATGTTGCATTTCTCGTGGAATACTAATAAAAACAAAACATCATCGGTCTCTTTTCTAACCAAAGCAACCCAATCAAGTTCCCAACGATACACTTAAAAGCTAACAACGTTCTTTTACCGGATCAAACAAAAAGAAACCACTCTACAAAGACATTTGAGTAAGACAACCTTTATTTTCTCGATATCTATAGACGAATGTCTAAGGGAAAAAACAGATTGATTCATTTTAACGGCATGTCAACCTGTCTCGAGTTATTTTAGGCCTATTGTTTAAATTTGAATAATCTTCAAATAAATCTATTTGACCCATATAGGACCCTAACCGGTACTACCAGTCTGGGTAAAAGTGGACATGGGGGTATTGGCAATAAAAGGGTACTCCAGAATTTTATACCCAATATCATATCTGATACACCTCTTATTTGGGGGAGGAGGGGTCTTAACCCTCTACAGGGGATACAGTCAGTTTAATCGAAGTCCCACCAACAAGGCATGAACATTGGTAGATTATCAGCTTGTAGTATTGCCTCAGAAAATAAATAAAAATTCACATAAAACTTTTGGTGCAAAACGTGGATCAGCAACTCAAATTTGGTTGGTTTACGTGAACGTCGTAGTAAAAAGGCCTCTTGACCCAATCGTTTATTCACAAACCAATCAGCAAACAAAATTTCTAATATTTATAAAGAATAAATAGTTGAATTCTTCGAAACAGTCGTGGCACATAAATACGTGGTACTCATCTACTTTAATAGTCGCCACTGAAATTCCCTAACAAACTCAAAGCTACTCAAAAAATCAAGGCACCTTTTATCTTATCGTGCCATGGATTTTACAAGACTCTTTTCTTATCAATACTCAAAGAACTTCTAACTACAATGCAATAAAATAAGTTAACTTTTTACGTACACATTATTTCGTCTACGAACAGTTCTTTTTTATGATATGAATGAAACAATGATGAAAGAATCTTCTATGTTAGTAAATCTAATATAACATTTTGACACAAATTAAACTTTCACCCAAAGAAGGGAGACTCTTTCCACATGATCAAGATTTACATGTTATCTCTTATTCTATGTACCAAAGCGCAATTCAAAGTTCGTATGATTTTTGTTATTTATTGTTTCCGGTCGATTTGCCTAGCAGTTAGAGTGTTCGCCAATGGTCTGGGAGACCGGTGTTCAATCCCCGGTCGAGTCATACTTGAGACTCAAAAATGGTACTTGGTGCCTCCTTGCTTAACACTCAGCATTATAAGGTATGGATCAAGGGTAAAGTGGAGCAATCCAGAGAAAGGAGTAGCGCCCTTCCCCTACACCTCGGTGTAGTAGATTTTGAAAAGGGAGCCTTCGGGTCACCCTCGACTATGGTCAACATTAATCTTTGCCTTGATATGGCACACAAGCTTTAAGTTACTTAAGTGTACAACCATCTAAGAACTGAACGGGCAAATCACCGTTTAACTTCGGAAAATTAACGGGAACCGGTACTTTCAGCGTGACTTGACTGTACGTTTGTATAATTGTTTAATCACGTTAATATTAAAATTTTGTTGAACTTTTAACCAGAGTGTAATTTTGATTTTTTAAATAAAAGTCATTTACATCATTTGGTTTAACAGCATATCAACCCTTGATGGCTATTTAATGCCAAATCTTGTTCATACACTGATCGTATACTGTTATATAATTACGGAATGATTTTTTTATATTAATCATTTTTCGTTAATTATATTTTATCATTCGGTTTGGTTGGGCTTTGAACTATTCGGCTCTTAGTGCAGGTGCACACACATTGAGTACAGTTCACGCTCGTGCGCAGAGGATATGACAATCACAATTGTCATAATAAAAACCCCAGATAGGAAATGCGACCGGTGTGTGAATGACGCCATGCCCGGAAGCGATGGGCTGAGAATTTGGTGATTTTGAAAAAGACGTTAGTTGAGATTTGACTCTGGGCCGGGCCAGTCCAGCTGGGGGGTTGACTGTGGGCGATGTAGGAACAGTCAGCATAGTAAAAATTGTGTCTCTCTCTCCTCGTGTCGAAAAACTAAACTCAAGAAGTTAATAAATGTTTCGTACCTGAACAACGGAGAGTCGTTAGTGTTTCGTATTTCCCTGCATTTGTATATTTGTATAGTTGTATCGTGACAATACAACAATACGATTTTTAACTGAATGTTTTAACTGTATATTTTGATTAAACATCATTTTAAAATAAGTCAGAGCTCATTGATTCAAACACAGTTAAATGTTTTACAGCGTTCCTATCAAACTCTAATAGTTCTATTTGGCATAGTTAAATGATTTCAAGCATTGTTATCTAATTCTAATAATTCAATTTAATATTAATCATTTGTTTGCACACAGATAAATGATTTTAAGATTTCTTTTCAATATTACTAATTCTATTGAACATTATTCATTCGTTTGCATACACTTAAATGGTTTTAAACAATGCTATACAATACTTATAGTTCCATTTAGCATTAATAATTTGCTTGCACACAGTTAAATAGTTTCCAGTATCGTAAATGATTTAATAGTTCTTTTTTACTCATAGATGGGACCCTAGCAGGTACTGCCACGCTAGGTCAGAGTGAACCTGGAAGTAATAACAATGAAGGCGTATTTCACATTTCCCAAAGCCTCAGGGCTGGAGCCTCACCATCAAATGATTTAGGGTCATACCTCGTACACACGTCCATGGGGGGTGTCTTACTCCTCTACAGAGATTGCTGTCGGTGTATTAAGAAAGCCCATCATATTACAACATCCATCGGGCCACAGTTCCCTAACTGGACAACTGATATCGAACCAGACCCCGCTGTACAGATTTTGGTGAGCAGTAAAATCTCGTTACCGCTGTCAAAATTATTCATTCATTCATTCATGGCTGTCTATTCCCGCAACGTCTCCAAAAATCATCCATAATTTCAATGACACTTTGTGGAATGGCGGCCTAGCTCTCAGGAATAATTTTATTATAATTCCCTAGGTACTTCTACAAATACTCAGCCATTTTGACCAGATTTCAACCAGACCTTCAGAAATTGTTAAAAGTTATACCGGAAAAGATTTTGACTTAAACTCGGAGATTCGATTCAGACAGCCACTCTGTCGATGAGGCATAGAATACGCTGACTGTCTCCTCTGTAAAGGGCTAAGACTCCCCACCGCAAAATGGGGTGTCCTGGATATTATTTCTAAAATGCACCTGAAGGTGAGTATCCAGTTCTGTAGCTCTGAGGGGATGTGAAAACCCTCTTCATTTTTACTCCAAGGTTCACCCGTGACCCATCGAAACTTCCTGGAAGTGTTTATCTCGACTGACATATCCCAGGGCAAAAACTAGCCGAAATCGTGACTGGCTCCACGCGACCAACCAGTAATAAAATATTTTCGGACCAATCGGCTTAAGTCATACGATTTACAAGCGGGCTGATTTCTAGAACAGATTTAAGGTTGCCCCTTATGTATATAAACGTCTCAGATTTCATCAAGCAGAAGATCGGGGTTCGCCTCCAGTCGCCATCCACATCAAAGAAAATTCAGCTATGACCGAGAAGCCAGCTATGAGCTGGTTATTTAGTGTCAAATCACGTTTATATATATATATATATATATATATATATATATATTTGAAGATTTTATTTGTGTTATATATATATATATATATATACGTACATGAAGTATATTTGATTTGTAAACAGATTCTGTTGACAACATTTCTAAACGAGTCTGAGCTCATTTTTTTGCACAGTGTTGAAATTTCAAATATTTCTACCTAATACACATAATTCTATTTACTATTAATCATTTGTTTGCACACAGTTACATGGTTTTAACTATTGCTATGTAACAGTATTAATTTAACGTCAGTTATTAATTTGCACACATTTAAATTGATATACGTTTATGATTTCAAGGTGAATAGCTTGTATGAAATTTCATTTTTAAAAGAGAACTAATTTGTTTGCACACAAGTATTGCTATTGTTTAAACACAGTTAAATGATTTTAATCATTGCTATCTCACACTGGGACTGTAAAATACACCAACTGCTTCTCTGCAGAGGTTTAAGACCCTTCACCAACGAGTGTCCTGATATGACACTAAACAATCTGATGGTAAGGCTCTAGTAATGTTGAAACTTTGAAGAATGCAGAGGACCCTTTCATTACTATTGCTCCAAGGTCCACTGGCCCAAAGTGGTAGCACCTGGTAGGGTCTTATCTATGGGTTAAATAGAACTGCTTGGCAGTTAAACTGTGTGCAAACAAATGACATATTAAATTGATTTGTTTGAAATAGAACTGTTAGATCATTTAACTTTGTATAAACAAATGACTGATATTTAATTGAATTTTTTGCGTTAGAGGGCAATACTTGAATCCATTTAATTGTATAGAAAATGAGCTCATGTTCGTTTGAAAATGTTATTTACAAAATATTTTTACAAATCATATATTTAATATATATATATATGAATGCGATTAGACATTAAATAACCTACAAAATTTGGTATGCCATAAAATCAATTAAACCAATCACACTAACAGTTCAATTCAAAATTAATCATTTGTTTGCAGACAGTGAAGTGGTTACAAGTATTGCTATTTAACACTGATTATTATATTCAACACGATTAATCTATTTGCTCGCAGTTAAATTCAATTGATCAAACAGTTCTAGTTCAAAAATTAGTTTGCACACAATTCAAATATCAATTTGTTCTATTTGACTTATTGTAAGGGCCATATCAGGTGCTACCATCCTCGGTCAGAGTGAACCTAGAAGCAATGGCAATGAAGTGGTACTCCGCATTCCCCAAAGTTCCAGAACTTGATCCTTGCCATTAGATTGTTTAGAGTCAATTCAGGACACTCAATGGGGGTGATTTACCCCTCTGCAGAAATGCAATCAGTATATTGTACAGCTCCTGCCGACTGGGCTGCATTCAAAGATTATGTTGTGTAATAAAACATACAGAGAGAGAGAGAGAGAGAGAGAGAGAGAGAGAGAGAGAGAGAGAGAAAAGGAAATTGTCGATATGCTGATCGAATAGATTATACTAAAAATTAGAACATTGAAGACAGCAGTTTGAATAATTAATGGAATAAAATTGGGAATATTTGATTTTTTTTTGAGTTTGCTTCTAAATGAACTAAATAACGACCAATCAGAGAAATATGGGGATGCTGAAATTTTTTTATTGTCAATAATTGTTTTTAGGCTGAAAAAAAAGTAGCTGTATGTGATTGTTTGTCTTTCTAACTGAAAATTCGTCACGTTAGGATTTGATTGGTTTAGTTTGGTTTTATGGCATATCAACCATTGTAGGTTATTTCATGCCAAATTCAGTTTATCATAAGTACACAATTTTTTACTATTTGACCCGTATATAGGACCCTATCAAGTGTCCCCACTCGGGCGTGAGTGGACCTGGGAGCAATGGCAATAAAAAGGTACTCCACATTCCGGAAAACTCCAGCATCACTGTAACCTCGCCATCAGATTGTTTAGTGTCATATACAGGACACTCATTGGGGAAGTCGTACCCCTCTGCTGAGATGTAGTCGGTGTATACTACAGCCCCAGTCGACTGGGCCATAATAGTTTACTTAGGATTATTAGTTACGTGAAACTGTATGCTAACAAATTAATATCATTAATTAGATAGAAAATAATTTCTTGAAATCATATAATTATTAGTATTAGATAATAGTATGGTTTAAAATATTATTGTATGCAAATTATTTGTATTAGACGGGAATACTTTATATCATAACTGTGCAAAAAGCCACTGAGCAACTTCACACAAAAAAAGTAAATACAAACGTAAAACGTACGTAATTCCCTAACATCTTGGCATAAAATAACTCTAGACGAGTTGACTTGCCGTTAAAATCAATTAAGATCAACGTTGAATAAAGTAAATTGTCAAGGAAGGAGAATATGTTGAAAAACAATTATTCGTTGTGTAAAATGAATAATACAAAGACTTTAAAAAATAGTACTTGATATCTCCTTGCTTAACACTCAGCATTATAAGCTGGGTATCAAGGGTAAAGTGGAGCAATCTGGGGGAGCAGTAGCGCCCTCCCCAACACCTCGGTATAGTAACTATTGAAAAAGGAACCCTCGACCACGGTCGTCAACTTTACTTTTAAGATACGGAATTGGTACACATATGTAAAGGAATCAGCTTGATGGAATGATTGATTTTAACGGTATATCAAACCATCAAGGATTATTTTATGCTTAGAGGTTAGAAAATTACATTCACGCTCAGATTGACATTTCTTGTGTAGTTGTTTTCTTCGCCCACTGTTATATGATATCAAGTATTCCTATCTAATGCAAATAATTTGCACATAGTAATATAATATCAAGTATTCCAATTTAATACAAATAATTTGAGTACAATTATATTCTTTAAGTAATGAATTTGTCGTGTCGTAGAGCAGCACTTGTCGATTCGCAAGTCTGTCGGTGATATTTATCGTAAGTCCCGTCAACCGAACGAGTGCGGGATAAGACCTTTTTTAAGATGGGCCCGGGCACAGGGCCGTAACCCAGACACACCCGGCATTATCAAAACTGCCATTGAGCCACGTCAGAATTCCCCTAAAAAGGGGCGCTCCAGGTGCCAGGAGATAAACCTAGTTCCTCTGAAGAAGGTTAGAGCCTGAGGCTCAAAGAGTTGTTGGTCCCCTCCTCGCGTGACACGACTGCTGGGCTTCCTTGGCATTCATTCCTGGCGGCCTTGACACGCGAAAAGAACCATGCCCGATAGAACACACGGCAGATAGGCAAGTCTGTCGGTTGACTCACTGTCGACACGCACGTGAATTTATATCGGCTTGTCTACACAAGGCTGCACATGATTGGTTAATATCACTACACAATCTAAACTAATAATATGTACTCAAATTTTATGCCGCCCAGTCGGCTGGGGCCGTAGAACACACCGAATACATCTCTGCAGAGGGATAAGAACCTATCCACAACGAGTGTCTCAGATATAACATTAATCAATCTGATGATGAGGCTCTAACCTTGGAGAGTTAGGGAATGTGGAGCGACCCTTCATTGCCATTGCTCCCACGTCCACTCAGACCCGGAGTGGTAGCACCTGATAGTTTGTTCTATTTGACCCATAGAGAGGACCTTATGTGCGCAAACAAATGACTGATGTTAAATTGTGACTGTTACATAGCAGTACTTGAAAACATTTAACTGTGTGCAAAACGAGCTCAGGCTCGTTTAAGAATGTGTTTGGGAATCCTATATAAGAAGATTTGTCATTAAACGACCTCCAACGGTTGATATGCCATCAAACCAAACCAATCAATCTTATAGTTTAAAGTAACTATTTCTATTTACTAATAGTCATTTGTCTGTCCACAGTTATATTGTTTCAAGTAACTAACTATGATACTTAGTAAACAATAACTTCAAGTAATTATTCTAAAAACAAATAATTTCCACTAATATGGTCTAAAGTATTATTATGGAATGCTAAAAATAAAAAAAACTATTTGACCTAAAGATGGGAACCTAACAGGTACTACCTCTACCACTCCAGGTCAAAGTGGACCGGGGAGTAATGGCTATGAAGAGGTACTCTACACTTTCCAGATCTCTAGACGCAGAGTCTCACAACTAGACGCAGTTTAGTGTCATACCCAAGACACCCCCTTTTTTGGGAGTCGTACATCTCTGCAAGAGAAAGAGTCGGTTTATTCTAAGCCCCACCAACAGAACTGGCTAAAAAATCGGTAAACCCGTGAAGGAATCAGACGTTCGACCAGATTGTCCGATATAAGGAATCAATTCTCACCCTCGACTTCTAACGTTTATTCGCATCTCTAGATTATGTATATACATGAACGTTTGTGTATCACAGAACTAAAACCGTCTTGTTATGCAAAAATACTTCTATTCATTGCCCCATAAATCTTGTTCTTAATTGTCAGAAACCCATCTCAAAGACGTGAAGTGAAGAAAAAAAAAAGGGGTGGGTAAAGAATACAATGATTAAAAATAAATAAATAGAAAGAAGTAACGAGAGCTTGTAATTTCATTATCAAGCAGCGCGTGTCAGCCATAGCAAAAGGTCCAGTCCCTTTGGATTTGGCGAGAACGAGAAGAAAACAGACGACAGACGCAGTCGTCTCAAGCGTGAACTAATTGGTTGTTGAAAGATCGATGTGGGAATAAGAACAGTAATATAATAATCCATAGCCTCTGCTCCGCTTCTCTGACATAGAAGTATGTGTGCGTGAGAATCGTTTTATTGGAAAGAGGGTCGCTGATCATCGTTTATAAAAAGTGAAGACGCCATCTTTTTTCCCCTAGCAGCTCTATGTACAATATTGTTGGCCTCCAATAGGACAAGATATAGCCATTGATACTTTCAGATTCTAGTTATCAAATAACGTTTACTCAAGAAAAGTAAAGAAAGAGAGAGAGAGAGAGAGAGAGAGAGAGAGAGAAGGAGAGAGAGAGAAGGAGAGAGAAAGAGATTTACTGATTTTTGAAAAATACGAGGGTTAATTGTTAAGTAAGGTCTCCTATCGAGTGGCGTTACTAAAAGTGAAAGTAGAAAAAAATGTTTGAACATATTTTCTCTAGTATATAAAGCCATGTTCAAACGTGCTTAGTGTCACATAGCTGTGTAACAGCATTGAAAAATAGTGTTCTTTCATCATGAGTCCACACGCCTCTTCATTGAAAACTTTCATCGACATAACGGTTATGTTCGTAGAAAAGGGCTTGGTTTCTTTATTTAATGACATATCAACCTTCGTAGGTTATTTAATGCCAAAACCATCCTTGTTGAAGAACAGTAGTGGTACTATCTAACCAAAATCTCGAGTGGGTTTCATTTTCAAGTAATCGTTGCCAAATATTAATGGACAGAAGTCCACTTAAGAAGGCATCTCTTATGGCTTCGGCTCTATGTTCCTCAGTACTGACTGCTTTGCAGTTGCAATCATCGCTTAAGCATTTCAGTAATATATTCGTCAAGCATCTCTCCTGGTTTTTGCTAGCACGTCGATAGTATGTACCTGGTGTGGATTTCTTTCTTCGGCTTGTCAAATAATTGTTGGAGTTTACTGACGGCTCTTTCTTAATCTGGACAATCAGAGATTAACTTATACTCTGAAGAGCCTACAAAGTTTAGGAGCCCCTTTCGTCGGTCGGGGACGTATTGTTCTATACTTTGCTGGAAATTCTCAGAAAAGTAGGCTGTCAGTGCCTCCAATCCTTACAGCATTTCTCGAACTGGGGAGAGTTTCAAATATCTGAGGTCGCACAATTTTGTCCATGTTTTTATAGAGGATGTATGTTAAATAAATTGTAATGAATAGAAGATACGGCACTGAGAAACCTTATTTAGGTTTTACTCAACATACATAAAGTTGTAAGTAAAACAGGAATTTTCTATAATCAGGAGCAGTCCATTCTACAACGAAAGCCAGATGGGAAGGAATGTTCACTATAAGGGAGGTTCATACCTTTCTCAAAGGTATTAGTCCAAAAGTGAGCGCAATAGCACCACCGGAGTTCGAACTCGCTTACAACAATGTCACAGTCGAGCACGTTAGCCACTAGGCCACGGGAGATACCACCCTCGCAGGAAATGGACTCAACGATTATAATTCAAATTCTGGACGAGGTTGTTAGCGTTTCACTTTGCGCTAATACTCAAGGGACAAGCATGAATTTATCTCTTCGTTTCTTAAAGGTTAATGATCGGGCGAACTGGGCCCTTTAAGCCATGGTAGGGTAACCAGTCTAGGAGAAAGGAAAACCTGTGATTGGAAAAAAGAAAACAAAGAAATTACGGGAGCTTGTAATTTCCTTATCAAACGGCGCATGATTGTTTTTACTTTTGCGTCAGTTTTATCATACTATTGGGCTTAAATCTAGTTTTATTGGTGCTTCATTCTTCAATTATCTGCTCAACAAAAAGTTGTGGCTGGTCCAATGCAAGCCTTTACTACTGTAAAGAAATCGTCTATATAAGCACTTCTAGTGGTTCACATATTTGGTTAATTGGTTGTGTTTTATGGCATATCCATATTTACCCAACCCCTCCGCTCGGACAGGATATGACACAAGGTCAATTTTTAAGCGGAGTTTAACCGGTTTGAATTCAGAGTTTTCCTTCTCCTAGACTAGTTGCCTCACCAAGGCTGAAGAACTCAGTCTGCCCTACTATTTACTCATAGCTGGAGGGAGAATAATTGGATTCATACCTTTCCCAAAGGTATTCGTGCTATGTGAATAGAGTTATTGTCATTGAGAAAGCTTCGCTTATAGAATCTGGTGTTAGTAAATGGTCACTCACATAAGAATTGAACTGGGTCAGTGTTGCTTAACTTCAGCGATCTGGTCGAAATCAGTACCTTTAGCATGACTTGACTGTAAGTAATCAAGTTAATTGTTATTTTGTGAGCTTGGCTACCTTTCCTATCGGTGGAGTCGAGAATACCCTAACTATACCCCTTTGCAAAAAGTTAAGACATCCCCCCCCACCGGAAAAGAGGTGTCCTGGGTATGACGCTAAACTGCATGTGATAGAAAGACTCCTGTCAGGAGATCTAGAGAGTGTGGGATACCATTTCCTTGGCATTACTTCCAGGTCCACTCTGATCCAGAGTGGTTGTATCTGTTAGTGTCCAAACTTAGAGCAAAACAGATCTACTTGAAAATTATTAGTATTGAATAGGAATACTTGAAATCATATAATTGTAAATTATTTTTCTTACGAATCACTACTTGAAGCTATAATATTTTAATAAGGATTATTATAAATTACTTGAAACTAAATAACTGTGTACAAACAAATGAATGGTTTAGTTAAGTTTTATGGCATATCAACCATTGTTGGTTATTTAATGCTAAATCCTGTTTTTACATATATATTGAATATATGATTTATAAACTAATTTTGTAGATTAACACAGTTAAATGATCAAACAGTTCTATTTCTAACAATTCAATTTATTGTAACTCATTTGTTTACACTCAGTTTAGATGTCAAAGAGTTCTATTTGACCCATAGATAGGACCCCATCAGATACTGTCATTCCGAGTCAGAGTGGACCTATGAGTGATGACAATGAAGGGGTCCGGCGGTACATATACTAAAATTGGGTACTCTGCATTCCCCAAAGCTCCAGCATTTCTGGAGCTTCACCAACAGATTGTTTAATGATATAAACAGGACACTCGTTGAAGGTCTTACTCCTCTGCAGAAATGCAGTCGGTGTATTCTACAGCCCTAGCCGACTGGGCTAGAAAACAAATGAATATCATTAAAGAGAATTAATGATTTGAAATTAGGGATACATAGCAATACTTTGAACTATTTAACTGTGGGCAAACGAATGAATAATGTTGGATGAAATTACAAGCGTTAAATGCCAACACTTGAAATTCTTTAAGTGTGTGCGGGAATTGAATTTTTGTTATCACATAGCAATTCTTGGATCAATTTGGGAGTGTGCAAATGAATAGACAGTGTTGGATTGAATAATTTTTATTAAATAGCAATACTTGTAACCACTTCACTGTCTCAAATTCTTTGTATTGAATAGGATTATTAGTGCTAGATAGCAAAAATTTAAACTATTTAGCAATGTAGAAACAACAGCAATACCAGAGTGCAAACAGATTGGTTCTAATTTATTTAAACATAAAATTACGTACAAACTATTAACTTATTAATCATATGTATATCCATTTAACTGTATCCAAACAAATGATTAATAGTGAATAGAATTATTGGTGTTAGATTGAAATTCTGGAAACCATTTAACTGTGTGCCAAGAATGAGTTTAGGCTGGTTTAAAATCTTATCAACAAAATGTTTACAAATCATATATATTTGATATATTTGAATAAACAAATTTAGCATGAAATAACCTTAAATGATTGATATGCCATAAAACCCAATCAACCTAACAGGTACTATCACATCGGGTCAGAGTGGATATAGGAGTAATGGCAATGAAGGGGTACTCCACAATCTCCAGAACCGGAGCCTCATAACCAGATGCAGTTTAGTATTATACCCGGAACCCCTTTTTTGTGGGGGATACAGTCAGCTGACCGGGCATGCAGTGAGACTGGATTGCATGACCAATATATCTCATGTGTTTATATACAACTTGACGATTTCAGTGTAAGATATTTTTTTTACCTATTTGATTAATTCACGGACATCGACTTATGACTAAAAATTATGGGATTTCATCAAATGAATGACAAAATTGTTATCCAGCCAATCGGCTTGTTTAAGAGAAAAATAAATTCATACCACGCTAAGCATTCCAATTTCATTATAAAGGTGTGTATGTGAAGAGAGGGCTCTGTATTTCCATTATAATTAGCCAACCCTGAAAACTTCTCGTCTATAAAAATCAATAACTCCCACCTTTTTCTGATAACTTTGTCGCATTGTTCGGCATATGTACGCTTCCAATTTCCAGTAAGATATCGAAGAACAGGAATGTTCGGCGAGGAGAAGGAGGAGTTCACAGCAAGATGTTATCGGCCAGAGTACTGCAAGTAATGTTAATTGATTTTCACAGTTGGGAAATGCCCATAAGAACATCACAATATGCGTTGATTCACGTTGATAAGACTGTTATAAGGCTGCTCGTTGCAGGTTCAGTACGATACTTAGAATCGCTTAAATGTACAGATTTATATCACGGGTTTTTACTAATATTGCAAGAGCAGTTAGCTTAACAGGCGTATTAGCAACGGATTTTTTCCTCTCCTATCGGAACAGGCGGTTTCAAAGTCTTCCATTGGTTTTAACCCTGTTGTTAAACCCGGTAGCTATAGATCAGGGAACTGAAGTTCGTGAAGTCCAAAGATTTATTGTAGGCATAGAAGTGTAACTATACCTCGCCAGAGAGTTCACGACACGGTATAATGGTTAGGGAACTATCCTAGTGACTTAGATTCTATCTGGGTGCCCCATAATTCTGGTCATCTGCCAAAATAAGTTAAGATTAGTAAATGAAACATCGACAACTTTCAATCTGGGGCAGTTCGAGTGGCACAATGGTTAGCACCCAAGACTAGCAGACCATTGTTAATGAGTTCGATTCTCACTAAGTGCCTCATATTTCTGACATTGTGTTAAACTCAACTCAGCTGAGTAAAAGTCAACTACACCACACAAGGGATGACTTTACGGTTTTATGGGGATATATTGCTTACCCCAACTTTTTTTCTACATGTCCATCTCTGTCCGAATACTTTAGCCATTGTAATTTCCACAGGTTCATCTTCTGCTGTTGGCTTCAGAGTTGTCCTTCGCCTTGACTAGTTATTAATTAAGGCCAACACTTATTTTACGTCTAGTTTTGAGTGAGGATAGAGATGGATTCAAGCCTTTCTCAAGGGAATTAGAACTCAGCTCATCGATTCCATTGTCCGTGCTGTTATCCGTTAAGCCAGCTACATCTTCAAATAAACTTTAGCACTTTCATTTAATTTGATATGTTCAAGAATTTATTAAGGTTAACTTAATTTGAGATGAGGCTATGGGTATTGAGCATCTAATGAAGATTAAGCTCATTATGATAGCAATGGTTTGCAAGAAAAAGTATATAAATATTTTACTCACACACGAAGGTCATTCAGTAAATAAAGTGAATTTTGCCCGATGAATTGGCAGTAGGAAGTACTATTTATAACTGAACCTTCATTCAGGAAATCAATACTGATGGATCGTTTCTTCAAGAACTCTATAAGCATCACTTTTACTGAAGGTTGCGCCCAGAGCTTTTTCTTTACCGGAGAATCAGTATGTTTCTACTTCATGGACTGATTTTTCGACTTAGGCTCGTAGTGGCAAACTCATATTTAGCTAATTTGTAAACATTCTTTTTTGACTAAAACATACTTCTCAGTATACATCACATACATTCCTCAGAAAATTTCTCATGCTTTTCACTTCCCAGCCACCCAAAATTTGATGACAGACCTCTGTTCAAGCCTAGAGCATTGGTTTGCTGCTATTTTGAATAGCCTCAAAATAAATATTTTTGTGTGATTAAAATAATTTCTTTTCTATCATTAAGGGTTTTCGGACTATAGTCTTCATATTTATTGTTATTTCCGCAACGTTTCAGTTGATATGTCCTCCGGCCTTCTTCCGGTGTTTGTCGAACTCGGGAACCTACACGGAACTTCGAACTATGTCTTTTATTGAATCCACGGGGGTCGCCTGTTCTGATTCCGTTAGCCATAACCGGGTACAAGTGTTAAGTATCCTTGTATTGTTATTCGCCTGCAGTCAGGATTGAACCTGCAACCTTCGGATGATTTTTTCTGTAAAGCACTTCCAATGCAGAGTTTATATTTATGGAAAAAAAATTGCCTTTCACCCCCCCAAATTCCCCTTATTTATTGAAAGACCCTCGTACAATTATATATATATATATGTAAAATCAGTAATATCAATGAAAGAAAACCCAACGAACAGTCACTAAGCTATTATAAATTTATTTCGGTAAATCAGATTTGACTTGCCTTATCAGATAGCTTCTTACAGAATACAAACGGATACAAAAACATAGTCATTTAGGGAAAATATAATCAAATAATAAGTCACCCCCGCAAAAAAAACCCATCTATAGCCGCAGGTAAGGACTTTAAAGTGAACCTGGTTAAACTTAGTCGCCTTTCCTATGCCTTAGATTTAATCTTGGTGTCATATTTCAGCTTCTCTCTTTTTTAAAAAAAATTCCCACATGCCTTCTATTTTGTTCACTAACTTCATATCCAATTAGACTTTTTTTCCCTTTCAGAATTATTTTTTCTGTTAATTTGTTTATACTTAATTTCATGAATTATCATGTTTCTGGTTCTAGACTATTCTTCCCCCTAAGAGGTTACTTGGGGTGTTAATTGCCCTTTCTTCATTAGTTACCTCGAATATCTTTTAAAGTTATGTATCGTTATTATAATATTTCGATATTTGTCCCCGATTACTATTAGGTCATACTGTTATTCTTGTAATAATTCACGATTTAAGGTTATTTCTTACTTCTAATAAAGAGCTGCCATGCTTTTTAGGCAATTTGATTTTCAGAAATATTATCATTATTGCTATTAATGTTACTATGTTGTTATACTGTTACTTTATTCCGACCAGTTGTTTACATTCAAAATTCGATATTCAGATTAATATTCCTCCAATTCATATATCATGGTCTTCATATTCCTATTTAGCTTATTTCTTTTCATAACTACTATCATATTAACTAAACCTATTTTTGTTTTGGCATTTGAATATTAGTTCGTTTCATTTATTTAATAGGCGTTAAGTGTCTTTATATTTGATTATGCTAATTTTTTCTTCTAGGAATAAGTTAAATCTACTATTGAAGATATTTGCCGTCGAATACTTTTAAATATGTTTCTACTTTATTTATGGGGTTAGTCCACGTTCTTATAAACTATAAAAATACGAGGGCTGTTTGATTAAGAAGACACATATATTACTTTGTAATAGAAAAAAAAATGCCCCATAGGTTGAAAGTGTTTTTCCGAAAATTTTCCCCATGGAAAGTAGAAATGAGAAAGTCTACATAGAAATATCCGCTGAGAACCGGAAAGAGAGATTATATAACGGATATTCCTTTACTAATCCACCACCTAGGAATCAAACAGCCCCATCGTTGTAGAAGAAAAAAAAAAACCTTATAATTTCTGCCTAAAAATTGACCTTGTGTCGCATCCTGCTCCAGCTGAGGGACTGGGTAAATATACAGTTCTCGACTCGGATAGTTTTCTGATTAGCCATCTATCTAATTAAGATAGAGAGAGAGGAGAAAGAAAGAAAGAAAGAGAGAAAGAGCGATAAAGAAAGAAAGACGAGTGAGAGAAAGAAAAATAGGTGAGAGAGAGAAATAAATTGATAAAAAGAGAGCAAGAGATTGAAAAGAGAGGAGGAGAGAAAGAAAAAGAGGAGAGAGAGAGAAAGAGAGAGAGGAAAATGAAATAAAAGAGAGAAAGAAAGAAAAGAGAGCTATAAAGAAAGAAAGAGGAGTGAGAGAAAAAAAGGAGAGAGTGAAATAAATAAATAAAAGGAGAATGAGAGTAAGAAAAAAGAGGAGAGGGAGAGAGAGATGAAAAAAGGAAAAAAAAAGGAGAGAAAAAAGAAAAAGAGGAGTGAGAGAAAGAAAAGGAGGAGAGAGAGAAATAAATAAATAAATAAAAGGAGAACTTGAGAAAGGAGAGAGAGAGAGAGAGAGAGAGAGAGAAAATTAAAATAATAATTCAAAAACAAAACATACAGAAATGCAATACTTTCATGACTATTTTCTAAGTTTTTTTTTTTATTGAACAATCCTCCAAATTATATGTGAGAAGTTGGCCATAAGTTGACATTTTTGTAGCTAGTGGAGAGAAAGACAAAAAAAATGTAAAAAAAAAGAAAGGTTGATTTTCCCGTTGAATACTTAATCATTTGCTTCTTTTTTTATCAAACAGTTAAATTTAAGAATTAAGACTTACTTCTATCTCTACCGTCTATATAAGTATAACATTTACCGAATTTTTTGTGGATTATTTATAATCTGTTTGTTATGCCAACTTGGGTATCTCGCTTTTTACTATCTTTTCACACCAATCTTAAAGAAAAAAAAAAGAAAAAAAAATCCTTGCACAGAACATACGCACTATTTACACAATATCTATGTAGAGATCAAATTCTATTTCGTAATTCATCCAATCATCATGTCACGCTGCTAGTACGGATCTCCCTGACCCTCTCTTGCAACCCGTCTCTATCGTCCATCGCTCCCGGCAGGTCTTCCAGGCAATATCCTGTATCGGCACAGAGATGTTGTATATAGGTTCTAGCTGGTCGTCCTACCTTTACTCGTCCATGTGAAGGGGTCTACCGGAATATATCGCTTATGACTTCGTTCTTACTTCTCCAACAGTGTCTCACATATCTGGTTCGTCTAACTTTGATAGTTTTCGTGATGGGTGTTTGGTGGCCGAACAGCTGCTGTTTAGTGGGGTGTTGTCTCCAAGACTTGTTCAATATTGCTCGCAGCATTCTCGTGTAATTGCCGTCAGGCCTTTTATCCATCCGTTTAGTGCATCCATGTAGCAATATCGACATGACCGCTGCTTGGAAAAAACTGCGTTTTATTTTATCGATCGGGTCTGACTTCCATATGACCGATAGCAAGTCGCGTGTTGATATCATCCTCGGTGAAGAGACACTGCTTCCGAGGTAGGTGAACTTTTCCACTAGTTTCAAAGGCCCACCCTTTAGTGTGGAGATGTTGCTTCTTTAATTAAAACACTTGTATTCTGTCTTGTCTGCGTTGACATGTATGTCACCTGCTGCTCGTTCCAGACTATGTTGCAGGGATTCGGCTTAGGCGGGTGTATTTGCCAGAAGTGTTATATCATCGACTTAGTCCACGTTCGTAATTGTTTGTGCCGGGTATCTTCCAAAAGCAAAAACTATACACAATTTCTGTTTTTGATTTGATTAGGCAATTTGTGCTAAAAAATATATTACTCTATTAGCACCCCGCCCCAAGAAAAAACAAAAAATAAAGCAAAAAAAAAAAAAAACAAAACAAAAAAACAAAACAAAAAACGAAAAAGAAAAACAAAAAGAAAAACAAACAAAACCAAACCAAAAAGACAAACAAAAATCCCTTCAAAATAATTGGTTAGTGGACTTAGTTTTTGAAATCTGTTTTGACAGCAAATTTCCTGTTCGGGGAGAAATATTTAAAAAAAAAAATGTCTGCCATAATAAGAAATGCCATAAATCCTTTTCAAATTTTGAATTTGACCACCTTGTATTCTTCTTTCTAGTGAAGTAGTTAATCTTAAGTTCTCAAATATCTCCCTGTGACAGTAATCTTTTACATTTATTATTATTCATGTCACACTTTGAATACCAAAAGAAAAGAGCCCCCCCCCCACAAAGATCAACAAAAGTCACTTCGGGCCAGAGAGGACCTGGGAGTATTTGCAACAAAGGGATACTCTAAACTTTCCCGAACTCTAGAACTGGAACATTACCACTAGATACAGGACACTCCTATTTTTAGCGGTGGGGGGGTGTCTTGTCTCTATGCTGTGGGGTTGAGTCCGTGTATTTTAAGCCCCACTAGCAAGATTGGTATTTTATAGAATTGGTGAAATTAATAAAAGAGTTTCCAGTATTTCTATGGTTATATATATATATATATATATATATAGTACTTATTCTTAAGTGGATGATAAATCTGTGTTTATGTCCTTATTTTTTAAGGAATATTTACACTTAAGTCCCCAAAATAATACATCGCCAATAAGTTGATATTGTAGCGGTTGGAAAAAGTAAAGAAATATGGCGGATTGGAAAAATGTTACTGTTCAATAAAAATAAAGCAAATGACTGAAACGTACTCTTATGTGGACGATGAATGTAAGTTTCAGATTTATATATAATGTTTATAGTGTATTACAAAAAAAAACAAAAAACAAGACAAAAACAAAAAAAAACAAGTTAAAAAGCAAAAAAAAAAAAAAAAAGAAGCCCCCCCCCAAAGAAGCAAAAAGCAAACAAAAAACAAGGCAAAAAAAAAAAGCAAAAAAAACTTATTGGTATTTGTAAAGTTCTGAGGCTATACACATCGAGACTCATAACAGCGGTTGACCAGATTAACATGGCTGCCTCAAGCCACTAACATAGATTAAAACGAAAGGCCCTCCAATCCCTGCAAATTATTAGCAACCTAAATATTCTTCCAGTCTTTTCCCTCTATACAACAGTGAAGGCAAATTCGATTTATTCGTCTACTCCTCTCACCCTGGCTGTGGCTATAGCTATGTATATATGGAGAGTGGGGGTTATCAACAACGGACGTGTGTCCATTGAATCTTCTGAAACAGAGGTGGTTCTACTGATAGAAGCAGCTTCACTTGCACGACAGTTTTGGTAGTTATCGTTTCAACGGACCGATCTTGTAAATATCTGCATAATATAATTGCGTTGAGTTAGAATCCTTTTGGCTAGCCCGAGGGTGAGAGAGAAAGAGAACTTTTGTGGAGACCGTAACTTCGTGAAACAAAGACGGTCGAGGTGGGATGTCTATAAGCGAGTATCTCTACTTCTATCTAATTAGAACTCTCCACGGAAAACAACGCGCGGCTTTGTAATGTCAGATGAAGTTTTGCAGACTGCATCAGCGAAGACGGAAAGCTCTATGGTGTAAATTATATTGTTACCGAAATAGAGATGTTACAGGCATTGTAAACAAGGTGGCGATCTTCATTCTTCGGGTAATGATATTAATTCCAATATTAAAAGGATTAGTTTCGAAAAACACCTGCCTAAAGTGCAGTGGTTAGCTAGCAGGCCTTGAAAAAAACTTTTTGACAGTTAAGCCTTCAGTAAACATTATAATTCATCATCATAAGTCATGCTAGAGAGAGAGAGAGAGAGAGAGAGAGAGAGAGAGAGAGTTTGTTTGGGTTTATGGCATATCAACCTTTGTAGGTTATTTAATGCCAAATCCATTTTTATACAAATAAACAGATCTATTTCAAACAATTCAAGTGTTCGCCCATGGCTCGGGAGACCGGGGTTCAATTCCGGGTCGAGTCATACCAAAGACTAAAAAAAAAATGGTACTTGATGCCTCCTTGCTTAATACTCAGCATTATAAGGTACGGATCAACAGTAAAGTGGAGCAATCCAAGGAATGGAGTAGCGCCCTTCCCTACACCTTGGTGTAGCAGCTATCGAAAAGGGAGCCTTCGAGTCACCCTTTACTTTACTTATACAGTTTAATTGTCAAAAACATTTCTATTTCAAGCTATTCCATTTAGTCAAACAGTTTTATTTTAAACAATTCAGTTTAGTATAAGTATAGTTTTTTTGTTGACACACAGTTAAATGTAAAAATTGTTCTATTTCAAACAATTCAGTTTAGTATACAAAAACAGTTCTGTTTCGAGTAATTCAGTTGAGCATTAGTACGCAGTTTAAATTTCAAAAAAAGTTATATTCTAAACAATTCGGTTTAGCATAAGTACACAGTTTAGTTCTATTTAACCCATAGATAGGACCCTATCAGGTGCTACCACTCCGGGCCAGAGAGGGCCTGGGAGCGACGGCAATAAAGGGTTACTCTGCATTCCTGAAATATCCCATTACTGGAACCTCGCCATCAAATTGTTTAGAGTCATATCCAGGACACTCGTTGTGGAGGTGTCTAACCCCTCAGCAGAGAAGCTGCCGGTGTATTCTACAGCCCTAGCACAGAGAGAGAGAGAGAGAGAGAGAGGGGGGGAGAGAGATCTAAAAGCTTATAAAATAAATTCTTATCATGACAAAAAATCCTAGTAAAACTAACTTTAACAGATATGTAGTTCTACATACAAACTCAACGCTAAATATAATGGATAAAGATTTAGAAAATGAATCGGCATTCAAGTTGTCACGAGCACATCCAAAATTATTAGGACTATAATCAATAAGCCATTCAATAAAACTATGTCAGAGGTAGGTATTTATATTGTTCCTCGTAAGAACTGTAAAACTTTATAAAATAGAGTCTAATAAAGACCCTACCCCACAAAAAATATCCTTGCAAAACTGATTTTAATATACATGTAGTTCTTCCCACGAATTCAACATTATGATTTTTTTCCCACGTTTTCATTAATTTCTTGGGAGTAAACTCTCCGTTTTGCATTCAAGTACCAGGATTCTGCGTAGTGTTTAGATTATCAATTATCTATACTCTAACAGCCAAGTTATTGTTCATCAAGTTTGTTTGTTTAAATAGCATATCAACCGTCTCAGGTTATTTAATGCCAAAGCCATCTTTCTCAAAAGAACAATAGTGATACTATTTAACCCATAGCGGGGAGGATTAGGGGCTACATACCTTTCCCAAGGGTATTTGTCTGAAAGTGAACGTTATTGTGCGACTGGAGTTCGAATTCGTTTACTACAATTTCGCATTCGAGCGCTTTAATCCTTACGTCCCGATGGCATCCCCCCTACTCATTATATCCGATAATAGCTTTTATGTGAAATAATCTTCAAGTCGAACTGATAGTACAGCGTCACTTGACTCTCTCTCTCTCTCTCTCTCTTCCTCCGTCGCTATCATTCATTGTTCCTGTCAGGTCCTCTTCACAGCATCCGGTGTCTGCACATAGCTGATGTATGTAAGTCTTTGTTGGTCGGCCAACACTGGTTTATCCATATGGAGGAGAGTCCATAAGAGAACGTTGCTTATAGTTTCGTTCTTACTTCTCCAGCAGTTTTCGACTTACTTGGATGGTTTGTGAGATGCGAGGCAAGTGGTCATACAGCTGGTATTCTGTGGGGTGCTACTTGAACGTAATCAAAATTTCTTTTATCGCCTGTCACAGTTTATGTAGATGAACCGTCACTACTTATATGCTCTTATATAACATTTGGAAAAGTATCGGGCCATCTGTCCCCCTCCTTCTATGGGGTGTAGGAGTAGAACAGACTGATTTCTAGAGCCTTTTCAAGGCAACCAGTCTAGAAGAAGGAAAATTCTCTATTCTCCTCTATCATCCATCGCACCTAGTCGGTCTTCTAGACTGCGTCCTGTGTCCGCATAGTGCTGATGTAAATAAGTCTGTTGGTTGTCCATGTGGAGGAGTCCATTGGAGAATGTCGCAAATGAGACCGTCCTTACTTTTCCAACAGTGCCTCGCATGTCTCATTTGGATGATTTATAAGATGGGAGGTAGGTGACCGTTCTGCTGTTGTTTTGTGGGGTGCTGCATCCAGTGTTTGTTCACAACAGCACGTATCATTCTCGTATAGTTCCCATTTTGCCTTTTCTCCATGCGTTTCGTTAGCGTCCATAAAGTTGATTTGACATTGCCAGAGGTGTTTTAAACAAGAAGGAGTCATTTCCACTTTAAGTGGCAAACCTCTAAAATTAGTAGGCCAGCTATCTTATCTCCTGAGAGTGATGTCAGCATACGCCTAACGAAGGCGTTGGCTGCTATTGACAGGTTATCGATCATATAGAAATCTGTCTCTCCGATAAAATAAAACGGGAATTTTCCATGAACACATTCATTGTTATTTATTCAGCTTTGCTTGGTCTAGTGATTGAATTTAACCATATTAACCCAACCCCTCCGCTCGGCCAGGATATGTCACAAGGTCAATTTTTAAGCTGAGTTTAACAGGTCTGAATTCAGAGTTTTCCTTCTCCTAGACTAGTTGCCTCACCAAGGCTGAAGAACCCAGTCTGCCCTATTATTTACCCATAGCTGGAGGTAGAATAATTGGATTCATACCTTTCCCAAGGGTATTAGTGCTATGTGAAATGCAATCAGTCTCGTCCAGGATTTGATCTCGTGTCGCCGTGTCCATTTCCTACGACGATAACCATTACACCACGGGCTCTCCCAAGTGATTGAATTTAACAGCATATCAACCAGTCTAGGGTTACTTTATGCACAGAGGTGCGAGATTCATATTCATTTTACGTTTATATTTACCTTTGTTGTGTGTTTGTTTGGGTTTATGGCATATCAACCTTTGTAGGTTATTTAATGCCAAATCCATTTTTATGCAAATAAAAAGTTTCTATTTCAAACAATTCACTTTAGCATAAGTACACAGTTTAATTGTCAAAACATTTCTATTTCAAGCTATTCAGTTTAGTCAAACAGTTGAAACAATTCAGTTGAGTATAAATATAGCTTTTGTTTACACACACTTAAATGTCAAAAACAATTCCATTTCAAACAATTCAGTTCAGCATGAGTACGCAGTTTAGTTCTATTTGACCCATAGATAGGACCCTATCAGGTGCTACCACTCCAGGCCAGAGCAGACCTTGGAGCGATGGCAATGGAAAGGTACTCCGGATTCCCCAAAGCTCCAGCATTACTGGAACCTCACCATCAAATTGTTTTGTGTCATATCCAGGACACTCGTTTGGGGGTCTTATCTCCCTGCAGAGAAGCAGTCGGTGTATTCTACAGCCCCAGCCGACTGGGCAACTTTGTTGTGTGATTGTTTCTTAAATACAGTTGCACCGGTTTATTAGTGCAGAGATCAACGGTAGAGGATAAATTTGAGCTCAGAGCTCAAAGGGTTAAGTATCTTTCTTCTTTTTTGTACATGGTCCTATCGAAAATGAACAATTTTTAAACAGATCTATTTGAACCAGAGATGTGACCCTAACAGGTACCATGAAAATATAAGGTATTCTCTCTGGTGCTAAAAACTTATGGAGAGCATGATGCATTTTTTAAAAGGAAAATGTAATTTTCCTTTAAGGAAAATATAAAACAGATTATTCTCTTTGAAAGAAATTCAAAAGTCAATTGAAAAGTTCCGTGAAGGACTTTTACTAACCGAACTTTAAAATTGTCAAAACGAAAAGTAAATAGGCAAAAACCTTAGGGTTTGTCAGAATATTGATCCATTTAGAATTATGACGTCCTGAGCTAACTCTTGCCCAACTGTTGGGGCTAAAAGGTCAAATTTTCAGATAGATTTATCAGATCTTTGATTTTTTTTGGTTAATGTGAAAAGAAATACTCCTCCATAAGTCATGGCCTAGGACCTTTAATTAACCAAGCCCGTATATTGTGGTCTGATTGGAAGACCAATTAAAATCTGATATGTGTCAGGGATATTCTTCTCACAGACGTTGATCAGTGCGTTCGATTGGCTGAATAGTCAAATAGTAGAAGAATTTGAAATGATCTGTGATTGGTTATCCAATCAGAAATGTTTGTTTCCAAGGGATTCCTCTATAAAACATACATGCTTTTAGGGTTAGACGGGAAAAGATATCCGATGTTCATACCAAAGACAAGAGAATAAGAAAAGAAATCTCCCCAAGTACTAAAGCCTCTCCAGCAAAAGTCTCACTCTCCGAAAAATTAGCATAAAAAGACTGCACAAGTCAGATACAGATATTACCTCATTTGTCTGTCTCTTAAATGCAACAAAAAGCGGCACAATTTCCGTGTATCATTGTTGCACCGTTGTGTTTCAATAAACAGAGTGAGTTTTTCTTGTCTTTGAGTTGCCAATACCCAGGCAAATTGCTCCAACGAACCACCCCGCCCATTTGAAGAAGTTCTGGATGTGTTTTCCCCTTCCTGAAGATCTTTCAAACACAAAGTGGAGACGGAGGGAGTGGATAAAAGAACTAGCCGGAAAACGCACGTGGTAGTCAAAGAACTAAGGTCACAATCAAGTACCATGACTAGCATACGACCACTGTACTCCCTGAGTGATTCAGAGAGTAATGGAAATGAAGGAAAGTCCCAGACTCCTCAGTATTCTAGGATTGGAGTCTCTTCATCAGATACAGTTTAGAGTCATAACACAGGCACCCCTTGGAGGTGCCCGTGGTGTAATTTTGGTGGTGCCCGTAGTGTAATGGTTATCGCCGTCGGAAATGGATACGGCGACACGAGTTCAAATCCTGGATAAGATTGATTGCATTTCACATAGCACGAATACCCTTGGAAAATGTATGAATCCAAATAGTATCCCTCCAGCTATGGGTAAATAATAGGGCAGACTGGGTTCTTCAGCCTTGGTGAGGCAACTAGTCTAGGAGAAGGAAAACTCTGAATTGAAACCTGTTAAACTTCGCTTAAAAATTGACCTTGTGTCATATCCTGCCCGAGTGGAGGGGTTGGTAAATATGATAACCAATGTAACCCTATTTTTAGAAAAGGAGGTCTTAACCCTCTGTAGTAGATACAATCAGCGTATTCTTAGACCCACAGACTGGGCGTTCTGCTTAGTCTAGCACATATGCCTTAGTAAAATCAGGTACTGTAAGCAACCAAACTAGTCACCTACTTAAGTATCGAACAGGTTCGTCGCTGCTTAACTTTGATAATCTGACAGGAACCCATGCTTTCAGTGTAACATGATCATAAGTCCGGATTATATTCCACGTGATAACCCTAGACAAGCTTGTTTGCGTTTTCCTTCGCACTAATGCTCTTGGGAAAGGTATGGGTCAATCGGTTCATTCCAGCAATGGGGCAAAGTGGACTATTTAACCTCGGCAAGGTAACTAGTCGAGGAGAAGGAAAACCGAATTTAAAACTAGCTGTACTCCACATCGTGTCATCGTTTTTGTGGTGGAGGTGTGGGGTAAATTATGAGTTCAATAAGGATGTAAAAATTCCGAAATTTTCATTTTGCTGCAAGATATAACTAATCATAGAGAATCTAAATTTCCAAATTTCTTATGAAAAGTAATGAATGAAATGATTATTTGAATATAATTAGATTAGATATAACTGATTAGAGTAATCGGTAGTTCTTCGAGCTAGAGTTATAGAATAGTTAGAGAGTCGTTGGTATGTCACTAAACAGTGGTATAGCTATAGGGAGTGTGCAGTCACCTCGCAATTGGGTTTGGTTTCTTTGTTTTAATGGCATATCAACCTTTCTAGGTTATTTAATGCCAAAGCCATTCTCCTAGAAGATCAGTATTGGTACTATTTAACCCATAGCTGGGAGGATAATGGGTTTCATACCTTTCCCAAAGGTATTTGCCCGAAAGTGAACGTAATAGCGCGACTGGAATACAAACTCGCTTACTACGATTTCGCAGTCCATCGCTTTAACCATTACACCACGAGGACACCCCTCTCAATTGGATCAAATAGATCAGTTAAATATTATTGGTATTGAACTTGCAAGCTTGAAACCATAAAACTGTGTGCTAACAATTATAAGATAAGTTGTAGTAGTAGTAATCGAGGGTGTCCCGAAGGTTCCCTTTTCAATAGCTACTACACCGAGGTGTTGGGAAGTGCGCTACTCCTTTCCTTGGATTGCCCCACTCTACACTTGATACGTACCTTATAATTCGAAGTGTTAAGCAAGGAGATATCAAGTACCATTTTTTGAGACTTTGGTATGACACGACCTGGGGTCGAACCCGGGTCTCTCGAGCCATTGGCGAACATTCTACCCGTGGTATAATGGTTATCGTCGTAGGAAATGGACACGACGACACGAGTTCAAATCCTGGCCGAGGCTGATTACATTTCACATAGCACTAATACCCTTGGGAAAGGTATGAATCCAATCATTCTCCCTCCAGCTATGGGTAAATAGTAGGTCAGACTAGGTTCTTCAGCCTTGGTGAGGCAACTAGTCTAGGAGAAGGAATACTCTGAATTCAAACCTGTTAAACTCCGCTTAAAAATTGACCTTGTGTCATATTCTGCCCTATCTTGGGGTTGATAAATATGGTTAATTTGATATAGATAAGATAGATTCTCACTTATACAGACACATACATAGTCCCTAACACATATATATCATAATCAAGTCGAGCTGATTCCCAGAATCTCTCACTATCACCCATTTCCCCTAGTAGGTCCTTCAAACTAAATCCACCCAGAGCTGATGTAGGTCTTTACTGATCGGCCAACACTAGTGTGTCCATGTGTTGGAGTCCACAGGAGAACGTCACTTATGAGTTCGTCCTTGCTTCTTCCGCAGTACCATGTGTGTCTTGCTTGTCTTACTTGGATATTTTGTGAGATGGGAAGTAACTTGCCGTACAACTGCTATTTTGTGGGGTGTTGCTTCCAGGATTTTTTCAGAATAGAGCGTAATATTCTTGTGTAGTTCCTATCAAACTTTGTCGCCATGTGTTTCGTTGGCGTCTATGTGGTATATCTGTACATGAGTATGGACACAGTCACTGCTAGGAAGAAATCCTGTTTTATTTTGTCGGAGAAATCAGATTTCCATATGATTATTAACCTATCATTAACATTCCACACCTTTGCTAAACGTATGTTGACTTCACTTTAGAAGATGAGATATTGCTACTGCGGTATATGATACTGTCAAATAATTTTAGAGGCTTACCATTTATAGTGGGAATGACTCCTTCGAGTATAAAACACAAGAATTATATTTTATTTGCGTTCACGTAGAGGCCAATACATTCCGCTCCTTGTCTCGAGCTAAGCAGAAGGGATCAAGCTTGAGCAGGTGTATTTGCAAGAAGCGCTAGATCATCTGCGTAGTTAGTTTTTGACATTATTTCTGTCGGATATTGTCTGATTTTTGTCTTCTTTTAATATGCCTTTTTAGTGTAAAACTATTTTCTTTTAGCAGAACAATCTATCTTTGTCTGTTATTTGATAGCATATCAACATTCTCAGGCTATCTAATGCCAAATCTATCATTTTAGAAGGATAGTAGTGGTACTATTTAACCCATAAATGGGAGGATAGGGAGGTTCATACCCTTCCCAAGGGTATTCGTTCGAAAGTGAGCGTGACAACGCGACTGGAGTTCGAACACGCGTACTACGATTCCACAGTCCAGCGCTTTAAGCATTACACTATGGGGATACCCCCATTTATCGATGTTCGAAATACGTAGTCTTGGGAGATTATAAACATTTATCGCATTAATTTATCTGCTAACAATACTCCAGCGACTTTGTCGAAAAAGTCGGTGCCGCCATCAGGGGAGCAAACCATTGCTTTCCTGCTTTTTTTATAGAGCATCATTATAGCTGTAACAGTTTCTTTGGGGAAGACTATATGCAAGTAGTATTTACTCCATCTTTACTCTGTGTATGGAATCAAATGCTTTCGAGAAAAATAACGTTTCCTTGAGATGTTTTTCACGTACTACTATGCTCATTCAACAGATTGTTAGAATCTGTGCAGTTGTGGATCGATTTCTTTGAAAACCGTTCTGCTTTATCCTAAGCATTTTGTCAATTTCAGATCGGATACGACTGAGAAGCAAGGCATTATAAATCTTAGCAGCTATAGCAGTACGAGTTATGCTTCAGTAGTTCTTAGTAATTCCTAGGTCTCCTTTTTTGGGAAAGGGAAGGATGCAGCCTTTTGTCCATTTTATGTTTATAGACCGCGTTGCATAATCAGGGAAAGATGTCACCAATTTTTTTTTTTTTGTGAATTGAATTACCACGACCAGAAACATCTGTATCCTTACCCTTCAGGTCATAATAATTACGCTGATGCGGATTTCCAATTCTCTTGGGAAGACTTGGCCCTGGAGGTGACCGTGTCCTCTGTAAAGAGTACAGATGTAACTTGCAGAACACATTCCGATTAATCGGCCGCGCAATTACCATGACGCGTTAATTTGGCGTCACTTTTGTGCGATATGGACTGATAGGTCAGTTGTAGAGTTTCGGTTCTGCAATCTGTGGTCACTGGTTCGATCTCCCGTGGCGAAGATCACGGTATACACTGCTGATGAGACCTAATAATGTCGAAACAGCTGTTCTGTGTTTCCGTATGTCACGCGTAGGTGTTCGCCGGATTTTCTGGTCGTGATAATTCAATTCACAATTCCTCTACTTAAAAAAAGAAAATGTATATCAATTTTTTTTTGTCTTACATACTTCAGGAAGCATTTTAAGGTCAGCAGCTTTTTACTCCGTAAGTAGTTTCATAAGCAAGAATTGGATGTACTGTGCTTTGAACAATAGTCCATAGTTCTTTTTTGAAAGAGCATCGTTCGATCACAGTCGTATTAGCAAAGATTCATCTGATTCTACGCAGAAATAAGAAACAAAAAGGTAAAGCTACACAATATGACTGGTCCTCATTTCCTAATTGTAATATTACAAATCAATATTCAGTAACTGTAAGAAACAAGTTTGAAACATCTGAAAGACACACGGACTACGCCGATGACATAGCGATTCTGGCAAACACACCCAACCAAGCTGAAACATTACTGCATAGATTGGAACGAACCGCCGCAGGCATTGGCCTCCATGTCAATGCACACAAAACGGAATATGTGTGCTATAATCAAACAGGCGACATCTCCACACTAGACGGAACCTCTCTGAAACTAGTAGACAAATTCACCTATCTAGGAAGCAGTGTCTCATCAACCGAAAAGGACATCGACACGCGACTAACGAAGGCATGGACAGCTATCGATAAGCTATCGATCATATGGAAATCAAACCTGACCGATAAAATGAAACGCAGTTTCTTCCAGGCAGCGGTCGTATCGATACTGCTATATGGATGCACTACTTGGACGCTAACTAAACGGCTGGAAAAGAAGATAGACGGCAATTACACAAGAATGCTGCGAGCAATATTGAACAAGTCCTGGCGGCAACACCCCACAAGGCACCAACTATACGGCCTCCTGCCTCCCATCACAAAAACTATCCAAGTTAGACGAACCAGACATGCAGGACACTGCTGGAGAAGCAAGGACGAGCTCATAAGTGATGTACTCCTATGGACCCCCACATATGGCCGGGCAAAAGCAGGACGACCAGCTCGAACATACATACAACAGCTATGTGAGGATATGGGATGTAGCTCTGAAGACCTGCCAGAGGCGATGAACGATAGGGAGAAGTGGCGAGAGAGGGTCAGGGATATCCGTGCTAACGCACGACATGATGATGATGATGATGAAATGTCGAATATAAAAACTTTATTACGGCTCATATAGACGCAGCAGTCGAGTGCATACCAATCAAACCAAGAGCCAAATATCGAATTCTCTGGGAGTCAATAGCAGAGAAAACCGAAGCAGCGTGAAAAAACATCTTTGATAAAAGAAGCTCAACAAATGCCAAGACGCAGAAATTTAAAAAAGTCTAGTGAGAACTAACACATACCAAAATGAACAATTAGAATACATTCACAGAGCCAAATCAGTCAAATGCGAAACT
Source organism: Sepioteuthis lessoniana (assembly GCA_963585895.1). Taxonomy (NCBI): domain Eukaryota; kingdom Metazoa; phylum Mollusca; class Cephalopoda; order Myopsida; family Loliginidae; genus Sepioteuthis; species Sepioteuthis lessoniana. Next base: position 133,443 of record CAUZXS010002295.1, read on the forward strand.
CGGTTGAAGATAGACAATCAAGATTATAATGGCCGACAGTAAATGAAGTGAGCGGAAGAAAGAGAACTTCTAGAGGAAAACTAAAAGCTGCTAACCAAGAAGAAAGATTACCAAAATGGAAAGAATATTTCAAGAATTTGCTCGGAAACTCTCTTGATGTTACTGATAAACCAATCCAAATTATTAATGGTCAACTATATATATATATATATATACACACACAAAACATACACACAGACATGGAATATACGCAGACACGCACACAAATATTCACAGATACCTTTTCAACATACATACTTACCAACTCTCACACGCATTATATATATATATATATATATATATATATATATATATATATATACACACACACACACACACTAGCAGAAGTACCCAGACCATGGCAGGATAAAAAGCATTTTATGAGCACCAGTGACTAAGACAGAAACGGGGAGGGGATTAAGTTAAGAATTAAAAATGTGTTCTTATTTGTAGTTGAAAGATGTTGCCTCAAGTAAAGAGTATTCTTTTATTTACGAATTGCTTTTTCTTTCTTTTATTCTTTTTTTGATTATATTGAAAGTAATATATAAAAAAATCCAACCTGCTATAAGTGAAAGGTTTAAAAGACTTTTATGTTGTCTTTTGGTCCCTTATATATATATATATATATATATATATATATATTTACAATTAGTACTCAGTTACAGAACAATATTTTAGTCCATAATTTTCAAAAAAGCAGCAGAGTTTTTATTCAATTTTTTTTACCCTCGAAAAATCTAATGGTAAAAGAATGAAAGAATTCATGTATTACAATATTTTTCATTTTAGGATTTTATTTTGCCAACATTTAAGATATTATTTTAAAAAATGTTACCCAAAACTTGTCAGTACTTTTCGAAAGACTTTTAAAAAATATGACAAAAATTTTAATCTAGTTATTTAATTGCCTGTTGAGTTAAAGTGATAAAAATGTATTCGTTTGATTTATTTTATTTTTTCTCTATAAAAATATAACAAAAAGAAAATGAGAATTAAAACGTTTCTTTATTTTTAGTTAGAGAATTTCACGTATTAATCAAGTGAAAAGTATTCCTTTATTTTATAAATAATTTATTTCTTTTTTTAAAACTTCTTCTGAGATACACCGATTAAAAATCAATTTATTTCATAGTAAGAAATATGAAAATTATTCTTAAAAAATCAGTTTTTGTGTGATCGATAAAAAATGCTTTCGTTAAATTTTTCTTATTTTTTCTTTTTTACCCTCTAAAACTATAACATTATGGGTAAATAGAATAAGAATCTAAGAAATCAAAAAGGTGTCCTTACGATGAAAAGAAGTTAGGAATTAAAAGTAAGATTTTTCGTATTACAATTTGTTTTTTGGTTTACATTTAAAATTGTATAAAAAAAAGAAAGAAAAGAAGCTAACCCTTACTTGGAAACATTTTCATGTTTTCTTTGTTTTTCAAAAAAAAAAAAAAATTTTTTTTACATTTAATACCTATTTACAAAACAATAATTTAATTATTTTTATTTAATAATCTTTAATTATTATCACTATCTTTTTTTATAATTAGTACCTAATTACAGAATAATTTTATTATCTTTATTATTATTATTATTACTACTTCTTGAGAGTTTTTCACACCAGCGTTAGCTTATGGTCTTTCATTGGATTCTGAGTGACCTCAAGTCTCCAGGACTCCAAAAAACAATAATTTAATTATCTTTATTTAATCTTTAATTATTATTATTATGTTTTTACAGTTAGTACCTAATTAGTACCTAATTACAAAACAATAATTTATCTTTATTTAATCATCTTTAATTATTATCATTTTTCTTACAATTAGTACCTAATCACAAAAGTTATTTAATTATCTGAAATTATTATTATCATTATCTTTTTTTTACAATTAGTATCTAATTACAACACAATAATTCAATTATCTTTAATTATTATTAACTTTTTTTTTTTTACAATTAGCACCTAATTATAAAAACAATAATTTTCGAAAAAGCGTTAAATTTTGGTTTATAGAATCCGTGTGATATTTAAATATTGTAGGGCTTAAGAAAAACTTAAGGGTTTACCTTTTTTGTACTTACTCGTGAAGAACTGTGTAGACTTTCACAACTCGATTGCCTTGTAATTACTGAATTATAGAATTCAATCGGTAAAATCAAAAACTAAACTTTCTACTTTTCCTTATTATAAATATATTAAAGTGTATGTGCCTTTTTTTATGCTTAATGACATCTCTTTTCTGAGTTCTAAATCGTCACGTACATCCCACGATTCCTTTAACATATACGTGGTGCCTTCAATAAGTTTTCAGACTTTTTTGTACAAGCATTTGAAATTGTCGTTGACTCTTGAAAATTCAGTACGTTATTGCTATACATCTTATGAGATGACTGACCAGTTTTTATGATTTCAGGTTCAAATCAACAGCTACAACAGGAGTTGGAATACACCCTACTAAAGCCTGATTGTCACCGCTGGTGAATTTCAAAAATACAATCTGGACGTGTTGACACTTTAGAAGAACGATATGCAATAAAATTCTGTTTTAAACTTAGAAAAAATGCCACAGAAACGTATGGAATGCTTCAAACTGATTTTCGACCATCTTGCATGAATCGAGCATCAGTTTTTGAGTGGCATAAGAGATTCAAGGAAGGCAGCGAATCTTTAAGGGATGATGAGAGGTGTGGGAGGAGTAAGGAAGTCTATACACCAGAGTTGATTGGCCAAAAGATTAGGGTTAGGCTTAGCACTATGTTGAGGTTTTAAGGGAGTTCAGGAAGAGATTCCCAGGGAAGAGGCCAGCACTCTTCAAATCGGGTCAGTGGCATTTCCAGCAGAACAATACACCAGTCCACAACTCCATCCTTGTCACAGACAATTTGACCAAGATGGGCAGCAAGACAGTTCCTCACCCACCCGATAGTCCGGACCTTGCTCCCTGTGACTTTTTGTTATACCCTAAGTTCAGAGGCTGTCGTTATGAGACAAGGTTAAGGTTGTATTTTAAAAAAACCCTTAAATTTCTAAGGTTAAATTGTCTTTCTAGTTATAATAGTGTTGTAAAAAACTTAATGTAGACTCTCATTTATATAGTCGTCCCTGTTCTTTAAACATATTTTTTTCTGTCGGTATATTGTTCTGTTTCATTTGTCAGGGTTACTGACATTCGAAAATCCCTAAAGCTAAATTCTAAGTTTTGAATAATGAAATTATCAAATATGTTTAATTAATGGTTGTTGTTTCCAAAAACTACGGTTATTAGAAACAACTTAACAATGGTTAATTAAGATCATTAAACATGTAAAAATTGAAAATTATGAATTCTGACAATGAAAACTAATTTATGTTAAAACAAGCCCTGATTATTACTTCAATGTTTCTAACGTTTATTAAAATAGTTTTCTTGGTAAATTTAAGCAAGCCAAAGCTTCGGGTGGTGTAGTAGTATGCAAACCTTCATAAGTAAGTTCGAGGATCATAGGGTGCTGGATTCATTCGGTCTTGTGTCACATCTAAGCAAAAAACTATTGCTACTTATAATTGCTTTCTTTCCTCTCGCCGTTACGAGCGCCTTTGCGGCAGTAATATGAATTCCGGGTGATAATTCTGCCGGATCCTGTATGATATCATATATGAATCAGGTTAGGTTATTTGGTTTAATGGCAAATCAACTTTTGACGGTTATTTAAAGGCAAATCCCGTTTTTATATATATATCATTAAGAAAAAACACAAACCGGTCACATTAGGATTATAAATTTATTTCCATCCTGTTATGTGTTTTTGATAAAATCAAAAAACACGAAAAAAAAAAAATTAACAGGACTTCTTCAGATCTTATTGATAAAATAAATCTATTTCATCCATAAGATCTGAAGAAGTCCTGTTAATTTTTTTTTCGTGTTTTTTGATTTTTCAGGATGGAAATAAATTTATAATCCTAATGTGACCGGTTTGTGTTTTTTCTTAATGAAATTATTGCTCTGTAATGTCTGTTACATTGAGCTCTTTACCAGGAAAATTTAAATGTTCACTTTTGAATAGTTTTCTTGTCCTGATGGAATTACTCCCAACTCCGTTTTAGTTTGTTGGTAACATTATTTTAAAATGAGGCAGATCTCATTTGTTTACACACAGTTAAATGGTTTTAAGTATTCCTACTAAACACTAATAATTCAATTTGATGTTAATCATTGGTTTGCACACAGTTAAATAGTTTTCAGAATAGTAAATGATTAGATAGTTCTATTCGACCGATGGATAGGACCCTAACAGATTCTACTACTCTGGTCAGAGTGAACTAGGAAGTAACCTGTTTAAAAAATACTGGACATTGGCATAATGGTTAGAGTGTTTGCCAATGGCCCGGGAGACCAGGGTTCAATTTTAGGTCGAGTCATAACAAAGACTAAAAAGATGGTACTTGACCCTTCCTTGCTTAACACTCAGCATTATAAGGTTAGGATCAAGGGTAAAGTGGAGCAATCCAGGGAAAGGAGTAGCGCCCTCCTCTACAACTTGGTGTAGTAGTTATCGAAAAGGGAGCCTTCGAATCACTTTCGACTATGGTCGCCAACTTTACTTAATCATTATCAAGTTGTGTAGATAGCACGGAGTGCTTTGACTTTTTCCACCCGTCCCTCTCGTTCATCAATCTTGGTAGGTCCTTTAGACTGCATTCGGTTTCCACACAGAGCTGATGCAAGTAAGTCTGCTTGTCGGCCAGTATTGGTTTGTCCATGAAGAGGAGTACATTGTAGAACGTCGCTTACTTGTCCAGCAGTGCCCAGCGTGCCTTGTTCGTCTTACGAGGATGATTTGTGAGATGGGTGGCTAGTGGCCAAACGGCTACTGTTTTGCGGAGTGTGGCTTCCAGGATTTGCTCAAAACAACACTCAGCAATTTTCGTGTCGTTCCCATTTAGCTTTTTCTCTAAGCATTTCGTTAGAGTCAAGGTAGTGCAACCATACAGTAGTACCGACACAACACCTTTTATTTTATCAGAGAGATTATATTTCTGTTTATTAACAGTCTGTCAATAGCAGCCCACGCCTTCCGAATGCATATGTTGACATCGTTTTCAACAAATTTTAGAGGCTTGCCATTTTATTTGTTTGTTTGGGTTTTATGGCATATCAACCATTGTAAGTTATCTAATGCCAAATCCATTTTATAGAAATAAACAGTTCTATTAAAAAAAATTCAATTTATAATAAATACACAGTTTAATCGTCAAAAACATTTCTATTTCAAGCAATTCAGTTTAGTATAAGTATAGTTTTTGTTTACACCTAGTTAAATGTCAAAATAGTTCCAAACAATTCAGTTTTGCGTAAGTTTCGATGTCAAAAACAGTTCCAATTCAAACAGATTAGCATTAGTACGTGATTTAAATGTCAAAACAGTTCTATTTCAAGCAATTGAGTTTAGGATAAGCACAAAGATTAGTTCTATTTGAACCATAGACAGGATCCGATCAGGTGCTACCACTCCGGGCCATAATGGACGTCGGAGCGATGCCAATGAAGAGCTACTTCCGCTTTACCCAAAGCTCTAGCATTACTGGAAAATCCTCATCAGATTGTTTAGTGCCCGTGGTGTAATGGTTATCGTCGTAGGAAATGGACACGGCGACACGAGTTCAAATCCTGGACGAGGCTGATTGGATTTCACATAGCACTAATACCCTTGGAAAAGGTATGAATCCAATTATTCTCCCTTCAGCTATGGGTAAATAGTAGGACAGACTGTTTTCTTCAGCCATGATGAGGCAACTAGTCTAAGAGAAGGAAAACTCTGAATTGAAACCTGTTAAACTCCGCTTAAAAATTGACCTTGTGTGATATCCTGCTCGAGCGGAGGGGTTGGTAAATAGGATCATCCGATTGTTTAGTGTCATATCAGGACACTCGTTGAAGGTGGGGTCTTCCCCACTCTGCAGAGAAGCAGTCGGTGTATTCTAAAGGCCCAGCCGATTGGGCAAGGCTTGCCATTCAATATGGAAATCGCTCCATAGCTTTTGAAAACACATGAACTCGGTTTTATTTGCGTTTACATTGAGGGCAATGCTTTTTGCTACTTGGTCCAGTATATTCAACAGGGATTCAACTTGGGCAGACGTATTTGCAACAAGTGCTAGATCATCTATGCAGTTTAGATCTGCCATAGTTTCTGTGAGATATCATTTGCTTTTTTTTTTTTTTTTAAATATAAAACAATTTTCTTCAATTAGATCTATTGAATTTTGAAGTACGAAATTTAGGTAGATTATAAACATACATGGCGTTACTGTATCTCCTTGCAAGACCCCAGTGACAATGTCAAAGTCGTCAGTGTCACCATCGGCTGAGCAACCCATTGCTTTCGTGTTTTTGTAAAGCATCATTACAGCAGTAACAGTTTCTTTGAGAACACATGCTAGCAGTATTTGCACCATCTTTTCTATGAGTAGAGAATCAAATTCCTTTTTTAGAAATCAACGAACAATAGTGTTGCCTCGAGATTTTTTGCACGTACTTCCTTGCTGATTCGATAAATAATCGGCGTCTGTGAAGTTGTGAATTGATTTCTCCGAAAGTCGTTCTGATTTTTCCGAAAAATTTTCTCAACTTCAGGTCGGAAACGATTGGAAAGCAAGGCATTATGTACCGTAGAAGTTATAGCAATAAGAGTTATACCACTGTAGTTCTTTGGGATTCCGAGGTCACCTATTTTGGGAAGGAGAGGATGCAATCTTTTGTTCATTTCTCTGTTGCTTTTATTCATAGAGTTGTATAGGAATACTTGATATCATATAACGATAAGTTAATCTAAATACAAATAACTTAAGTTATTACTGTTTACAAATGATATTATTATTAGTTACTTGAAATCATATAATTGTTTGATTTAGTATTAAATAACCAAACAAGAGTTAATATACCGTAAAACCAACCGACCAATGAATTACATACCATTATTGCTCAGTTAAGGCAGACAACTCTGCATAAAAAGATAAAATCTTTGGTGAAATATATCCACCGCAAAGAAGAACACACACACAAAAACAAAGCAAAACAAAAAAACAAAACAAAACAAAAACTAACAAAAAAAACAAACAAAAAAATCATAAGAAAAAATAAAAACATCAAGAGTTTATCAATTACTTCTATTTGCAATATCGTTTTCTTTTTAGTACTTTTTTAAAAATGAAATTAAAAAAGAATTTTTTTTCTTTATCTTGTATTTGAACTAAACCAAGAAACAACAGTCGAATCGACAGGAATTCAGGCCAATTTATTTCGAAAGAAAATTATCGATGTATTCTTTTGATGTAATAATGTGTTTTTCGTGAAAGGATAAGCATTGTCTGTTAGATTAAAAACATTTGCAGCTCTGGAAACCATAAACTTTTGATGACGGAGAAGAAATTATCGACTAGCAATCTCAAAATCCATTACAAGTTTCGGAATATCGATCGTCTAAGATCAAATGGGTTCATTTTATCTGACTTTATAAAATACATTCATAAATGACACGTAAAAAAGTATGGACGACATTATAGAAATGAAATAGTGCGTAAAAATTCACACTATATTACAAGTATTTCTATTCAAACATTTTAAGAACAATAATAGAAGTATAGAGACTTATATATATATTCCATTGATATAAATGGAAAATATTTGAAAGCAGATATTCATTGAAATGAAATATTTACTATTAAGCATTTCTTTCAAGAACGCTTTGGTCAACATTTATATATATATATATATATATATATATATATATATATATATATATATATATATATACACACAGAGTCTTTTATAAAAAAATTATATAATTTCGTAATCAAAAAACTTGATCAATAATTATAGCTCCAAATAACTATACTCAATATAAATGATTTACTGTTGTCAAGCATAAAGTATTCGTATCGAATAATTGCAAATTTTAAACAGCTCTATTTGACCCATAAATGGAAGCCTAATAATTACAACCACTCCGGATCAAAATTTCACTTGGGAATAATGGCTACGAAGGAATACACCAAACACAACTAGATCTCGACCATCAGATGCAGTTTAGTGTCATACAGAGGACTCCATTTTAAGGGGATAGTCTTTTCCCTCAGCAGGAAATGTAGTCAACGTATTCTATAACCCACCGACAAGGGGATTTAAATTTTTGAATCAAAAAATAAAAGAAAATTTTTAGTTTCCATACTTTTTGATAACACTTCGGGTGATGTTAGATATACTGATTGATTGATATGAGGTAAATATCAACAGGCTTTCATGGATAGACTCATTGTAGTGTCAATGTAATCTTTTCAACATTAATGTCATTTCAGTGAGCACATTTTCCCGTTTTTTTTTTCATTGTCATCAGTTTGAAAGAAAAATCTAAACGAGAATACATTACTGTATCGTTTATTGTTCACAAAGGCAATATCTGACCGCTTGAAGTATTGAAGAAGTTTATCTCTAGTAAACAGACTTAGGCAGCGTTTCTTTTTAATATAATGATTTTAATAAACTCCGCTAAGGTTGAACTAGCCTCGTATTTAAAGCAATTTCTTTTGTGGGACTAAGAATAACAACCCAGTTAACCTTTCTTCTACTGTAAGAGATTAGGTTTTCTGATACGCAAGTCTCTTAATATGTTAACCCCTTTTAAATCTTAGCTCCCCTGGTCTTTACATAACCGGTATCTGCACTCACGAAATAGCAATAATAAAAGTAGCACAAAATATCCAAAATTTGCTCCAGGGCGCAGACGTCTTTGTTTAAAACTATCCCGTCATTCCATTAAAAGAAAGGCTGTAAATACCCATTATAATAAGCTTTTTATTATTAGTATCGGGTGTGATCTCTCAAAGCCCGATGTTTCGGGCTTAGGATGAAGAATAAAATATCACCCAGTCTGGAATCTCAGACTTACTCATTTAAAACGTTAAAAAAATGTATCTAAATTGCCTGTTCTTTTTGTAATGTTGACAAAAATTCCTAACAATTTTTTGACGTTTTCAATTCGCAACATACAGATTGCATGCCGAATCTTACTTAAACAAATTTAAAGTATATATATATATAACTCATTCAGACCACACACACACACACACACACATCAATCAATTATAACCTAACAGATAAGATCCATTGTCAATTCATTTCAGCAATCCATTTTTAAAAGGATTGCTTCTTCAGATGGAATACCAGGTTTGATGTAGTTATCACCGCTACTCCGGGGGACTCATTTTACATTATGTTAGACATTCAGGTAATTATTTATATACATAATCCTTACTACGCTAACAAAATATATTAATCCAATCGATTATGAATTAGACTTTGGTCCGTTGATATCCAGTGTTGTACAAAACATTTTTTAATTTATAAACAATCTTCAATTTAAAAATATTTTTAGATTAATATAGTCTTTAATATTTTTATAATATATAAAAAAAAACAGCTTCTAGAACCTTATTGTATTATCTTAATTCCAGTTCTTCTAATTTATATCTAATCAATTATCACATTGTTTATAAAAAAGATCGTAACATGTTTACGATAAATACGTAATATTATTGTTACATTTAAGTTTATTTAAATTCTGAAAGTTTTCAGATATCATGGGATTTCATATACATCGAGTTAATCAGTTAATATCAGAATATTTAGCCTAATAATATAATAAAAATCTAGGATGATTATATTTATGTAGCAATTTAGTGAGTCATATATATTTATTTTTTAAAGCAGGATGAATCATTAAGAGTTAATTCCCTTACAACGGTGCAAGTTTAATTTGATATTTATTTAATGTTATTATTTTTATTAATGTTATTTGATTTACTAAGAGAGACATTAATTAAAATTAATCAAAAAAGTTTTTTAAAAATAAAAACTCATAATATGGTAGTATAAATATATATTAAGAATAACATAATATCATAAACATTACAATGATTAAAAATCGTAAATTCATCCTTATATAATCATCATCATCATCATCATCATATCGTGCTGGCAGCACGGATATCCCTGACCCTCTCTCGCCACTCCTCCCTATCGTTCATCGCCCTAGGTAGGTCTTCAGGACAACAATCTGTATCCTCACATAGCTGCTGAATGTACGTTCGTGCTGGTCGTCCTGCTTTTGCGCGGCCATGTGTGGGGATCCATAAGAGTACATCTCTTATGAGTTCATCTCTGCTTCTCCAGCAATGTCCTGCATGTCTGGTTCGCCTAACTTGAATAGTTTTCGTGATAGGGGGCAGTGAACAAGTCCTGGCAGCAACACCCCACAAGACACCAACTGTACGGCCACCTTATATATAAAAGAGAAGGTATTTATTTGTTTGACAGGGCTAAAATGTAAGATTAAGTTCTATTCTTATATTTTGGATTTAAAAAATTGTTTTAAAAAAGGTGTAAACTTAATTTAATTTAATTTTTTTCTGTCATTTAAATCACGAAGGGGAACATTAAATTAAACAAATAAAAAAAAAACTCTTAAATGTTTGATGGTCTAGTGGGTAGAGTGTTTGCCAATGGTCCGGGAGACCAGGGTTCAATCCCAGTTCGCGTCATACCAAAGACTTTAAAAATGGTACTTGATACCTCCTTGCTTAATACTCAGCAATAAAAGGTACGTAACAAGGGTAAAGTGGAGCAATCCAGGGAAAGGAGTAGCGCCCTCCCCTACATCTCGGTGTAGTAGCTATTGAAAAGGGAGCCTTCTGGTCGCCCTCGACTACAGTCACCAACTATATAACGTTTAGATAAAAATATCTCAATTTAAAAGATTAATATAATATATTTATTATTACTGTATTTTATAATCATAAATTGATCCTTATATATAAAAATAGTAGGTATTATAACCATAATATGTCTAACTGTTTAACAGGGCTAAAAAGTAAATTTTATATTTATTATTATAATTTGAATTTATTTCTAAATATTTCAAAATGCACATTTTTCTTCTATGCATAAATTGCATCTATCAGTCAAACTACTTTTTGAAGAGGATTTTTAAAATAATTTCCCAATTATAATTGGGGTTTTAGCTTCCAATAATATTTAGATAAAACAGTTTGATTCCTAAGTAAGGGGTTATTAAACGATTATGTATGGTTATAATACCTGAATTTCCATTTTAGCTTGGACGCACCAATGTATACTTTAAAAAAAAATTACTTTCCGTAGAGAAAATATTTGCCTGGTAAACTACATTCTCGAGATTACAGCTTCCATCAGTTGGACATTCATCTTTAATTCTACAATTACAAGACTATATATATATATATATATATATATATATATGGTCGGATTTATTTACATTTTTCTCTTTATTTATTTACTTAAATGAAGCTTAATGATTTTCCCCTGCTGTCCAAAAAATAAGGTCTATTCGCGTAAAATACCTAAAGCTTACATGGAAGTGGCCATTTACTAAACTTAATTTAGTACCATAATCATGGTGCGTCCAGTGAGAATAGACATCATCAATGACAGTCTGCTAGCCTAACTTACGAACCATTAGTAATTTACGAAGGTCTTTACTTCGATTTAGCACAAGGCCAAATGAATGGGGCACCCAATGAGACTAACTTGCGAACCATTACACCACGCAAAGTACCCATTATTCTAGTTGTAGCAGTATTTTAAAATAATTATTTAATTTTTTTAAGCAATACATTGGTTGCTTTTTTTTGTTCCATATTTTCTCAGATTGATTGTATTTCTTCTCATCGCTTACATCTGGGAAAGCATTCTTAGCATCATAGGACAGAATCGGTAACTCGATTGATTTTAACGACACATCAACCCATGAAGGGTTATTTTATGCGTAGCGGTAAAGACAGTAGGTTGTTTGCAGTTTGTTGCTAAATGGATTGGAAATCACTTTTAGGGAAAGTTTATTGGATAGAGTTCAGTTTTGTTATATTTTTTGGTATAATCTTATTTCTTTTAGGAAGTACAAAATGTCATTTATATTGACATCTTCAAGTATATTTCTCATGTTCCTTGCTTTGTAAAAACGCTGAAACAGCAAAATCGCAACATTCTATAAGATTGTGTTTAAACAGTTAAGGGTGCTTGACATGCTATGCATTCGGCCACCTTTTCTTGTTTAATCAGTGACAGGAGTTCCAATCCTGTACGAGGTTGTTTGCGTTTCACTTCGGGCTTATGACCTTGATTAGTCGAGGGTGGCCAGAAGGCTCCCTTTTCGATAGCTACTACACCGATGTGTTGGGGAGGGCACTACTCCATTCCTTGGATTGCTCCACTTTACTCCTGATCCTTACCTTATTATACTGAGTGTTACGCAAGGTAGCATCAAATACCAGTTTTTTGAGTCTTTGGTATAACTCGACCTGGGATTGAACCTTGGTCTCCCGGACTCTTAACTCATAAGGCCAACGACCTGGTTATAAGTGTACAGTAAAAAAAAAAGTAAAGTTGGTGACCTTAGTCGAGGATGACCCGAAGACTCCCTTTTCAATGCTACTACATCGAAGTGTAGGGGAGGGCGCAACTCCATTCCCAGGATTGCTCCACTTTACCCTTGATCCTTACCTTATAATGCTTATTGTTAAGCAAGGCGGCATCAAGTACCATTTTTTGAGTCTTTGGTATGACTCGACCAGGGATTGCTTGGTTTAGAAACCAGAAAAGGAGAAGAAAACTGAATTTAAATCCTTTCACGCCGCTTAAAAATTGAGATTGTGTCACATCCTACCCGTTGCAGAGATGATGAAAACCTTATACCATCGTCATTCCATTGATAACACGATTTTTTGAAAAAAAAATACAAAATAAATTTTTTTCTGGATTTTTTTCAATAGATATAAACTCTGCATTGCTGGCAAAAATTACTTGAATCTTACTAAATATTTGTTCTGAGGCTATTCAAAATGGCAACAAATCAAATAGAGTGAGCAGAGGTCTGTCATCAAATTTTTGGTGGCTGGAGAGGGCAAACCATATGAAATTAATGGAAGAATGTATGTGGAAAAGCGCGTTTTAGTAAAAAAAATGTTTATATAGATTAACTAAACTTGGGTTTGCCACGACAAGCCTTAGTCAAAAAGACCGTCGATGGAGTGGAAACATACTGACTTTCCAGTAAATGGTTGGTTGTGTTTTACGGCATATCAACCCTTGTAGGTTATTTAATGTCAATTCCTCTTTATACATCTATATTAATGTATATGATCTTTAATAGTTTGTAGGTGACAATTTTTAAACGAGCCAGGGATCATTTGTTTGCGCACACACACAAAGATCGGCTGAAAAGTTCTGAGGATCACCAAGATACTTATAGAATGGGATCAAATAAGGTTTATTTTTCAACATAGCTCCCACCCTTGTAGTTCATACATTTTTCCATTAATGTTGAAATTTTTGGATCCCACTGATTAAAAAGAAATGAACACCAGATAGGACGTCATTATGTAAATTTTCCAGTCTGCGTTCTTATGTATGTATGTGTACATACATACATACATACTTACAATATGAATACAAATGACAAAACTCTACTATATATATATATATATATAACCCCGTATATACACATACCTACCAACCAAGAGACACACATACCTACACACACACACACACATATATATGTAAAATATACAAACCACCAAACACTAAAGCAAGCATTGGCTTTGTTGTGTGCTTTTCAAAGGCAGAAAACTATTAGACTCAGTGGAATGAAAATTAGTCTATAAGACGAATTTGACTTGAGAATGAACATGGGCGATGAGAAAGCTGCCTTCTGAAGTCACTAGAGGTTTCTATAAATTAATTTTGGGCCAAAACTTCTATTTCAAACCAAACAGAAAGAGATAGTGAGTTTATTGTGGAATAAGTAGTTCCAGAGGATATGGAAAAAAATAAAGAAATAAAAAATTATTAAAGAAAGAGAAAGTCGTCTCTTTTGCCCGGAGGAAGAGTCTGGCAATGCTGTATAACCAGGAGCATAAAAATTCTTGTTTTTATTTTGATAGAATAGTACGCGCGATTTTCGCCCATATTTTTTAATATGTGGAAATTCCTGTAATGAAATAATAGTTTATTTCTGACCCTAATAACAACGGGTAATTCAACTCGCCTCTTTATCGATGGGAAAAAAGGGATGAAAATCAGACATACATGTTTTGCTATTGGTCCTAGTGGGTAGAGTGTTCGCCAAGGCCCAGGAGACCAGGGTTCAGTCCTTAGTCGCGTCATACCAAAGACTTAAAAAGTGGTATTTGATACCGCCTTGCTTAACACTTAGCATTATAAGGTACGTATCTAGGGTTAAGTGGAGTAATCCGAGGGAAGGAGTAGCGCCCTCCTCTACACCTCAGTGTAGTAGCTATTGAAAAAATAAGCCTTCGGCTCGCCCTCGACTACAGTCGCCAAATTTACTTACTTATAGCTTTTCCAGAAGATTTCTCCCGTACAGTCAGATTCGTACAAATCTTACTCCATATATATGACACACTCACAAACACACATTTATGTGAGAGACAAGAAGTCTCCACGCCGATCGAAGTGTGTGGATGTGTCCATAAGAATAAATATCGAAGAACACACACACACATACACATGCGCTCTAAGAGAAGACAGAAAAAGGTACCCCAAATGACAAATATGAGAATTTCGTCAACGCGCACCTAGAGGCGGCAGCGAAGTGTATTCCAACAAAACCTAGAACTAAATATAGAGTCCCATTGCAAACGTTAGCGGTTAGAGAAAAACGTGCACACGTGAAAACTGCCTCCAAAAGCTATAGGAAGAACCCAACAAACACAAATGCCATAAAACTAAAAAAGGCACAATATCAATTAACAGAACAGACAGAATACATACAAAATCGGATAGATAAGATTAGAGACTCAGTCGAAGATAGGCAATCTAGGATAGCCTGGCAAACAATAAACGAAGTGAGTAGAAGGAAGAGCACAACCAAAGCAAAACTGAAAGCTGCAAACCAACAAGAAAGAATAAAACTGTGGAAACATCATTTCGAAAATCTACTTGGAAACCCACCAAAAGTTACGCATGAACCAATCACCAGAATTATTAGTAAGCAATTGGACATTAAACTAGGACCGTTCACACAAGAAGAACTCGACTCGGTTCTTAGAAAAATAAAAATATGAAACCTGCAGGGCTTGACGAGATTCCCCCAGAAGTATCGAAGACCAGACAATTCGACGACATACTGCTCCGACACTGCAACGCAGTCTATAATCAAAACCCGATAGACAGATGGATGAAGGGATGCATCCCCACTTCCCTAAAAAGTTTGACCTCGGATTAGCCAAGAACTACCGAGGTGTAACGCTTACATCCATAGCAGCCAAAATTTTCAATGCCCTACTACAAAACCGCATAGAACCCCAAATCGACAACATCCTTAGGAAAAACCAAAATGGCTTCCGAAGAAATAGATCCACGACCTTACAAATATTGACCATCCGTAGAATCCTTGAAGGCGTACGGGCAAAAAACCTACAGGCGACATTACTATTTGTCGACTTTACCAAGGCTTTCGATTCCATTCACTGAAGGAAGATGGAACAAATTCTACCAGCATACGGCCTACCAAAAAGAAACCGTAGCAGCCATAACGATTCTCTATAGAAACACCAAAATGAGAGTACGTTCTCCAGATGGAGACACAGAATACTTCGACATTGTAGCAGGGGTACTACAAGGGGACACGCTAGCCCCATACCTCTTTATCATCCGTCTAGACTATGTGCTTAGAATATCGATCGATAAAATCAGAGAAAACGGCTTCGAGCTGACAAAGAAAAGAAGCAGGAGGTATCCCGCAAAAACAACTACCGACGCCGACTACGCCGATGACATAGCGAGACTGGCAAATATACCCAACCAAGCCGAAATACTACTGCATAGTTTGGAACGAGCCGCCGCAGGCATTGGCCTCCATGTCAATGCACACAAAACTGAATATATGTGCTTTAATCAAACAGGCGACATTTCCACACTAGAGGGAACCTCTCTGAAACTGGGAGACAAATTCACCTACCAAGGAAGCAGTTTCTCATCAACCGAAAAAGACATCGACACGCGGCTAACGAAAGCATGGACAGCTATCGATAAGCTATCGATCATATGGAAATCAGACCTGACCGATAAAAGGAAACGCAGTTTCTTCCAGGCAGCGGTCGTATCGATACTGCTGTACGAATGCACTACTTGGACGCTAACAAAACGGCTGGAGAAGAAGCTAAACGGCAATTACACAAGAATGTTGCGAGCAATATTGAATAAGTCCTGGCGGCAACACCCAACGAAGCACCAACTATACTGACACCTGCCTCCCATCACGAAAACTATCCAAGTTAGACGAATCAGACATGCAGGACACTGCTGGAGAAGCAGGGACGAGCTCATAAGTGATGTACTCCTATGGACCTCCACATATGGCCGAGCAAAAGCAGGACGACCAGCTAGAACATGCATAGAGCAGCTATGTGAGGATACGGGATGTAGCCCTGAAGACCTGCTAGAGGCGAGGAATAATAGGGAGAAGTGGCGAGAGAGGGCCAGGGATATCCGTGCTAGCGGCACGACATGATGATGATGACATGCGCTCACACACACACTCATATGTGAGAGTCAAGAAGTCTCCATGCCGATGGAGGTGTGTGGATATGTCCATACGAATAAATATCGGAGAATACATACACACACACACACACACATATATATATATATATATATATATATATACACACACACACATATATGTGAATACACGCACATATACATAAACGTGCGCACATACATATGCATACATATGTAAACTTATGAATAACAACAAACACACACTCACACACACACACACATATATATGACAGATATACGATTTGATAAACTAAAATATATGTATACGCATATACAAACAGGTACATGCACACAGAGACTTATACACATATATGTTGGCATTTGTACGTATATATGTGTACATATATATGCATTTATATATTCAAATACATAGATTTATATATCCAAATATATAGTTATATAGAGATATATAGGCATATATGTGCGCGTATATATATGCATTTATATATGCATGTATGTATATATGCATATGCACACACACACACACACATATATATATATATACGCATACACACACATACATACATTTACACTCACATGTAGACACACCCATATATATATATATATATATACACGTATACATGGGTGCATATATATACACCTACATATGTATATCATTCATATATGCACACACACACACACATATATATATATATATATATATACGTACACAGACATGCCCGTATATATCCATATATATATATATAAACACATATTCTTACAGAACACACATTTTTAGCCTTAAAATCAACCCCAAAAACATAGATAAGAATATTCTAAAAATTTCGGATCAAAATAGCATTAACATTGAAGTTAAACTTTTATATTTTTCAACCACTCAGCTAAAAACGCAACATAAGAACATTCTGGAAAATTCGGCTCAGAAACTAATTAACAGAAAAATATTTAGGCTCCAAAATAAATAAGTAATTATACGAATCTGAATGGTCAAGAAATGTCTGCACGCTTGAATTTTAGGACCTGCAAGAAAACTTAACAAAATACTATTTTTGATCCACTTTAGTTCAACAAAAAAGTATAAATAACGAAGAATTTAATTAAGACATTTCACTACCAGACAGAGAGAGGCAAGGACGACAGACCACAGAAAGCATCGCACACGGGACACAGAGCAAAGAAGCATGCGACGTTCTATTGTCAACTACTGGAATGCGACACGTTGTCACCAAAGATCATAAACCATTAGAAAAAACGCACGTGTAGACTTAAGAGAACGAAAGGCCCATATTTACGGTCACACCCTTATACAAACACACACACACACACTTACGCATACACATGTAAGTAAAGTCAAGTTTTTATCCTTTTAACTCGGCCAACTATGGACACATTGATTCAGTAGACTTTCCCAACATGTACACACGCACACACTGGTCAACAAATAATTTTTTTTGAACTGGCCATAGCTGTGTTTTCCACACACACATAAAATGAACATTGTAATTTAATTGTTTTAATCATGTTTGTTATTATGATTATTGAATTGTTTATTTCTTAATATTTGTTGTTGTCACATTCCATTTGTTTACGTACTTGTTAAATTTGTGTTGTATTTGTGGAAACGAAACTCGAAAGTAACTCCCGTAAATTACGGAAGGTACTTAGTCCTCCACACGTTTAATTTGAGGTTGAAAAACAGCAAATATAAATTACAGTCTATATATGTGTATAAAAAAAAAGAAAAAACCTATATAAATTTAAATTCTCCGGCGAAAGTAAAGGGGGTTAAAACAAAGTATTAGAAAAATTAAGAAACCAGAAAAAGGGTGTTTCTGTAAATTCCCTTTGACAATTTTTTAGGTTAATTAAAGGCACCTGGTGGCTGCCGAAAGGTTTTTTAAGAGGAAGACTATGGCCCCATTAACTGAGGGAATTAATGTAAAAGTAGTAAACGGAAAAATATAAGATAATCGTTTACCAGGATACATTATATATAAATTTCCTTCCGCTACGAAAAAAATCAAGCATATGTTCAAATTAGGATAGGTTAATTTACAGGAACACCGTTTTCCTGTTTTCTTAAGTTTTCTAATACTTTGTTTTAACCCCTTTTACTTTCGCTTGAGAATCTAAATCTGTATAGGTTTTTCTTTTTTTCATACACATATATAGACTGTAATCGATATTTGCTGTTTTTCAACCTCAAATTAAACGCGTGGAATCATCTGATGAGACGAAGAGTATAATAATATTCTTCGCCGAAATAAGTTTATAATAACAATCTAACCAGGTTTGAGTTTTCTTCTAATTACATTATATATATATATATATATATATATACACAAAGACGCATTACTGAAAAAAATGAGAGTAGAAAAGCTACAGGCCTCGACGAAATACCTTCTGAAGCAAGACAAGATTTGACGACATATTTCTTCAATTATGTAACGCCGTATATTTACAAAACACAGAAGAGAAATGCCCGAAATGCAGCATTCTCTAAGAAAGGTGACCTCGGAATCACTAAGAACTACAGAAGCATAAGTCTTATTGCTTTATTAGCTTAGAATAATCTCCAGGAACTTAAGGTTGGGTTGGGTTGGGTTTTATGGCAAATCAACTATTGTAGATTATTCAATAGCAAATCCTGTTATATATATATATATATATATATATATAGTGTGTGTGTGTGTGTGTGTTTTGTTTGCAGATTTTGTCAATATCATTTTAAAATAAGCCTGAACTAATATTTTTGCACACAGCAAAATAGTTTCAAGTATTTCTATAATAATGACAACAGTTCAACGTCAGTCATTTGGTACTATTTACCAACCCCTCCGCTCGGGCAGGATATGACACAAGGTCAATTTTTAAGCGGAGTTTAACAGGTTTGAATTCAGAGTTTTCCTTCTCCTAGACTAGTTGCCTAACCAAGGCTGAAGAACCTAGTCTGTCCTACTATTTACCCATAGCTGGAGGGAGAATAATTGGATTCATACCTTTCCCAAGGGTATTAGTGGTATGTGAAATGCAATCAGTATCGTCCAGGATTTGAACTCGTATCGCCGTGTTCATTTCCTACGGCGATAACGACTACACCACGGGCACATTTGGTAGCTCACATTTAAATGGATATACAGATATTAGTAAGGGAATAGAATGTTGATAATTTAATTTTTAAATAAGTTAGAACAAATTTGTTTGCGCGCTAGTATTGCTATTGCTTCTACACATTCAAATGGTTTCAATTATTGTTAACTCTAATAATTCTATTCATTATTAATCATTTGTTTGATGACATTAAAGTAGTTACGTTATATTGCTATTTAACAATAATTATTAACTCGAAGAAACTAAGTTGATGCTACAGTAAGCATAGAGTCCGGACCTAGCTTTCTCGGATTATTACTAGTTCTGATCCATTGTCCGCTTCCTGAGCTCGCGACGCTTCAACAAATAATTGGAAGTGGAAGCCTCAGTGAAGGAGTTCTTTGCCTCAAAGGACAAGAAAGGGTATCAGCGTAGCATCAAAGAACTGGAAGAAAGGTGGCTTCAGATATTGCAACACAATGGCCTCTACTTTGAATGCTAGTTCCGCTTTTGCTGCAACTTGAAGAATAAAGAAAATTACCAAAGTTACCAAAATATTGCAGAACTTTTGACTCGCCCTAGTAAGTGATCATTAACTTGCGCGGGGGTGTCCTCGTGGTCTAATGGTTAATGCGATGGACTGCGGAATCGTAGTAAGCGAGTTCGTACTCCAGTCGCGCTATTACGTCAACTTTCGGACAAATACCCTTGGGAAAGGTATGAACACCCTTATCCTCCCAGCTATGGGTTAGATAGTACTACTAGTGGTGTTCTTTTAAGAGAATGGCTTTGGCATTATATAACCTACAAATGTTGATATGCCATTAAACAAACAAACCAAACCAAACCATTAACTTGCGCAACTGTTTAGATTCACTCAACAGTTCTTTCAGAACTCTTTAGAAACGATCACCAATCAGAGTCTGCATATTCCACCAAGAAAAAAAAAAAATCTTGGCATTATAGATTTATCTACCTTGTTTTAAACACGCAGCAGTCTTCAAAACAGATTCATGCTGTTGTTATACGTTTATTTTTATTCTTTCAAAATATACCAAGGGAAACTGATTTTTGCCTCTACTATCTTTGATTTAGTTCGATTACTTAGAACACCGCCAGATTCTATGTATGAGAGAAGAGTGTCCATATTGAAGATCGCTGGAATGATCCCAAATTGGGGTGCTCAATTTTTGGGTGCCTTGGCAGTAATGATGAAGGCATTTCTTGTAGTCGAGAGCTTAACGATTTTGGCGCCAATTTCACTACTTCTTCTTCGTTACTCGTGGAAATGGCTGATGTAGGCTTCCGCCGGAAGTGATCGTTGATTACGAATGTTCTGGCTCCGGATATCAGCTCACGAGCCAACTGGCTAAACAAGGGTTGAGAAGAGACGCACGTTTGCCAGTAACGACTCATCATATCATATTTGAAAATAAGCAGAGAAATATCTAATGGCTGACCTTAGAGCAAATAAACGAATAATAAAAAGAAAAAAAAGTTTGTTGAATTAGAGTGATTGATTTAGCCGCACGCCAACCAATGTAGGCTTATTTTATGCCAAGAGGTTGGAGAATCGCGTTCATTGTACGTTTATGTTAGCATTTTTTTGTATTTTTGTTGTTTAGGAGGGTTTTTTTCGGACACGATCCGATCGAATACGAATAATTTTAAAACATTTATTTAACCCTTAAATGTGACCCAAACGGGTATAACCACTCCGGGTCAGAGTAGATTTACATTTTTGTATGAGATTTTGAATAAAAGTCTAACTAGAATGAGTCAAAAGTTTTGCAATATTTTAGTAACCTGAAACACTATTCAGCCCTTTTGGATGCAAATGCAGAGGTCATAAATATGACCAACTACCCTGGATTGTGTAAGTCTGAGCTTGAGTGCTATTAACCGGATTTGCCTCTAAGGTCCAGAGTACGGCCTCAGAATCCACAATTTTGGGGCTGCCTGATCGTGTAGATTCTTGCAATCTACTTACTGTACTGTGATCAACAACAAATATTTTAGGGTTCATCTGCGGCGTTATGGCTAAGTTCGAATTTGCAAAGTATAATTTCTCGAATTAAATTTTGTTGCACGTTCTTTTGAGCGACTTTTATATTACACATGGAGTGAGCGATGCACAACGTGTCGGTGCACCACCTACCACGATACTACCAACGGCTTGAACAATTTCGGTCCCGTGATATACATGTGGCAAAATACTGCAAAACGTTTGACTCATCCGAGTATCTTTATATAAATATAAATATTTTTTCTTTACATCGGAATGATACTGTTCTGAAAATTCTTGAAATTAGTTTAAAAAAAGGGGTATTTGATTGACTTTCAAATATTTCCGAGAATGTTTCTTTAAAAAAATACCTTTTTCATGAATATATGAATAAACACTGAAGAATTGAAAAAAATTAAAATCGAATGAAATGGTGATTTTTGGCAATTTCTAAAAATCAAGGTGTAATCGGCTTACAATTTTCTTTGGAATTTTAACACGTAAATTTGGTTTTACCGTCTAAACAACTTTTCAGATCTTAAAAAAAACAAATCTCTTATAATTTTTATGTTCAATTTTACAATGTAAATTTCAATAAGTTTTCTTATTCAAAGAAAAAAAAAAAAACCAAAAAACAATACTGTGTAGAGAGACAACAAATATCTTTCCTTGTGATTTGTGGGCGTGTCTTTAGACACCACGTGTCCATCGGTCACGTGAGAATTCAGACTTCTTTCTTAGTACCAAGATATAACCAGTTTATTTCTGACAATGAAATAAAATAGAAAAAAAAAGGAAAGTTGTCCAAATTTGCTTGAACTGTACAAAAACTACATTAAAAGGAGTATTGATTATTCTATTAATGGTAATTTCTGAAAATCAAGGTGTAATTCGCTTACTATCTTTCTATTTTTACGCCTAAGTTTTGTTTTACTGTGTAAACAATTTTTTAGATAAAAAAATTACCTATTTTATTTTTTTTACGTTTGTCAGACATAATTTTATGATAAATTTTCACCCAATCATTCTTCCGATAGATAAAGTTTATTACAGTAAATGTAATACGTTTACCGACCCCCTTCCGACTCCAATGCACTTATCAACATTTTGAATTGTTCCATTAACCCCTCGGGGTCATCATCGACCATTTTGATGATTCTAATGTAGCGAGTTCAAACCTCCAAGGGAACCCCACGCTAATAGCCCAGTGTCAGACTAAGTTTCCAAAAATACTTGTAAAGAATTTTACTTTCAACTAATATATATATATATATATATATATATATATATATATATTATGTAAGTGAGAGAGAGAGAAAGAAAGGCTTAAATATTCTTATATGGAGCATTATATAATTACAAAAAAGGTAAAATGTAGAGGTTACAGGCCACGATAGACTTATGGTTTTCAAGTTACTGCTCTGTCAACAGGTTGGTATCAGCCATTGACTTCACTGCTCGAGAATGGTTTTTCCCAATCGATTCTATATATATATATTTACCAACCCTTCCAAACGAGTTGGAAACGACACAAAGTCAATTTTTTTTAAGCGGGGTTTAACAGGTTTAAATTCAGAGTTTTCATTTTTCTAGACCGCTTTCCATACAAAAATTAAAGAGGCCAGTCTAGTTTACTATTTACCCATGGCTGGGAGAAAAATTGTTTCATTCCTTTCCAAAGGATTTGGTTTGGTTTGGTTTGATGGCATATCAACCATTGAAGGTTATTAAATGCCAAATCCATTTTTATACATATAAACAGTTCTACTTCAAACAATTCAGTTTATCCTAAGTACGCAGTTTAAATGTCAAAAAAGTTCTATTTCAAAAAATTCAGTTTAGTATAAGCACACAGTTTAATTCTATTTAACCCATAGATAGGAAGCTATCAGGTGCTACCACTCCAGGTCACAGTGGACATTGGGAGCGATGACAATAAAGAGGTACTCCGCATTCTCCAAAGCTCCAGCATTAGCGGAGCCTCACCATCAGATTCTTTAATGCCATATCAAGGATACTCGTTGGGAGGTCTTGACCCTCTGCAGAGATGCAGTTGGTGTATTCTGCAGCCCCAGCCGATTGGGCCATTTCCAAAGGTATTAGTGCTATGTGAAATGCAAGTAGCCTATTTCGAGTTTTACTTATAAAATATTAAGTTTCATATACAAAGTTAATGGTTATCTAAAATAAAACTGAAACAACCAACAAACAATTTCATCAATGTGGAAAAAAAACGCTATAGAAGTTGGTTTGTTATTCAGAAAACTTACAATTAACCTTCCTGTCGATGTGTTGTATGAAACAAGAAAATTCAAGTAAAAGTTATCTGCCCTTAGTTCAGCCCAGCCCTCCCACATTCTACTGTCTCGAAAAACTTGTGTATAGGAGACTTATTTCTTTTCTTCTTCGAACATCATTTGTCTCACAAAATCAATAGAGAGAACACGCATCTTTATATCGGCTCAGCCAGTTTGATAATGAAAGATACTCGACTTGAGATTAATAAACGATAAAATGAGTGTCTACGAGGAACGAATTGAACAGACGCAGACAATTTTGCGACCAGAGTGGCAAGGGGTTAGGAATGAAAGAAATACCAAGATACAGCGTTGGACCTTTTCATGATCCCGGTCACTGAACCTGAGTTGGGTTCCTGTACGGATCGAAATGATACGATAGGCAGTAAATTAAAATGGAAAGGAGGAATATGAAACGGTACAAATGTATAAATACCTCAGTAAATACACACATATACACACGCACATTTAGTAAAATAACAACGTACAACGTTTCTATGACATTCGCTCGGTAGGCTACCAGACAAATTTCATCCACGCAAAATTATTCGGACTTGTATTAACAGTGTTCTACCGAGTTCGATTTATCTGATCGATGGTGAAAATACATACAGCAATTCTAAGATTAGTATTTGATTTAACAAGATTTCTACGGGAGGCGCGTGTGGTGTAAGGAAATGGACACGGCGACCCATGTTCAAATCCGGGACGTGGTGGTTTAAATTACACATAGCGCTAATACTTTTTGGAAAGGTATTCTTTCAAGTACTCTCCTACCAGCTTTAGGTAAATGGCAGAGAACACTAGGCTCTTCTAGGAGAAGGGAAATTCTAAGATCAAACTTTAAACTCCGCTTAAAAATTGACCTTGTGTCACTTTTTGCTCGTCGTTGATAATCACCTACAAGATTTCTATGAGTTTGACTATTCGTCCTGGTAGCAAAAAAACGATATAAGATTCACTCTTCGGTCTTTTTGGACAATTCGCATGGAAATCATCGGGTATTCTCTTCAGGGAGGGTATACCAATTTTTATGCAGCAGAAAAAGGTAAAAAAAGTCATGTTCGATTCTCTCTCAATATATATATTTATTTATTTATTGCTATAGTGGCGAGAGTTAATAGAATGAGTTGGTCTGATCTGTATATTTGTATCATCTTTTATTGTTTTCAACGGTAAAAGATTAATAAAAACTGACTGGAAAAAGAAAGACGTCCCCCTCCATCAAATTTCAAATGAATGCTACAGTTTATGAAAGCTGAGGAATGAATCCGTCAAAATTTTGTAGAATCAAACAATCACACTCATACGAATATATAACTAAATAAACAAATGGTCAGTTGAAGACACGTGTATAGCAAAAAATAATTTTCATTCACCGAATAGACATGCTATGTTACTAGTTAATTTTCACGCTTCTTTTATAGCAAATCAGATATTTTAGAAACTTTCTACAAAAAAAAAAAAAAAAAAAAAAAAAAAAAAGAAAAAATTCTCCCGATTACTTAAGGTCAAAACTAGTTGAATAAGACAAAGAAAATATTCGTATTTGTCCTATCACTTGCTAACCTTATATATATATATATATATATATACACACACACACTTTTCGATTTATTTTTCATCATCTTGACAGATCTACCAAAAATATCAACCTATCTATTTCTCTCTCTCTCTATATATATATGTATGTATATTGTAGAGGCTTATGGTTCTCCCTAGCTCATTTGGTGTGTTAATGGAGGATCAGTCTTATCAAATAGCACTTAATAACAATGATAGAGCATATGTGTGTGTGTGTTTGTGTGTGTGTGTGTGTGTCAAGATTGGAATGGAGTTCACAGATCCTCTAGAAATCTTCTTGAAACAACAAAAGACACACACACATGAGTTAAGGTTGAAATGAAATCCATAGATCTACGAGTTCGCAAGAATATATATACATCCGGGATTTTACTATATATACTTCATTCATCACAATCAGCTTCGTCAAGGGTTTGAAATCGGGAGGCTGCGCAAATGTCCCATGACGATAACCGTTATGCTACGAACGCCCTCTTTTATCGGTTGTAACAATAGGTTCGGCGTATATTTTTAATCGACATAAAACTTCTAAAGAAAAGAAGTAACGGCTTGTCTTACTGTACATTGATTTTGTATGATATTTTTTAAAATCTTAACTTTTATACATTACTCTTACATTACAACCAACGTGTTTCCTCGTTAAACCAATCGAAGAAGTAGAAATTTTTTCATTCGAAAATTATGTTATATACCCTAAATATCAACTAATGATCATATTTAGGGTATATAACATAATGGGTATGTCCCATTACTCACACTGTTATATACCCTACCTATGAACATTAATGGGTATGTCCCATTCCTCATAAATACGTTGGACACTATTGAGAGGGTTTTTTATGCTGACTTGGGCACCTCTGGTGGTGTCGGGGCACCTCTGGTGGTGTAACGGTTAGCAAGCTAGACTAGCAAGCCTACACGAGTGAGTTCGATTCTCATTGGGCGCCCCATTCATTCGGCCTTGTGCCACATCGAAGCAAAGAGCTTTGTAAATTACTTTATGCTGACTTAGGGGCACCTCTTGTGGCGTAGGGGCACCTCTGGTGGTGTAACGGTTAGCAAGCTAGACTAGCAAACCTACACGAGTGAGTTCGAGTCTCATTGGGCGCCCCATTCATTCGGCCTTGTGCCACATCGAAGCAACGAGCTTTGTAAATTACTTTATGCTGACTTAGGCACCTCTGGTGGTGTAACGGTTAGCAAGCTAGACTAGCAAGCCTACACGAGTGAGTTCGATTCTCATTGGGCGCCCCTTTCATTCGGCCTTGTGCCACATCGAAGCAAAGAGCTTTGTAAATTACTTTATGCTGACTTAGGGGCACCTCTGGTGGTGTAGGGGCACCTCTGGTGGTGTAACGGTTAGCAAGCTAGACTAGCAAACCTACACGAGTGAGTTCGAGTCTCATTGGGCGCCCCGTTTATTCGGCCTTGTGCCACATCGAAGCAACGAGCTTTGTAAATTACTTTATGCTGACTTGGGCACCTCTGGTGGTGTCGGGGCACCTCTGGTGGTGTAACGGTTAGCAAGCTAGACTAGCAAGCCTACACGAGTGAGTTCGATTCTCATTGGGCGCCCCATTCATTCGGCCTTGTGCCACATCGAAGCAAAGAGCTTTGTAAATTACTTTATGCTGACTTAGGGGCACCTCTGGTGGCGTAGGGGCACCTCTGGTGGTGTAACGGTTAGCAAGCTAGACTAGCAAACCTACACGAGTGAGTTCGAGTCTCATTGGGCGCCCCATTCATTCGGCCTTGTGCCACATCGAAGCAACGAGCTTTGTAAATTACTTTATGCTGACTTAGGCACCTCTGGTGGTGTAACGGTTAGCAAGCTAGACTAGCAAGCCTACACGAGTGAGTTCGATTCTCATTGGGCGCCCCTTTCATTCGGCCTTGTGCCACATCGAAGCAAAGAGCTTTGTAAATTACTTTATGCTGACTTAGGGGCACCTCTGGTGGTGTAGGGGCACCTCTGGTGGTGTAACGGTTAGCAAGCTAGACTAGCAAGCCTACACGAGTGAGTTCGATTCTCATTGGGCGCCCCATTCATTCGGCCTTGTGCCACATCGAAGCAAAGAGCTTTGTAAATTACTTTATGCTGACTTAGGGGCACCTCTGGTGGCGTAGGGGCACCTCTGGTGGTGTAACGGTTAGCAAGCTAGACTAGCAAACCTACACGAGTGAGTTCGAGTCTCATTGGGCGCCCCATTCATTCGGCCTTGTGCCACATCGAAGCAACGAGCTTTGTAAATTACTTTATGCTGACTTAGGCACCTCTGGTGGTGTAACGGTTAGCAAGCTAGACTAGCAAGCCTACACGAGTGAGTTCGATTCTCATTGGGCGCCCCTTTCATTCGGCCTTGTGCCACATCGAAGCAAAGAGCTTTGTAAATTACTTTATGCTGACTTAGGGGCACCTCTGGTGGTGTAGGGGCACCTCTGGTGGTGTAACGGTTAGCAAGCTAGACTAGCAAGCCTACACGAGTGAGTTCGAGTCTCATTGGGCGCCCCATTCATTCGGCCTTGTGCCACATCGAAGCAAAGAGCTTTGTAAATTACTTTATGCTGACTTAGGGGCACCTCTGGTGGTGTAGGGGCACCTCTGGTGGTGTAACGGTTAGCAAGCTAGACTAGCAAACCTACACGAGTGAGTTCGAGTCTCATTGGGCGCCCCGTTTATTCGGCCTTGTGCCACATCGAAGCAACGAGCTTTGTAAATTACTTTATGCTGACTTGGGCACCTCTGGTGGTGTCGGGGCACCTCTGGTGGTGTAACGGTTAGCAAGCTAGACTAGCAAGCCTACACGAGTGAGTTCGATTCTCATTGGGCGCCCCATTCATTCGGCCTTGTGCCACATCGAAGCAAAGAGCTTTGTAAATTACTTTATGCTGACTTAGGGGCACCTCTTGTGGCGTAGGGGCACCTCTGGTGGTGTAACGGTTAGCAAGCTAGACTAGCAAACCTACACGAGTGAGTTCGAGTCTCATTGGGCGCCCCATTCATTCGGCCTTGTGCCACATCGAAGCAACGAGCTTTGTAAATTACTTTATGCTGACTTAGGCACCTCTGGTGGTGTAACGGTTAGCAAGCTAGACTAGCAAGCCTACACGAGTGAGTTCGATTCTCATTGGGCGCCCCTTTCATTCGGCCTTGTGCCACATCGAAGCAAAGAGCTTTGTAAATTACTTTATGCTGACTTAGGGGCACCTCTGGTGGTGTAGGGGCACCTCTGGTGGTGTAACGGTTAGCAAGCTAGACTAGCAAACCTACACGAGTGAGTTCGAGTCTCATTGGGCGCCCCGTTTATTCGGCCTTGTGCCACATCGAAGCAACGAGCTTTGTAAATTACTTTATGCTGACTTGGGCACCTCTGGTGGTGTCGGGGCACCTCTGGTGGTGTAACGGTTAGCAAGCTAGACTAGCAAGCCTACACGAGTGAGTTCGATTCTCATTGGGCGCCCCATTCATTCGGCCTTGTGCCACATCGAAGCAAAGAGCTTTGTAAATTACTTTATGCTGACTTAGGGGCACCTCTGGTGGCGTAGGGGCACCTCTGGTGGTGTAACGGTTAGCAAGCTAGACTAGCAAACCTACACGAGTGAGTTCGAGTCTCATTGGGCGCCCCATTCATTCGGCCTTGTGCCACATCGAAGCAACGAGCTTTGTAAATTACTTTATGCTGACTTAGGCACCTCTGGTGGTGTAACGGTTAGCAAGCTAGACTAGCAAGCCTACACGAGTGAGTTCGATTCTCATTGGGCGCCCCTTTCATTCGGCCTTGTGCCACATCGAAGCAAAGAGCTTTGTAAATTACTTTATGCTGACTTAGGGGCACCTCTGGTGGTGTAGGGGCACCTCTGGTGGTGTAACGGTTAGCAAGCTAGACTAGCAAGCCTACACGAGTGAGTTCGATTCTCATTGGGCGCCCCATTCATTCGGCCTTGTGCCACATCGAAGCAAAGAGCTTTGTAAATTACTTTATGCTGACTTAGGGGCACCTCTGGTGGCGTAGGGGCACCTCTGGTGGTGTAACGGTTAGCAAGCTAGACTAGCAAACCTACACGAGTGAGTTCGAGTCTCATTGGGCGCCCCATTCATTCGGCCTTGTGCCACATCGAAGCAACGAGCTTTGTAAATTACTTTATGCTGACTTAGGCACCTCTGGTGGTGTAACGGTTAGCAAGCTAGACTAGCAAGCCTACACGAGTGAGTTCGATTCTCATTGGGCGCCCCTTTCATTCGGCCTTGTGCCACATCGAAGCAAAGAGCTTTGTAAATTACTTTATGCTGACTTAGGGGCACCTCTGGTGGTGTAGGGGCACCTCTGGTGGTGTAACGGTTAGCAAGCTAGACTAGCAAGCCTACACGAGTGAGTTCGAGTCTCATTGGGCGCCCCATTCATTCGGCCTTGTGCCACATCGAAGCAAAGAGCTTTGTAAATTACTTTATGCTGACTTAGGGGCACCTCTGGTGGTGTAGGGGCACCTCTGGTGGTGTAACGGTTAGCAAGCTAGACTAGCAAACCTACACGAGTGAGTTCGAGTCTCATTGGGCGCCCCGTTTATTCGGCCTTGTGCCACATCGAAGCAACGAGCTTTGTAAATTACTTTATGCTGACTTGGGCACCTCTGGTGGTGTCGGGGCACCTCTGGTGGTGTAACGGTTAGCAAGCTAGACTAGCAAGCCTACACGAGTGAGTTCGATTCTCATTGGGCGCCCCATTCATTCGGCCTTGTGCCACATCGAAGCAAAGAGCTTTGTAAATTACTTTATGCTGACTTAGGGGCACCTCTGGTGGCGTAGGGGCACCTCTGGTGGTGTAACGGTTAGCAAGCTAGACTAGCAAACCTACACGAGTGAGTTCGAGTCTCATTGGGCGCCCCATTCATTCGGCCTTGTGCCACATCGAAGCAACGAGCTTTGTAAATTACTTTATGCTGACTTAGGCACCTCTGGTGGTGTAACGGTTAGCAAGCTAGACTAGCAAGCCTACACGAGTGAGTTCGATTCTCATTGGGCGCCCCATTCATTCGGCCTTGTGCCACATCGAAGCAAAGAGCTTTGTAAATTACTTTATGCTGACTTAGGGGCACCTCTGGTGGTGTAGGGGCACCTCTGGTGGTGTAACGGTTAGCAAGCTAGACTAGCAAACCTACACGAGTGAGTTCGAGTCTCATTGGGCGCCCCGTTTATTCGGCCTTGTGCCACATCGAAGCAACGAGCTTTGTAAATTACTTTATGCTGACTTGGGCACCTCTGGTGGTGTCGGGGCACCTCTGGTGGTGTAACGGTTAGCAAGCTAGACTAGCAAGCCTACACGAGTGAGTTCGATTCTCATTGGGCGCCCCATTCATTCGGCCTTGTGCCACATCGAAGCAAAGAGCTTTGTAAATTACTTTATGCTGACTTAGGGGCACCTCTGGTGGCGTAGGGGCACCTCTGGTGGTGTAACGGTTAGCAAGCTAGACTAGCAAACCTACACGAGTGAGTTCGAGTCTCATTGGGCGCCCCATTCATTCGGCCTTGTGCCACATCGAAGCAACGAGCTTTGTAAATTACTTTATGCTGACTTAGGCACCTCTGGTGGTGTAACGGTTAGCAAGCTAGACTAGCAAGCCTACACGAGTGAGTTCGATTCTCATTGGGCGCCCCTTTCATTCGGCCTTGTGCCACATCGAAGCAAAGAGCTTTGTAAATTACTTTATGCTGACTTAGGGGCACCTCTGGTGGTGTAGGGGCACCTCTGGTGGTGTAACGGTTAGCAAGCTAGACTAGCAAACCTACACGAGTGAGTTCGAGTCTCATTGGGCGCCCCGTTTATTCGGCCTTGTGCCACATCGAAGCAACGAGCTTTGTAAATTACTTTATGCTGACTTGGGCACCTCTGGTGGTGTCGGGGCACCTCTGGTGGTGTAACGGTTAGCAAGCTAGACTAGCAAGCCTACACGAGTGAGTTCGATTCTCATTGGGCGCCCCATTCATTCGGCCTTGTGCCACATCGAAGCAAAGAGCTTTGTAAATTACTTTATGCTGACTTAGGGGCACCTCTGGTGGCGTAGGGGCACCTCTGGTGGTGTAACGGTTAGCAAGCTAGACTAGCAAACCTACACGAGTGAGTTCGAGTCTCATTGGGCGCCCCATTCATTCGGCCTTGTGCCACATCGAAGCAACGAGCTTTGTAAATTACTTTATGCTGACTTAGGCACCTCTGGTGGTGTAACGGTTAGCAAGCTAGACTAGCAAGCCTACACGAGTGAGTTCGATTCTCATTGGGCGCCCCTTTCATTCGGCCTTGTGCCACATCGAAGCAAAGAGCTTTGTAAATTACTTTATGCTGACTTAGGGGCACCTCTGGTGGTGTAGGGGCACCTCTGGTGGTGTAACGGTTAGCAAGCTAGACTAGCAAGCCTACACGAGTGAGTTCGATTCTCATTGGGCGCCCCATTCATTCGGCCTTGTGCCACATCGAAGCAAAGAGCTTTGTAAATTACTTTATGCTGACTTAGGGGCACCTCTGGTGGCGTAGGGGCACCTCTGGTGGTGTAACGGTTAGCAAGCTAGACTAGCAAACCTACACGAGTGAGTTCGAGTCTCATTGGGCGCCCCATTCATTCGGCCTTGTGCCACATCGAAGCAACGAGCTTTGTAAATTACTTTATGCTGACTTAGGCACCTCTGGTGGTGTAACGGTTAGCAAGCTAGACTAGCAAGCCTACACGAGTGAGTTCGATTCTCATTGGGCGCCCCTTTCATTCGGCCTTGTGCCACATCGAAGCAAAGAGCTTTGTAAATTACTTTATGCTGACTTAGGGGCACCTCTGGTGGTGTAGGGGCACCTCTGGTGGTGTAACGGTTAGCAAGCTAGACTAGCAAGCCTACACGAGTGAGTTCGAGTCTCATTGGGCGCCCCATTCATTCGGCCTTGTGCCACATCGAAGCAAAGAGCTTTGTAAATTACTTTATGCTGACTTAGGGGCACCTCTGGTGGCGTAGGGGCACCTCTGGTGGTGTAACGGTTAGCAAGCTAGACTAGCAAACCTACACGAGTGAGTTCGAGTCTCATTGGGCGCCCCATTCATTCGGCCTTGTGCCACATCGAAGCAACGAGCTTTGTAAATTACTTTATGCTGACTTAGGCACCTCTGGTGGTGTAACGGTTAGCAAGCTAGACTAGCAAGCCTACACGAGTGAGTTCGATTCTCATTGGGCGCCCCATTCATTCGGCCTTGTGCCACATCGAAGCAAAGAGCTTTGTAAATTACTTTATGCTGACTTAGGGGCACCTCTGGTGGTGTAGGGGCACCTCTGGTGGTGTAACGGTTAGCAAGCTAGACTAGCAAACCTACACGAGTGAGTTCGAGTCTCATTGGGCGCCCCGTTTATTCGGCCTTGTGCCACATCGAAGCAACGAGCTTTGTAAATTACTTTATGCTGACTTGGGCACCTCTGGTGGTGTCGGGGCACCTCTGGTGGTGTAACGGTTAGCAAGCTAGACTAGCAAGCCTACACGAGTGAGTTCGATTCTCATTGGGCGCCCCATTCATTCGGCCTTGTGCCACATCGAAGCAAAGAGCTTTGTAAATTACTTTATGCTAACTTAGGGGCACCTCTGGTGGTGTAACGGTTAGCAAGCTAGACTAGCAAACCTACACGAGTGAGTTCGAGTGTCATTGGGCGCCCCATTCATTCGGCCTTGTGCCACATCGAAGCAAAGAGCTTTGTAAATTATTTATGCTGACTTGGGCACCTCTGGTGGTGTAGGGGAACCTCTGGTGGTGTAACGGTTAGCAAGCTAGACTAGCAAACCTACACGAGTGAGTTCGAGTCTCATTGTTTACCCCATTCATTCGGCCTTGTGCCACATCGAAGCAAAGAGCTTCGTAAATTACTTTATGCTGACTTGGGCACCTCTGGTGGTGTAGGGGCACCTCTGGTGGTGTAACGGTTAGCAAGCTAGACTAGCAAACCTACACGAGTGAGTTCAATTCTCATTGGGCGCCCCCTTCATTCGGCCTTGTGCCACATCGAAGCAAAGAGCTTTGTAAATTACTTTATGGTGGTGTAGGGGCACCTCTGGTGGTGTAACGGTTAGCAACCTAGACTAGCAAACCTACACGAGTGAGTTCGAGTCTCATTGGGCGCCCCTTTCATTCGGCCTTGTGCCACATCGAAGCAAAGAGCTTTGTAAATTATTTATGCTGACTTGGGCACCTGTGGTGGTGTAGGGGCACCTCTGGTGGTGTAACGGTTAGCAAGCTAGACTAGCAAACCTACACGAGTGAGTTCGAGTCTCATTGGGCGCCCCTTTCATTCGGCCTTGTGCCACATCGAAGCAATGAGCTTTGTAAATTACTTTATGCTGACTTAGGGGCACCTCTGGTGGTGTAACGGTTAGCAAGCTAGACTAGCAAACCTACATGAGTGAGTTCGAGTGTCATTGGGCGCCCCGTTTATTCGGCCTTGTGCCACATCGAAGCAACGAGCTTTGTAAATTACTTTATGCTGACTTGGGCACCTCTGGTGGTGTCGGGGCACCTCTGGTTGTGTAACGGTTAGCAAGCTAGACAAGCAAGCCTACACGACTGAGTTCGAGTCGTATTGGGTGCCCCATTCATTCGGCCCTTGTGCCACATCAAAGCAAAGAGCTTTGTAAATTACTTTATGCTGACTTAGGGGCACCTCTGGTGGTGTAGGGGCACCTCTGGTTGTGTAACGGTTAGCAAGCTAGACAAGCAAGCCTACACGAGTGAGTTCGAGTCTCATTGGGCGCCCCGTTTATTCGGCCTTGTGCCACATCGAAGCAACGAGCTTTGTAAATTACTTTATGCTGACTTGGGCACCTCTGGTGGTGTCGGGGCACCTCTGGTGGTGTAACGGTTAGCAAGCTAGACTAGCAAGCCTACACGAGTGAGTTCGATTCTCATTGGGCGCCCCATTCATTCGGCCTTGTGCCACATCGAAGCAAAGAGCTTTGTAAATTACTTTATGCTAACTTAGGGGCACCTCTGGTGGTGTAACGGTTAGCAAGCTAGACTAGCAAACCTACACGAGTGAGTTCGAGTGTCATTGGGCGCCCCATTCATTCGGCCTTGTGCCACATCGAAGCAACGAGCTTTGTAAATTACTTTATGCTGACTTGGGCACCTCTGGTGGTGTCGGGGCACCTCTGGTGGTGTAACGGTTAGCAAGCTAGACTAGCAAGCCTACACGAGTGAGTTCGATTCTCATTGGGCGCCCCATTCATTCGGCCTTGTGCCACATCGAAGCAAAGAGCTTTGTAAATTACTTTATGCTAACTTAGGGGCACCTCTGGTGGTGTAACGGTTAGCAAGCTAGACTAGCAAACCTACACGAGTGAGTTCGAGTGTCATTGGGCGCCCCATTCATTCGGCCTTGTGCCACATCGAAGCAAAGAGCTTTGTAAATTATTTATGCTGACTTGGGCACCTCTGGTGGTGTAGGGGAACCTCTGGTGGTGTAACGGTTAGCAAGCTAGACTAGCAAACCTACACGAGTGAGTTCGAGTCTCATTGTTTACCCCATTCATTCGGCCTTGTGCCACATCGAAGCAAAGAGCTTCGTAAATTACTTTATGCTGACTTGGGCACCTCTGGTGGTGTAGGGGCACCTCTGGTGGTGTAACGGTTAGCAAGCTAGACTAGCAAACCTACACGAGTGAGTTCAATTCTCATTGGGCGCCCCGTTTTTTCGGCCTTGTGCCACATCGAAGCAACGAGCTTTGTAAATTACTTTATGCTGACTTGGGCACCTCTGGTGGTGTCGGGGCACCTCTGGTGGTGTAACGGTTAGCAAGCTAGACTAGCAAGCCTACACGAGTGAGTTCGATTCTCATTGGGCGCCCCATTCATTCGGCCTTGTGCCACATCGAAGCAAAGAGCTTTGTAAATTACTTTATGCTGACTTAGGGGCACCTCTGGTGGTGTAGGGGCACCTCTGGTGGTGTAACGGTTAGCAAGCTAGACTAGCAAACCTACACGAGTGAGTTCGAGTCTCATTGGGCGCCCCGTTTATTCGGCCTTGTGCCACATCGAAGCAACGAGCTTTGTAAATTACTTTATGCTGACTTGGGCACCTCTGGTGGTGTCGGGGCACCTCTGGTGGTGTAACGGTTAGCAAGCTAGACTAGCAAGCCTACACGAGTGAGTTCGATTCTCATTGGGCGCCCCATTCATTCGGCCTTGTGCCACATCGAAGCAAAGAGCTTTGTAAATTACTTTATGCTAACTTAGGGGCACCTCTGGTGGTGTAACGGTTAGCAAGCTAGACTAGCAAACCTACACGAGTGACTTCGAGTGTCATTGGGCGCCCCATTCATTCGGCCTTGTGCCACATCGAAGCAAAGAGCTTTGTAAATTATTTATGCTGACTTGGGCACCTCTGGTGGTGTAGGGGAACCTCTGGTGGTGTAACGGTTAGCAAGCTAGACTAGCAAACCTACACGAGTGAGTTCGAGTCTCATTGTTTACCCCATTCATTCGGCCTTGTTCCACATCGAAGCAAAGAGCTTCGTAAATTACTTTATGCTGACTTGGGCACCTCTGGTGGTGTAGGGGCACCTCTGGTGGTGTAACGGTTAGCAAGCTAGACTAGCAAACCTACACGAGTGAGTTCAATTCTCATTGGGCGCCCCCTTCATTCGGCCTTGTGCCACATCGAAGCAAAGAGCTTTGTAAATTACTTTATGGTGGTGTAGGGGCACCTCTGGTGGTGTAACGGTTAGCAACCTAGACTAGCAAACCTACACGAGTGAGTTCGAGTCTCATTGGGCGCCCCTTTCATTCGGCCTTGTGCCACATCGAAGCAAAGAGCTTTGTAAATTATTTATGCTGACTTGGGCACCTCTGGTGGTGTAGGGGCACCTCTGGTGGTGTAACGGTTAGCAAGCTAGACTAGCAAACCTACACGAGTGAGTTCGAGTCTCATTGGGCGCCCCTTTCATTCGGCCTTGTGCCACATCGAAGCAAAGAGCTTTGTAAATTACTTTATGCTGACTTAGGGGCACCTCTGGTGGTGTAACGGTTAGCAAGCTAGACTAGCAAACCTACATGAGTGAGTTCGAGTGTCATTGGGCGCCCCGTTTATTCGGCCTTGTGCCACATCGAAGCAACGAGCTTTGTAAATTACTTTATGCTGACTTGGGCACCTCTGGTGGTGTCGGGGCACCTCTGGTTGTGTAACGGTTAGCAAGCTAGACAAGCAAGCCTACACGACTGAGTTCGAGTCGTATTGGGTGCCCCATTCATTCGGCCCTTGTGCCACATCAAAGCAAAGAGCTTTGTAAATTACTTTATGCTGACTTAGGGGCACCTCTGGTGGTGTAGGGGCACCTCTGGTTGTGTAACGGTTAGCAAGCTAGACAAGCAAGCCTACACGACTGAGTTCGAGTCTTATTGGGTGCCCCATTCATTCGGCCCTTGTGCCACATCAAAGCAAAGAGCTTTGTAAATTACTTTATGCTGACTTAGGTCCACATTTTTTGGTGTAATGGTTGGCAAGCTTGACTAGCAAACCTACACGAATGAGTTCGAGTCTTATTGGATGCGCCATTCATTCGGCCTTGTGCCACATCGAAGTAAAGAGCTTCGTAAATTACCTTATGCTGACTAAGTAATCACGCCAAGCAGTAGGCACCATCCTCACGCTATTGGCGAGTATTGTATTTTGTTAGTGTTATAAAGATTTGTTTCGTTTTCAACCTCCGTTTTGGTTATTTCTCATTTAGTAACTTTTTTGTTCGGGTACAACAGTTTATATTCAGAAATAACATGAAATCAATAGAATATGTCCCTTCAGTCAGTTGTTGATTGGTGCTTTATGGAATCTCAACCCTTGTGTGTTATTTAATGCCAAATTCTGTATATATGATTTGTAAGCTTATAGTCTGTTGGTAATTTTATTTTCAAACAATTAGTTAGAACTTGTTTGTTTGCACACAGTTAAATGGTTTCAAGTATTGCAATTAATTGATTGCATACCAATAGAATATGTCCTTTCAGTCTGTTGTTGATTGGTGTGTTATTCAATGCCAAATTTCAAATATTGTTATTCATTGGTTACTCACAGTCAAAGGATTTCATCTATAGGAATCTAACACTAATACTTACACTTAATATTAATCAATTATTTGCATACAGCTAAATGGTTTCATGTACTGCAAAGGATTAAATAGTTTTATTTGACCCACAAATGGGTACCTACACAGGTACACCTCGGCTCAATGAGGACCTGGGAGTAATGGCAATCAAGGAATACTCCACAAGACTGGAGACTCACAATCAAATGGTTTAAAATCATATTCAGGACACACGTTGTAGGGAGTGTCTTATATCTTTGCAGGGATACAATCGGCGTATTTAACAGTTTCAGCCAACAGGGCTGGTTAATCTAACAAGTCAATTTATCTACTCATGAGACATTTCATGAAAACTATTCGTTGTATGCCAACAACATTTTCTCTCTGTGACACAAAACTAGTACACTTATTGTTGTATCGTGGTAAGGAAGAGACACACAGTGAAATAAGTGTTCGCCAATGGTCCGCGAGACCATTGGCGTAATACCAAAGACTTGAAAAATGGTACTTGATACCTCCTTGCTTAACACTCAACATTATAAAGGTACGTATCAAGGGTAAAGTGGAGTAATCCGAAGGAAGGTGTAGCGCCCTCCCTACACCTCGGTGTAGTAGCTATTGAAAAGGGAGCTTTCAGGTTGCATTTGACTACGGTCGCTAACTTTACTTACTTTTTATTATTTATTAACTGAAGTGGTACAGTTCGACAAGTATTATAAGTCTCGCGCTGTTGGTGTTACGTCCGAAGTTGGTCTACTACTGACCGAGATCTTTCCGAGCTCTCTGCTTCTCTTTCCCCTTCTCCGTGCTTATGAAACACGGAGTCTTTTATACGTCTGCGATACCGGAAGTCACGTGGTACGAGCCACTATATAACACTTATATAAAATGATAGTTTTGTACAAGATTTTGTTATGACTCTATAAGCTCTTCTGTTCCTGGATGCATATATTTAGGTAAAATAATACGTGAGCGTGTGTATATCAGTATATATGCGTAGCGTATATGTATGCATATGAATATGGGCACGAACATAGGTAGCGTATACATGTGTATACCCATGGATTTGTGAGTGAATAATAATATGAAAAGGATTGCTAATCAACAATGAGAGGCTGGCAGATTTTAACAGACGATTAAATAGAAACTGAAGGATTTTTCTATGTAATTATTTTATACCTCCAAAAACTGATAGGTAATTAAATGCGAGTAATTCGGTAAATGGAACAAAATTTGACAAAAAATCAATTACATATTTTTAAGGCAAAATAATTCGTTCAATTTAATATAAATAATGAATATAAGTGACGAGTAATTCGATAAAAGAAACAGATTGATAATTCGTCAATTTCACGTATGTTGTACCATTGAAGATCATGCATTTCACTTTGTTACCTCTATTGCAAATTACTTGTTTCACTTTGGGCAGTAAAAACGTAACAATGATAATGTTTAAAACCATTTCAGGTTGATTTAGTTTCTTTGTTTAATGGCACATCAATCTTCGTGGGTTATTCAATGTCAAATTCATCCATGCATAGTCAGCTAAACAAATTAATTGAATAGAACAGATGGAAAAAAGTAAAGGTTACTTGGCTCTTTCCGGGAATACTGATCATTAAGTATTCAATGATATTTCTTTTAAAATTCGATACGTATTTTTGAGTCTTACATAATCTTTTAGGTCTGTTTTTTTTGTCTCATGGCATATCAATCTTTGTGGGTTATTTAACGCTAAATTCATAATTGTTGAAGAACAGTATTTGTATTATTTAACCCATAGCTGAGGGGATAAGGGAGTCAATACCTTTCCCAAGGGCATTTGTCTAAAAGTGAACGTGATAGCGCGAGTGGAGTTCGAACTCGCTTACTACGATGCCACGGGTGTTGTATAAGCATGATACAACTATACATATACATGCGGAAACATAATCAACAATAATGACGAACGAACACACTTTATTCGCGAAAGGGTTGATGTTGATGATTATGTGTGAGAGGCGAGTTGGAGACGGGGACAGACTGCAACATATTGACCCCAAGTTCCTCGGTATTATACCAGCACTTCTTCCTAATTCTGCTGGGCTGCTCAATCGGGGTTCTGAGGGTCCAAGCCCTCTGTCTGGCGCTGGCTCTCGCTACGGCATCTTGTCCCCACCTGCGACTGGAACTCGAACTGTGACTGCAACTCGAACTGAACTCTGCCTGCCTCGAACTCCAACTAACTAAACCGTCTGTGGCGCCCGGTTTGACGCCCACCTGCTTCCTGTGGGCGTCGCATTCGCACCGAATTCAACCCGTCCACAGGTCAAGGTGATATTCCGATATCTTCGACCGGATGCATCTGTTTCTTGATTGACGGCTCGGTCGAGGGTCAATATGTTACACGGGGACTTCTCTCATAGACATGGGAGAAGGAATTTTCTCTCTAGGTGTCCAAAATATAACCATACAGTGTATTTAATATGGTGAAATCTAAGGGATTTAGGTTATTGTGCCGGATAATTTTCAATTCTAACATTTTCAAAAGTTTGCAATATTCTCTATTTCAGTTTTTCAAAAACACGCGTGAGACGTTTAAAAAACTATTGCAACGTTTTTATTATTCCAAGCAGAGATAACTAATGTATATTAGTAATGTTGTAATTTGACGGAGAAGAGAGAAAGGCAACATGAAGCTATGACGACTTGATGAAGTTAGAAAGGAAAAGCCAAACGTGTGGTCACAGAAAAATCCCACTCAGATTATTATCGATGCTATAACGTCCCTCTTGACAGGCCTCAAAAACAAGAATGCATGAAATGGTGGAACAAACATAGATCTATTCTTTGACAAATCGTATCTCAGCCCAATGGTAGAGGGGGAGGAGTGAATAGCAGTTTCGCTGATCCCAAAATGTAGTTCGTTACTTGTCACTCTTCCGGTAGCCAGCTGACTGACCATTTAAAAAAAATCCGCAATTATACAGACAACTGGAAACTAGGATCAGTAGTGGTGTGAGGTGACCATGATATTACACAGTGAGCATTACAGAAGACTGTTAATTAGCGGTAGACATCAATTGATAAAGTTTTACTTACCTGAAGACTGCGGAAGGTGCAGATTTTTGCAATCTGTGTCCATTTTCAAGTATGACGTACAATTCTTCATTGTTGTAGTTGGCATAAGGAAGATCACCTGAAATAAAATGTCGTACGGAAAAATAAGTTTTCAGTTCCCTTGAACTTTATACGAAAGCATTTATGCAAGACATTTAACTACGTAGCTTCATCACATCCTATAATCAGTGGCATGCCGTAACTAAAAGTCACTCAATGCCAGTAAGCATGTGACCAAATCTCACATGCGGAAGAATAAGTCAATAAGTAAGTTGATAATACTTCTTGTGTAGAAAAGATCTCAGCCTGATCAAGAAGAGAAAAACAGAGAGTAGGCAAATATCTTAAGAGGCAGGTTGGATAAAAAAAAAAGTTGCTATTGTTATATGCGGTATACCAAAGCATTTGGGTCATCAGTTTTCTTGAGAGTCATTGGTCAACTCTACGGCTCTACTGACGGTTTTGAATCATGGGTCTATTCGTAAGTCAGTGACTTTGAGAGAAAAGATCCTGGTTTAAAATCAGTTTATTCCAAGCATTCAAATTAAATCGAAATAAAGAAAAAAAATTGAAGACCCCATAAATTATAAGTTTCTTGCCAAAGAAATTTACTGAGCTGTCTTTTCCTGTCAGAGTGGACCTTAGAGTCGTTGTATATCAACCATTGTTGGTTATTCAATGCCAAATCATGTTTTTCACACACACACACACACACACACACACACACACACACACACACATATATATATATATGATTTGTAAACATATTTTGTAGATACGCAGTTCTATTTTTAAAATTCAAATTATCAAAGTTGAATGGTTCCAAGTATTCATACGTATAACTAATAATTCATTTAAACATCAGTCATTAATTTTTACATAGTTAAATGATCAAACAGTTCTATTTCAAACAATTTAATTTAGCATAAGTTATTTGTTTACACCCAGTTTGAAATGTCAAACAGTTCTATTTGACCCATAGATAGGACCCTATCAGGTGTTACCATTCCGGGTCAGGATGGACCTGGGAGTGATAGCAGTGAAGGGATACTCCATACTCTACAGATCTCTAGCACTGTAGCCTCATCATCAGATGTAGTTTAGTATCATACATAGGGCACCCCCTTTTTGGTGGGTGGGTTTTACGCCTCAATAGGGAATATAGTCAGAGTATTCTAAGCCCTACCGATAGAGCATTTAGTAGTAGAGAATGGGGATACTTCGACACTCTATATAATTGTAGCCGATGAGGCTGTTTTCTGTCATTTACTGAATATCGTATCGTAGCATCAATCTTTGAGTTGCAATCTTAATAGTTAGTTTGTAAGATTATTTGAAGAAAAGAAAAGAAAAAGTAAATGTCCCAAGTCTTTGATGAGCCTCGGGCCTTAACCACATCACACTTAGGTTTTTAATGGGGAGGTGTTACGCAGCGGTCGTGTCGATACTGCTATATGGATGCATTACTTGGACGCTAACTAAACGGCTGGAAAAGAAGCTAGACGGCAATTACACAAGAATGTTGCGAGTAATATTGAACAAGTCCTGGCGGCAACACCCAACAAAGCACCAACTATACGGCCACCTGCCCCTCATCACGAAAACTATCCAAGCTAGACGAACCAGACATGCAGGACACTGCTAGAGAAGCAAGGACGAGCTCATAAGTGATGTACTCCTATGGACCCCCACATATGGCCAAGCAAAAGCAGGACGACCAGCTTGAATCTACATACAGCAGCTATGTGAGGATATGGGATGTAGCCCTGAAGACCTGCCAGAGGCGATGAATGATAGGGAGAAGTGGCGAGAGAGGGTCAGGGATATCCGTGCTAGCGGCACGACATGATGATGTTACCGGCCTCACAGTTGTGATATCTTTCACTGTAACATCTTTTTGTTGCTCTCGTTTCAACATTAGTTGAGCGTGAATGTATACGTTGTGAGGAGATTGAAGTTCAGCGATAAAAATAAGACATTTAAATCGATCTGCAGTTGAAAATTTTCGCCTTCGACGCTTACGAATCCAGCGAAAGTGATGTAATCGTTTGCTTCGTGTTTTGTAAACTTGAGATAGTTCAATTGGACATTGAATAGAGAAAACTGTTCCTTAATTATTTCACTAAGTTGTTTTATTGTCCGTGTAATGTTTAAAGTTGTTTCGGAAGAATTAAATTTGTGAAACGTTCGAGTTCGACTGCGCCAAGTTTTCTGACAAGAAGACATCCTCCAGACATCGACTTTGTTAGCTAATTTATTGAAATAAGTGTCCTCTCAGAATATGTAACATGCATCTATTATGTGACCGAAATCAGGTTCGTAGCTGTTCTCTGAAATAGTAGAAGCAATAGAGTCAGTCAATAGCAACTTCTGTCCTGCAGTGAGAATTTGCGGCTGTCAGTTAAAAGTTAAAACAATGAGACAGAATTAAGTAAACTAAATTGTGTTTGTTAAATTAATCCAGCTGTTAACTCAGAATTTTTGTCAATATTTGTGCTATAGTTGCCATCGTTGAGTTTTTTCGTTTTTCGTCAATACTACTATGTTCGCTAATGGTCCGGGAGACTTTGTTCAATCCTAGGCCGAGTCATACCTAAGGC
Organism: Sepioteuthis lessoniana; assembly: GCA_963585895.1. Classification (NCBI taxonomy): domain Eukaryota; kingdom Metazoa; phylum Mollusca; class Cephalopoda; order Myopsida; family Loliginidae; genus Sepioteuthis; species Sepioteuthis lessoniana. The sequence goes on from CAUZXS010002295.1 coordinate 176,862, forward strand.
TAAAAGAAAATGGTACTTGATACCACCTTGCTTAACAATCAGCATTATAAGGTAAGGATCAAGGGCAAAGTGGAGCACTCCAGGGAATGGAGTAGCACCCTCCCTATACCTGTGTAGTAGCTATTAAAAAGGGAGCCCTCGGGTCACCCTTGACTAAGGTCGCCAACTTTACTTACTTACAATGTTCTCGCTTAGTGTCCTTGCTTGTCGGATTAAAAAAAGATCAAGTTCACCGTTTTAGTCAGTCTTTCTTTTTTTTTTCTTTTTTTGACTGGTTGTATCACCCAGAAATTCATGGCAAATGGAATGATCCAATTGACACAAAAAATTGGGGGTGTATACATTTTTTCAGAGGTAACCTTTCTAACAGATATATACATACTCTATCACCGATATTGAGCACGCGCACATACACACACACAAAATCAAATGATCTCCGTACTAAAAATAAGTGTTAGTCTTTTTACGAAATAGATTCAATAGATGTAATTTTTGCATTTATTGACCAGTCGGTGCCTTCGTTTGGGAATTTGATTTTTGAATTTAAATCTTTTCGCTCCTAGATTGTTAAAAACATTTTAACCGTTTAGAATCATAGATAAATCAATTCACTTTTCATTTAAGTTAAAGTCTCTGTAAATCTTAAAATAAAGTGAAAAAATTGATTAACCTTCAGATGATACAGATTATTTTTCTATTCTACTTAAAACTTTCGTCTTTATTTCACTCAAGTGAAAATCTAAAATTCTGTTCCTTCAAGGATACATTCATTTTGAACATCCTCGAGGTTTTTGTTTACTACTTGGATGTGTAATTATTAACATAAAATCCCCCACGGCAAATTGTTCCGTAGCATTTAATTACATTTTAGCGTATAAGTATATTTTGCCCCCACATAGTGATATTTGCACAAAGATCTTTTATACACTCAAAATAAATTATCTAGATTTAAAACAATGCTAACTGCTATTGACTTTTATTCCTCTTGATACAATTATCGTGTATATCAACGCACTATCATTAGTTTTTCTTACAAGAAAAAACATAGTAACTTTTGTTGTTTATCAATAAACATTTCACTCAAGTTAAAGAAATAAAATTTACTGAATTTGTAGAACTGTGTTTTTTCAAGCATTTGCACACTTTCCCGATATAAACGTATCTCAGAGGGTGTTCTAAACCTTTTAAATTTTAGATTTGTCGTACGTCTCATTCCTTTGAATGGGCCATACATGCACAGAAATTAAGACAGAAATCTGAATTAGATTTTCTACTTTTATTAGAAGTGGGAGTGTTGGCCTAAAGAGTAGAGTGTTCGCCAATGGTTTTAGAGACCGGGGTTCAATCCGAGGTCGAGGCATACCAAAGACTTTAAAAATGGTACTTAATGCTGCCTTGCTTAACAATCAGCATTATAAGGTAAGGATCAAGGGTAAAATGGAGCAATCCAGGGAAAGGAGTAGCGCCCTCCCCTACTCCTTGGTGTAGTAGCTATTAAAAAAGGGAGCCTTCGGGTCTCCCTCGACTAAGATCGCCAACTTTACTTACTTATGGGTGAGGCTTAGAACCTTTTGAACGACCCATGTGTATATTGTATATGTGTATGTGAAGGCCTCTGATTATATAGATAATCTGATCTGCCCAACTATTTATCCAACGCTGAAGAGAGAAAACACGGATTCATACCTTTTCCAAACGCACTGGCGTGAAAGAATTTATTCGTAGTTAATTATAATATACATTTTATAAATAGGATTTGAAAACGAAATTAATTACCACTGATGGTAGTCTTTAAGTGAGTTTGATTACAAACCCACCCCTTAAAAAAGAAAAACCCAGAAGAAATCATTAGATGAGGTAGAATCTCTTAATTCGTTTAAAGCAAGATGAAATTGTCTGTCTAGACAAGATAAAATACAGTCTTCATTTCTATTAGTTAGCTTGAATTATTGCTATACATTGTAAGTGGCCGCTTGAGAGCTAATTGTGTCTTTTTTTGTCAACCTAACAACTGCTCTACAACTCACCACCCTGCTGAACATTGATCAATGTTCATTTAAGTAATAAAGTATTTTTCTTTGCTTGGTCGTGGATGTGCGAATGAGCTACTGATCTGTGAATCATGATACAGCAAACAATCAAGAGTTAAAATACACATCTTGTTTTTAAAAGGTTCAGATTAAATTCGGAAAAAAATAATGAAGTTGTTATTATCAAAACAGATCCATAAACAAAGATAATATTTCAATTCGCAGCTCATTAGTCATACAATAGAATTGTGCAACTGGAGGTTTTGTTTTGGTTTATGGCAGGTTGTGTATTTGTAGGTTATTTAAAGTCACATCCATTTTTATACATATAAACAGTTCTATTTCAATCAATTCAGTTTAGCCTAAGTACGCAGTTTAAATGTCAAAACAGTTCTATTTCAAACAGTTCAGTTTAGCATAAGTACACAGTTTAGTTCTATTTAACCCATAGATAGGACCCTATCAGTGACTACCACTCCAGGCCAGAGTGGACCTGAGAGAGATGGCAATAAAGGGGTCCTCCACATTCTCCAAAGCTCCAGCTTGAGTGAAGATTCACCATCAGATCGTTTTGTGTCATATCAAGGACACTCGTTGGGAGGGGTCTTTCCTCTCTGCAGGGAAGCAGTCGGTGTATTCTACTGCCCCAGCCGTCTGGGCCAATGCAACTGTAGATCTAAGAATCTAATGATTCATAAATTAGTTGATGGTTTGGTTTCTTTGTTTTAATGGCATATCAACCTTTGCAGGGTATTTAATGCCAAAGCCATTCTTCTAGAAGAACAGTACTGGTACTATTTAACCCATAGCAGGGAGGTTAAGGGGTTTCATACCTTTCCCAAGGGTATTTGTCCGAAACTGAACATAAGAGTGCGACTGGAGTACGAACTCACTTATTACGATTCCGCAGTCCATCGCTTTAACCATTACACCACGAGGTCATCCCCTAAATTAGTTGATTTTAACGTTATGTCATTCTGTCAAGGCTTATTTTATACCAAGAGATTAGCAAACAGTGTTCATTGTACATTCTTATTTACGTTTTTTTTTGTATTTTTTGTACACGGTCCAATCAAACATGAATCATTTTTAACAGATCTGCTGGACTCTAATAAATACTATCACTCCTGGTCAGAGTAGCCCAGGGAGTTGGTTAGTTGATTGGTGTTTAATTGCAATCAACCTATGGTTATATATATATATATATATTCAGGAGTTGTAAGCGAATGATTTGTTGGTAAATATTTTTGTTTTCAAACGAATTGTTTGAATGTGAGACAAAATTTACCAGAAAGATTTTGATTCACTGGCGTATTCTTTGTAGATGGTCTTATTTTGTTGATGTATCTTGTGTGTGTGTATATATATATATATATATATATAATCATCAATACGCGACGAACAAAAGCATGGTCAGCTATCGATACGCTATCGGTCATATGGAAGTCAAACCTATCCGATAAAATAAAACGCAATTTTTTTCTAAGCAGGAGTCGTGTTCATACTACTATATGAATGCACCACCTGGACGCTGATTAAGCGCATTGATAAAAAGCTTGACGGCAATTGCACAAAAATGCTGCGAGGCATATTGAACAAATCCTAGAAGCAACATCCCACAAACAACAGCTGTGCGGTCACCTGCCTCCCATCTCTAAAACGATTCAAATCAGACGAACAAGACAAACAAGACACCACTAGAGAAGTAAGGGCATGCTCATAAGTGACGTTCTCCTCTGAACTCCTTCACACGGACGAGCAGGCGGTTGATGTCCGGCTAGAACCTATCTACAGCAGCTCTGTATAGACATAGGATGTTGTCTAGAGGACCAGACGAATATGTAGAATAACAATAACATATACCCCCGTAAAGCGTCCAGCTGACAGACAAAATAAAGTAGGTCGTAGCTCAGTGCCGTCCTACTTACAATGCTAAACTGAAGCTGGTTTATACAATAAAATACTTCCACTAAATCAAAGGCCATACACAATATTTGCACTTAGGTCTGACCACTGGCCAAATTTTTGAGGAGTTTTTGTAAAAATCATGGATGCTGTCTGTCACTGTACTATTTACCACAGCCATTTCTAACTATATTTCCTTGGTCAGGACGGCACTGAGCTACGACCTGCTTTATTTTGTCTGCCAACTGGACGCTTAACGGAGGTATGAGTTATTGTTATTTTACAGAATGCGATGGTGATTGAGATGTATGGAGAGAGAAAGTCCGGGAAATCTGTGCTCGCAACACGACATGATGATGATAATATCTATCAGCTTGATTGAAGTTTGTAATTACGTTGTCAGTTACAGTATCCCTACTTTCTCCACTATCGGGGTTATTAAGATTTTTGATTGATCATTGGGATTTGCCGTGTTTTTTTTGTTAGCATAGTCTTATTTCATCAATTTTTGTGATTTTATTCTAGATGAAGGATGGGAAATTTTCTGTCATCTTTGTTCAGAGGTTGGTTCAATAAGATTTATTTTAGATTGGTGGGAAAGGTTCGAGTTTGGCTCTGATAACTCTCTTTGATGCATAATGCTTTTCACGCGGATAAGTTTTACGCTTTAAGATGGGGAAACATTCATTATATTTTCGGCAAGTTTTCTCTAATCTACCTTTACAAGTAGATTGCCGCTTAATTTTTCTTTGGTTTGCCGGTACAACCTGCTGGAGATCATGTTTTCAATCAAGAAAGAAGAGAATTTGTATTTGCTATCTATGTTTGTTTTTTGCTGGTCATGTGCTTTACAAGGGAGTCTAAATGCTGTTTGGGAATTTACCAAGGGGATACCCTATCATCTTGGCACAGAGGGGGATACTTCTACCAGTACACTTATGTCGGCAATGAGATTTCAAACCTCTGCCAATTTCTGGCTCTCAGTCACCAATACCAGAATTTTAACAGTGGTCAAAAATCTTTTCTCAACGCAATTGACTCATCCACAGCCAATTAGGACCTCAAAGATTAAAAAGATAGGATGCTTTTTTTGCTTAAAGAGCAATTTGAAGAATACATATAGGTACCAGGGCCTTGACTTGCCAGCCGATTGATCGGATCGAGCCTTTCTGACCGCCCGTCTAATCCAGTAAGTGCCATAGTGAAGTTTTGCAGGAGACGCGATCAGTTTAGCATCCTGGTCCCGGATCACTTAGTCACCAGGATCCCGTTCTCAAGCATTACAGGTCGCCACCCACGATCAACAGATGGCCTCGTCGGCAGTTGAGCCTTACCCCTCTCCAGAGGTGCAGTCAGCGTATTCTACTGCCGACCCTGGGAATAATGGCCATGAAGGGGTACTCAACACTCCCTAGATATATAAAGCTAGAACCTCACCATCAGACGCAGTTTAGTATTATGCCCAAAACAAACCTTTTTTTGAGGGTTGTTCTTACTTCTCTGCAGAGGATACAGTTACCATATTCTAAGCCTCACCCCAACGCTGGAGAGGGTGAGCTAAGTAGCTACTTTAAGTGGCTATTAAAGCTCTTAGTTTCCTGAATAGAATTTCTAAATGAATGATTTTGAAGATAAAAAATTGGGAGTTTGTTTAAAACTGAATAATGACATTATTATTATTAGTCTATGCGAATTCGTAGTTTTTCACTGAAGACTGAGTGATACCAGGCTCCAGTACTAAGAGTGATGTAGTCTAGATGCTATCGTTTCTTCCTCAGATCTCCAGACCTCCCATCAGAGAAAGAAAGAGGCTCAGGGTTAGACGGAGAGATATGGGTGTTCTGAGAGAGAGAGATAGATAGACAGAGAGACTTATTTGTAAGAGAGAGTGAACCAGACATTGGAGGAGAGAGAGATACGGAAGGCCAGGATGAAAGAGAGGTGTCAGACACGGGTGACATTTGCAAGAAAGAGAGAGAGGGGCTTATTTGTAAGAATGAGAGAACCAGACATTGAAGGAAGAGAGAGAGAGAGAGAGAGAGAGAGAGAGAGAGAGAGAGAGCCAGACTCAGGTGGTCCTAGAGAGAGAAAGAGGAGACAGACATGAGAGGCTTATTTTCGAAAGAGAAAGGGAGCCAGACACAGGTGGCCTGGCTGAGGGAGAGAGATAGATTGATAGAGAGAGAGAGAGAGAGAGAGAGAGAGAGACACGAGTGGCTTATCAGAGAGAGACAGAATAGCAAGGCCAGACACGAGTGGTTTATTTGCAAGAGAGAGAGGAGAGAGCCAGTCACAGGTAGCCAGGGAGAGAGGGAGAGAGAGAGAGAGAGAGAGAGGTGACAGACACGGGTGGCTTATCTGAGAGAGAGAGAGAGAGAGAGCCAGAATAGCAAGGCCAGACACGAGTGGTTTATTTGCAAGAGAGAGAGAGAGAGAGAGACAGACAGACACAGGTAGCCAGGGAGAGAGAGAGAGGAGACAGACACGGGTGGTTTATTTGAGAGAGAGAGAGAGAGAGTCAGACATAAGTAGTCAGGCTGAGAGAGAGAGAGAGAGACCACATATCTATGCGAGAAGCGTACAATCCTCATTGTGCGTGAGCATGGCTCCACCCTTTTATGTGAGCGTGTGTATGTGTTTGCGTGAGTGTCTACACACAATCTACTTACAACGGCAACTTTGAGTTAATGGATAGTGCTAATATAAATGTCCGTTTGTTCCTCCAAAATTAATCACGCAAATCGTTTCGCTTTGAAATTGTAGAAAGATGTTTCAGAAAGAAAACGTTGGTCGATGAAAACAGACAAGATCACGGCATTGTGTATTACGTGAAATTGATACAAACTGGTAAATGAAAACAAAGGGAATATTCAATGAAAGGAGACGCCGAATGTTTGTTTTATCTATTATTCGACTGGAGAATCGGATTTCTATTTTCATTGTCTTTTACAGTTCTTCAAAACAAGAAAATCAGCGATTGTCTCCAAAGACACAGATGGGGGAAATACGAGGCTGGAGTGGGTAATAAGAAGTACACATTCCTCACCTACAATAAAGAATCAATTTGATTATCGATTTCAAAACTGAATTTTCCACGGGTTATACCGTCTAAGCCGTAATCATCATCAAGTCGTCTCTGTCAATCTTCGCAAATCCTTTAGACCAGTACTTCTCAAACTATCTAATGAGGCGTATCTGCAAGATATTTTCCAAGGTGCACCGATATCATCTTCAAGCTAGGAGAGTACCCGTGGCGTACTTGCTAAAGTGTTGGACTGTGGCCTCGAAGTGAGCGAGTTCGAATTCCAGTCGAGCTCTTACGTTTCACTCTCGGACCCTTGAGAAAAATATTGAACCTTCTTAACTCTCCAGTTATGGGTTAAATAGCATCACTGCTGCTCTTCCACAATAATTGGCATCAAATAATACACGGAGGTTGATATGCCATTTAAAAGAAACCAAACCATCTTTGTTCCGTAATATAATTGTGCATAGTTTTATACTCCGATGAAGTTCCTTGTATCTATATCGGTAGTATTGTCTGCCCAGTCGGCTGGGGCTGTAGAATATGATGGCTGGATCTCTGCTGAGGGGTAAGTATGGTTATATAACACTAATAGTTCTATTCTACATTAATAGTTTGCACACAGTTAAATGGTTTCAAGTATAGTAAACAATTGAACAGTTCCATTTGACACTAACAGGTACTACCACTCCAGATCAGTCTACATTCCCCAATCTCCCGGGGTGAAGCCTCACCATCATATAGTTTCGTCATATCCAGGACACGTGCTAGAGGGATCTTACCTCTCTGGACAGATGCAGTCGGCGTATTCTACAACCCCAGACGACTGGGATGGAGAGATAGTGAAAGAAGTTTTATATATATATATATATATAGATAGATAGAGAGAGAGAGAGAGAGAGAGAGAGAAGGGAGGGGGAATGAGAAGAATATCATAGATGTATGAGAAAGTGAGTTAAGAAAAAGGTTGCTTCTTTTAATGGCATATCAACCTTTGTAGGTTATTTAATGCCAAATCTATTCTCGTAGAAGAACAGTAGTGGTACTATTTAACCCATAGCTGGGAGGATAAGGAGGTTCATACTTTTCCCAAGGGTATTTGCCCGAAAGTGAACGTAATAGCACGACTGGAGTATGAACTCGCTTACTACGATTCCGCAGTCCATCGCTTTAACCATTACACCACGAGGACATCCCCGAGTTAAGAAAAAGGTTTTAATTACAGTAATCGAAAGTGGATTATCAATTATGTTTAGGTTGGGTTTTATGGCATATCAAACATTGTTGTTTATTTAATGCCGGATTCTGCTTTTACATATTTATTAGATGAATGATCTGTAAACACATATTGAATATAAACCCAGTTAAATGATCAAACACTTCTTTTTCTGAAAATTCAATTTATCATAAGTCAACAAAGTTAAATGTTTCCAAGAATTGCTATGTATCCTTAACAATTCAATTGAATATCAGTCATTTGTTTAAACACAGTTTAAACAATCAAACAGTTCTATTTCTAGCAAATCAATTTAGCATAAGTCATTTGTTTGCACTCAGCTTAAATGTCCAAGTGTTATATAATTGCGGAAGGAACTTTTTTAATATTATCATTTTTCGTTGGTTATATCTTATCTTTCGGTTTAGTTAGGCTTAGAACTTTTCGGCTTAGTGCATGGGTAGGGGCACACATTGAGCGCAGGTGTTCACGCTCGTGCAGGGAGGATGTGACAATTATAGATGTCATAATAAAAACCCTCGATAGGAAATATGACTAGGGATGTGAATGACGTCATGCCCGGAAGCGATGGGCTGAGGATTTTGGGTGATTTTTGAAAAAAAGCAGTTAGTTGAGATTTGGACCTCGACAAGGCCAGTTGTTTACTGCAGGGTGCGCGTGCGTTGGTTGGGTCAGTGAGTTGAGAGCTGACGCTGGACGAACAGTCAGCATAGTAAAAATTGTGTGTGTCTCTCTCTCCTCGAGTCGAAAAACCTAAACTTAAAGAAGGTAATAAAAGTTTCGTACCTGAACTAAAGAAAGTCGTCAGTGTTTCGCGGGATTCCTATGCATGTGAACGCCGTATCTTGGCTATATTACAAAAGTTCTATTTGACCCATAGATTGGACACTATCAGGTACTATCATTCTGGATCAGAGTGGACCTTAGAGCGATAGCAATGAAGGGATACTCTGCATTTCCCAAAGCTCCAGCATTACTGGAGTCTCACCATCGGATTGTTTTTGTGTCATATCCAGGACACTAATTTGAGAGGGGGTCTTACCCCTCTGCAGAGATTAAGTCAGTGTATTCCACAGCCCCAGCTGACTGGACCGTTATTATCAATTGGTTGGCCCTTATTTTTATTTCTTTTATCTTAATAGCAGTTATTTCATATCGCAATTCGCAGTTGATTTATAGTTGCTATAAAGAATATGGGTAAAAAATACATTGTTCAGTGATATCACCTGGCTATGTTTAAAATAAATTCAAAAATATTCACTTGGTATTCGAACCTCCGACCTTGATGTTTGCAAGCATGTGACATATTCATGATACCGGGGTTCTGCTTACTAAACAGTACGGTAAAATTCATTTGAAAATTGTTTTAGCCACAGTGCAGAGACACAAGTCTGATCCTAAATGGAGGTAATTTACTAAGCTTTTTTGCTTAGATGTAGCACAAGGCCGCATGAATTGGGCACCCAATGAGAATCGAACTCACTCGTGTAGGTTTGCTAGTCTACCTTGCTAACCATTGGGGTGTCCTCGTGGTGTAATGGTTAAAGCGATGAACTGCGGAATCGTAGTACGCGAGTTCGTACTCCAGTCGCGCTATTATGTTCACTTTCGGGCAAATACCCTTGGGAAAGGTATGAACCCCCTTATTCTCCCTCCAGCTATGGGTAAATAGTAGGACGGACTAGGTTCTTCAGCCTTGTTGAGGCAACTAGTCTAGGAGAAGGAAAACTCTGAATTCAAACCTGTTAAACTCCGCTTAAAAATTGACCTTGTGTCATATCCTGCCCGAGCGGAGGGGTTGGTAAATAGTACCTTGCTAACCATTACACCACCCGAGGTGCCCTGATCCTAAATGGAGGTGCTGTTACAACAGTTACCAATCGGGTTTACGGTTTTCGTCAAGTGAGTAATAAAGTTGAAATAAAAAAACTTTTTATATGAGAAAAAGACGGCGAGTGAAGGAATATATATGTATTTTTTCACTCACTTTCTTTTTTATGAACTTGAAGCAACCTCTGGCTTCAGAATTTATTCAATAAAATAATGATTTTATGATTATAAATCAGAAATCCTCTTAAACGCGAAATCGACATAGACACGAGTAATATAATCTTGAATCCATATTTTCCTTTGAATTATACATATATCTAATTTTAAATTCACGTTTACTTCCTTTAAATTATATCTATTTAATTTCAAGTATTTCTTTTTTTTTAATACATTTACATAATCCATTGTTTTTTTTTCATCAAGATTATTCTTCTATCTATTCTACATTAAAAAAATGAAATTCTTGCATGATTTACATCAAATTCTGAATCCCGATAATTGGCGTCAACGAGAGAATGGAAACCTTCTTTTATTCATTTTCCATTAACACACTCATTTTTCTCCATTTTCCCTCTCATATTATATAAGTACTCGTCATTTCTTACTTCCTTTCTTGATACATTTCTATTGACTTTTCCTACAAGAATTCCGATGACGTAAAAAGAAAAGAAATCTGTTTAAAAGAAAAGGACAAAGTGAGTGAAGTATTTGATATTTGGAAGAAGAAACAGATACTCTTATTACAGGGGGGTGTCCTCGTGGTGTAATGTTTAAAGCGATGGACTGCAGAATCGTAGTAAACGAGTTCGTACTCCAGTCGCGCTATTACGTTCACCTTCGGGCAAATACCCTTGGGAAAGGTATGAAACCCCTTATCCTCCCAGCAATGGGTTAAATAGTACCACTACTGTTCTTCAAGGAGAATGGCTTTGGCATTAAATAAGCTGAAAAGGTTGGTTCGTCGTCTTGATCCATCTTTCATTGTGGACCCCAACCCTGTTTTATGTTCTAAAGTCCATGTGCCAGACAAAGACAAAACTATGTAGCAATAGCAAGTAATATAAGCAACAAATCCAGTTCAACCAAGTTTAGGAAGTAATATGATAGAATCTTTTGAATCGTCTCAGTATATAGTAATGAGAATCAGTTATATTTTCGAAAGGTTGATGCAAAAGTTCTCAGCATCCTGTTTCCTGCAATTTTAGAAGTGTTTAAAATTCTTCCATCCATTCAATAAATCATCTGAAAGAAATTACTAGACGTTAGGAAAATTCGTTAGACACGCATTTAGAGAAAATAACTTGTCAACTTTTAAACATCTGTCCTCTTATGTTTTGACTATTCTGTCGGCGAGACTTAGAAAATACCGACAGTAACCCCTGTAGAAGAGGGTGACCCTACCCCAAAAAAGAGGATGTCCCAAATATAACACTAAACCCTGTATGATGGTAAGGCTCATGTGCTAGATATTTGAGGTATGTGGAGTACCCTTTCACTGCCATTACTCCCAGGTTCATTCTGACCCAGAATGGTTGTACATGTTCGGGTCCAATTTATGGATCATATAGATATTTTGAAATTATTTGTATTAGGAAAACTTGAAACTATATGACTAAATTATTTGTGTAAGAATAGTTCCTTGAAATTATAATTGTTTCTTAAGAATAATTATCATTACTTACCTGAAACCATGAAAAAGTAATATTAACTTGAAATCATATAATTGTGTATAAAATATTAGTATGAGATAGGAATACTTGAAATAATGCTGCGGAGTGAAAATTATTTGTATTTAATAATTATACTTGATATCATATATTCATGTGCGCAAAAAACAAAACTCCCCCAAACCAAAATATTTTAAAGAAAATGTAAATATAAACGTGAAATGTACGTGATTTCTTAACCTCGAGGCATAAATAACCCCAGACAGTTTGACGTGTCATTAAAATCTATCACTTCTGGTTATGATAAAAAGTTAAAAATTACACCCGTTTACACAATTTTAATCCAACGAGGAGAATTAATTTGCACATTTTTTCTCTTTTTGACTACAAAATATATAGCTGTATCACTTTATAAGTCATTTGATAAACTTAGTTTAGTACAAGGCCATGAGTATGGAGCACTCAGCGTGAATTAAACTTACTTACAATGGTCTGTTAGGCAACCTCGTTAACCCCATGAGGTTGCTAGAGAAGCTGTCGAAGCTTAAGTCAAGAACATCGAGTGAGAATCGAACTTGCTTGTCTAGCATGTTAATCATTACACCACAGAAGGCGCCCTCAATTAATAGGCGGATATGTACAAAGCTTGGTTTAAGCTAGCGCAAGAAAAAATATGTCAGAATGAAGGAAGATTGTGTCGAGCCAATATATTAAATAGATGTGGAAATCTTCGTTTCAATTTAATCTTTGAAATTTCAGCCTTGTTCATAGGATCGAACAGAGTGTGAAACAATATCACCTAATAAGTAGATGTATTTTACAAAGCTTAGCTTAGTTTAACACAAGGTCAAAAGTATGGGGCACTCAGTGAGAACCCAACTCGATAATAGTGTTATATAGCCATAACGAATGAATATATATCGAGGAAGAATGACAGTAACTTTTGGTTATATGAATATATAACTCTGTATTCTTCTTAGAGTCAATGAAGACAAACTGCCACATTGACCCATAACTTATTCGTCTCTTGACCCTACCACGCTGTGTTATCTTCAAGGCCCCACTTTGCACTTCTTCAGCTTCTCAGCCGAAGGGTACTCAACCGGAGGCCTTCAAAGGGTTGCTGCCCGAGCGAGGTGTTTTCAGTGACTGCAAGCTGAGACTCCAAGACTACCACTGTCTGCATCCCCCACATGAGCATCTGAATATATCATCTCATCAAGCCCAGGATTTCCGATCAACCAGGTGACTGCTTCCGCTTATTTTCACCGGCGTGTCCTGTTTAGAGGATCTCTGATTGACGGCTCGATCAAGGGTCAATATGCAACCACAACCTGCCAGCCTAACGCACTTATAATCATATAACACGAGACGCTCTGGGATATTGGTTTAACATTTACTTTAAACCGCTTGGTTTGTTTTACAGCAGGTCAACCTTTGTTGGATTGTTCAAAGCTGGAGTCTGTCTTTATTGTAAACAATTATATCGTTTGAACTGACTTAAAATAATCCCTTAAAAATTATTGCTTAAAGTAACAGTTTTTTTATACACAATTAAATGGATGCAAGTATTGCTATCTAATATTGGTAATTTTCAAACATATCTAGTTGAACCATTAGTAGAACCCTAAAAGGTACTACCACTTTGGGTCACAGAGGATCTGGGAATAATGGCAACAAAAGAGTGACTCTACACTCCCAGAGATCCGGAGTTGGAACCCCATCACTTGATGCATTTTGATATCGTATCCAGGACACCCTCTTTTTTCTTTGAGGGTATCTTAACCTTTTGAAAGGGGTACAGTCGGCGTATTCTTAGCCCAGCCAACAGGGCAAGTTTTAAACCTATTATATCCATAAATAGGACCCTAACAGAGATTACTTCTTCGGGTCAGAGTAGACCAGGGACTTATGGAAATTAAACGGTCACTTCGCATTTACCATAGCAGCGCAACTCGAGCCTCACAACTGGATACAGTTTATTGTCATACGCAGGGCACCTGTTCTTTTTTGTAGAATGGGATGTTACCTCTTTTCAAGAGATGCAATCACCATATTCTGAGTCTTGTCGACAGGAAACGGTTTGAGTCGGTTTTAAATCTAAATTCAAAACGGAATAAATTTAGGACGAAATTTACTCAGTGAGGAATTTAGAGATGATCTTTAAGATTATCCTTCATATTAGAAGAAAGTTTCTGTTACCAGATATAGATTTCAGTGATGAAAAATCATTTCCAACATTTGTAAAACCATCAACAAAATAATTACTTTTCGCCTTAGAAAACTTTGAATCCAGGACAGAAAAATTATCGGTAAAATCATAAAACCTAAATTAATGTCCATCGATCTTTTCTTTAACATACACAAACATTATTATTCTTTGCAAATAACTTCACACTATTAAAGAGAGAGAGAGGGAGGGAAGAGAGGGGGCTGGGAAGGGGGTTCTCGCAAATACCATTCATGTTTCATAGCGTTATTTAATGTCAGGCATAGTTTGAAAGGTTGTCAAGTTGATGCTTTTTTTAGCATCCCCTTCCCCCTCGAGAGAATTTGGACAAACAGATATTTTCTTGTGAAGCCATCTTGATTGGAAGTTTTCTTTTTTTTTTTTTATTGGACGAGATAGTTTTTCAAAACTCAGAGCTTGTCATTGCCAATGGATTACAAGACGTTAATGAATTTTCACACGAGATGTACATCCTGATCTTTTGCTCATATTTTCAAAAAAAATAACAAAAAAATCACAAAACAAAACGAAAGAAATATCTCCGGATAAGAGAGAGAGGAAAAGCTTCATTATGTTTCATTTGATAGATGTTATGCAAGAATCAATCATCTCTAAAAATACATAAGGAATTATTCTGTTTATGCCAGCCTAATGATAATCGACGGCAGAGATGTGATTAAAAAACTATCGAGACTTGAGTTTTAAATGCTTAATTGCGATTTCAAGCTTCAATGTAAATAAGTAGAATTCTGATAAAAGTTCAAAAATAAGCCTGTTTGAAAATTAGATCGGCTTATCCCAATGTCTATAGGTATGAAGCCTAGGGAGTAGATTGGGAGAAAATTCGTTCCGAATTAAGGGAACTATCGTCTTGAAGAGAGTTACGGTGGACAAAGACGAGACGAAGAGTAGATTCACTTTATTAACGAGTTTCAGCTTCGTTTCGGACCGGTTTCACATCTGAGAGACGTGAAGTGGCATATTTTTAGGCGATAAAGAATCGCAGTCCACCACTAATGTATGTGGATGTTCTCAAGCTCCTTATTTGTCTTCTGTCGGCTACAAACTGACTGACTTTAAAAATCCCCAAATCTCGCGAGATTTCTTGTCACCAGATTCATTGGGGTTGAGAAGGCCGCTACTAAACTATGGACAGAGAAAGAAATGACCAAATATTGAATAGACCAAGAAAAGTACTTTTTGTCTCAAGTGACAATGAATGTTTTTTCTACTTACAAAGTTAACCAGCGTAAAAAAAAAGAATCACATTTATCAATTTTGGCTTTTTACCAGAGCTTGATCACGGATCTTTGGCACCAATCGTACTTAACTATTTCAGACACAACACAGGCCACCTTTCATCTTGCTATTTCTTAATGAACAACAAATTAATCAGATTTGATAAAATTTTTCGCCAGTCGTAATGACAAAAATCTATATGCTAGAATTTTTTATTTTTGAAAAAAAAAAAAAAAAAATCAATTTAGAATTTAAATTAGTGTAGGATCATACACACAATGTCAGTTCTGCCAATCGTTGAATCCGAATATCGAACTCTCTTTCACACTGTCTGCAACTGAGTCACTTCGATTTGACAGGAACTTTTCATGATATATGGCTGTCTCGGCTCAAACTCACACTATCTATTGTCCATTATCCGACCAGTTCAGCTCTTATACAAACTGTTACGCAAATTTTGTTAGCTTCACATACGGGGGCAGAGTTCTCTTTTCAAATATTGAATTGATAAAGAGAACATAAGTCTTACTAGGAACGGTACTAATTTTGAGAGTGTCAACCACATCCAACTCTAGGCCTATTTTTTGTGTCGACCTATTTCTCCGCCACAATTAGCTTATCACGTGGTATATCTAACAGAACTGAAACGTGGTTAAATTCATCAGATACACAGGACTTGAAATCACTGCGTTGTTGAATGAAGATAATTAGAAATTTATGTATTGCTGATTTCAAACTGTTAATGCAAGCGAAACGAATTCAATGCAAAGTTGCTCCCGCGACTGTTGAAGCTAAACTAAGAGTGATTAGCTTCTGTATTTCTCTCTTTGTCACACTTTCCCCATCACGTGGCACAGTACACAATAACCGGCCTCTTTCACGATAAGCACATTATGCAAGCGAAGGTAATTCTAACAAAAGGTTGTGCCTGCGGCTGTCGATACGTTTGTTTAACCATCATTAAATAAAGAATTGCTTTTCGGCTTGGAAAAAAAATTCTATTATCATCATCAAGCCTTGCTGATAGTACGGAATCCCTTGACACACACTTGCCATTCATCTGCATCGTCCATTGCAGGATCTCAAGACGGCATCCAGTGTACGTGAAGAATATAGGTCTTTCCTGATCGGTCAACACGGGTGTGTCTATGTGTAGGAACTCACAGAAGGACTTCGCTTATGAGTACTTTTCTGCTTGTCCAGTATGTCTTGGGTGGTTGGTTGGTTGATTGTTTTTTTTTTTTACGGCGTATGAACCTTTCTCGGATCATTTAATGCCGAATTAAATTTCAAACAAGTCAGGTTAGTATAAATATAGTTTTTGTTTATAAACAGTTAAATGTCAAAACAATTCTATTTCAAAGAATTCAGTTTAGCATAAGTACACAGTTTAGTTCGATTTGACCCATACATAAGACCCTATCAGGAGCTACCCCACCTGGGACCTGGGAGCGATGACAATGAAGGGGTACTACACATTCCCCAAAGCTCCCGCATTACTGGAACCTCATCATCAGATTTTATAGGTTATTTAACGTCAAATCTATTTTTATGCAAATAGTCAGTTCTATTAAAAAAAAAACAGTTCCAATTTAGCTAATTCAGTTTAGTATAAGTATAGATTTTCTTTACATACAGTTAAATATCAAAACAGTTCTATATCAAACAATTCAGTTTAGTGTAAGAGTTTCAATGTCAAAAACAGTTCCATTTCAAACAATTCAGTTTAGCATAAACACGCAGTTTAAATGTAAGTACAGTTTAATTGTCAAAAACATTTCTATTTCAAGCTATTCAGTTTAATGGTCAAACAGTTCTAATTTAAACAATTCAGTTCAGCATAAGTATGCAGTTAGCTCTATTTAATCCATAGATAGGACCCTATCAGTAGCTACCACTCCGAGCCAGAGTGGACCTGGGAGCGATGACAATGAAGAGGTACAACGCATTCCCCAAAGCTCCCACATTATTGGAACCTCACCATCAGATTGTTTATTGTCATATACAGAATACTCATTAGGGGAGTCTTTCCCTCTGCAGAGAAGCAGTCGGTGTATTCTACTGCCCTAGCCGAATGGGCATTTGGGTGGTTTGAGATATGGGAGACAAGTAGCCGCACAACCGGTGTTTCCAGGATTTGTTCGAAACATCACATAGCATTACTGCGTAGTTTCCTACTAGGTTTTTCTCCAAGTGCCTCATTAATGTCCAAGTCGTGCTGTCATACTTTATTGTATTAGAAATTGGATTTACCATAAGGTCAATAACCAGTCGATAGCAGTCCTTGCCTTTCTTATGCATATCTTGACATCGCTTTTAGAAGATGAAATATTGCTACCGAGGTATATGACAGTCTACTAATTACAAAGGGTTGTTGTTTGATATGGAGATGGTACCATTTTGTTTCGAAATAGGAAATCTTAAAGCCTAAAACTTTCTTTGACATATATATATATATATATATATATATATATATATATATATATATATATATACACACACACTCCCTACTGATCCTGATGAAAATAAAATACAAGAATACAACTTGTCATATACTA
Organism: Sepioteuthis lessoniana; assembly: GCA_963585895.1. Lineage (NCBI taxonomy): Eukaryota > Metazoa > Mollusca > Cephalopoda > Myopsida > Loliginidae > Sepioteuthis > Sepioteuthis lessoniana. The sequence goes on from CAUZXS010002295.1 coordinate 194,583, forward strand.
AAATAAATTTAAAACCTCTAAGTTATTAACAATAATTCCTCCCTTTAAGTTGGGGGTTTGTAAAAAACAAACGTTATAAATCAATTCAAATGTCCTTTAAGAGATTGTATCTCTGAAAATAACAATATATACATTGGTTTAGCCTCGACAACCCTATCGGGATGACTCACTACGTATCTCTCTCTGACACCAGTTCAATAGCCCAACATCCAAAAAGAAAAAAAATCCTGCCCTACAACTGAATTTCGAAAAATTGTAACCGAAAACATAACGATATTAGAGCAATAAAATATCAAGAAGAAATTACAGAACCTTGAAGCGGTCGACATTAAAAACAAACTTCCTAAATACAATAGAATTAATTTTGAATCTAGTGCCAATATACTTAAATGACTTTTGCTGCTGATGCTATTTATAGAATCAAATTTAAAAATAAACGCTACAATAGTACACCAGTATAAACAATAAACGCTCAATTCTTACAAAGTAGTAATGTATAAGCAAAGGTTACATCGTTTTTGCAATATACACCCACTTCTATTGATGGCTTAAGATCGGGCTGGAGAAACCAATTAATTATGGAAGGTTTATTAACCAACTTCCACCGGATATCATAAAACCGATAAGGCAACTTGAAAAGATAAATACAAAAATATGTAGACAAAAACTCTCTATATTGTTTAATCGAATATGTATTAATGAAGAAAGCTGCCCCAAAACACACACATTTGTAGATTATATATATATATATATATATATATATATATATATATATATATATGCTGGATACTCAAGACTTAAGTATCCAGCAACTTCACTTGACAAAAGTAGGTTTTCTTAATGGAGTTAGCTAATTTGCATTTTTTGCTTTAAAATCAATTTTAACCACCCCCTGCAAAAAAACCGGTTATCAGAAAAAATTGAAAATGAATAACATATAATGCCTGTGATTGCATGCGTGTGTGTCTGTGTGTGTGTGAGAGAGAGAGAGAGAGAGAGAATAGTTGTGGTTAGTATCTATGTACTTGGATGCGTGTGTCTAGTAGTATTAAGAAAGTAGCTGTGTCCATACACATCCATACTCATACCTGTTATATTTTGACCTTCGACCCGGCCCAAAAATACTATTCCAAGGTAATACACCGGAAGGAAGTGACACATTCCAACGGCCAGTAATCGAAAGAGATCGCGTGGGCGGATTAAGGCTTATGATATGGGACAAGGTGAAGGTTTCATTGTGCCATTACAGTCATGCACCGGAAGAGAGTAACCTCTGAACTGCATGACAGTTATTTCCGCTTGATGACGATTAAACATTCGATTTCAAAGATCCAGTAGGCGATCGTGTGGGCGTTGAGTTATTATTTAACTCAGTTGAGTTTGGGCCCCGAAGCAGTTGTCAGTAGAATTCCTGACAGTAGAGACCAGATGTGGTAAGGAAGGCCACACCCGACCGAGGGGGTTCTCGGAAACCCCCGATGCAGTTGCCAGCAGACTCCCAGAGGGTTAGAGACGAGATGTGGTAGGGAAGGCCACACCCGACCGAGGGGGCCCTCGGAAAGCCCCGATGCAGTGGACCCCAACATCAGGAGAACAAGAGACAACGTGACGGTCATAACAGTGGGATCAAAATATGAAGTTTACGTTCGGTCTCCAGCATCCTCTCACATGCTACCCTTTCGAACCCTTGCAATAAAGTGAGAGGTGAATATTGTTAAAGAAGTCTTCATGCGTCCTTTCTTCATGCGTTGTTTATTACTGCGTCTGTTATCATTGCGTCGGTATGTATCCAGTATATATATGTGTATTTCTGCATGAATCAGCAGATGACAATGCAACATACCGACATGCTCGCACCTACACGCACATACTTTGCTGCACCTCATTGTGCACCCACAGTCCACTTCAAAGTTAAAATAAACAAATAAAATAAAATTGTTAGAAATATAGAAACAATTGCTTATTGTTGTATGCGATGTTATTCTCTCCGCCCGGGTATCGGCGGGTAGTCCTTCTAGAAGTTTATTAACATCAACATTAGTTAACAAATTCACCCAAAATTTCTCATATTAAAATTCTATGAAATATTTTCGCAAATTCCGAATGTTAAAGTTCGCTGATCAAAGTCAGGGAAGTAAAAGAGGAATTGCTTTTACAAAAATATTATTTGTGGTGAAGCTTTTGATGAGAAAGATAGTCTTAAGTCGAAGAACTTAAAGTGACCATAACGATTCATGACTTAATAGTCATCGTCGAGATCAAGTAAGAGCTGCCATACCGACAACGCAACGAGGGGGTGTCCTCGAGGAGTAATGGGTAAAGCGATGGACTGCGGAATCGTAGTACGTGAGTTCGTACTCCAGTCGCGCTATTACGTTCACTTTCGGGCAAATACCCTTGAGAAAGGTATGAACCCCCTTATCCTCCCAGGTATGGGTTTAATAGTACCACTACTGTTCTTATAGGAGAATGGCATTAAATAACCTAAAAAGAGTTGATATGCCATTAAACAAAGAAACCAACCAACCAAACCGACAACGCAACATAACGTTGCATCACCGATCGTTTTTTAAAGCAAATAAAACTTCGTACGCTACTTCTTTCTCTGGATTGCTCTACTTGTTGCATATTGACCTCCGACCCGGCCAAGCTGTCAAAAGAAGAAATGCACCGGTGTAAATAACAGGTGCATCCGGTCGAAGATATCAGGGGCGATCTTGACTGTCGAGGTGTTGAATTGAGTGCGAAATTGTGACGCTTGCAGGAAGTAGGTGGGTATCAAATTATTATATAACCCTGGTGACTGGAAGTTCAGATCAGTTGGAGAGAAGTTGCTGGAATGAGAAGCATATCCCAGCAGAGGCTGGGACCCCAGGCCCCCGGTTGAGCAGCCCTGGAGAACGGGAAAGAAAGGCTGTGATAGCCAGAAGAGTTGTGGGGAGTCAATATGTTGCAGTTCTGTTCAGTCTCCAACTCACCTCTCACACATAATCAATATCAACCCTTTGGCAACCCTTTCGCGAATAAAGTGTGAGAGGTATGAGAATTAATTTTTATTTATTGCGGACTTTTTGTCCTCATCTTGGTAGTTTTTGTGTTGTTTCTTCTTTCACTACGTTTCGGCCAAATTTCACCTCTGGCCTTCTTCAGGTGATTTACCGCGACCTCGGATAGGAATGCTGAGTCTTGTAACCGTATTAATTACTGCCTTCCATATTTGTCTATCGCACCACGTTTTTGACCAAGTAAACCTCTGGCCGGCTTGGGTAGGATTTGAAACTGCTATCTTCTAACAATGCTCACCTGGAACCATAGAGACTCAACGCCTCTATCCGCTGCGCCACGGACCCTAAAGGTGCGATAGACAACAACTATGGAAGGCAGTAATTACTGGGGATACGGTTACAAGACTCAGCATTCCTATCCGAGGTTGCGGTAAATCACCTGAAGAAAGTCAGAGGTGAAATTTGGCCGAAACGTAGTGAAAGAAGAAACAACACAAAAACTACCAAGATGAGGACAAAAAGTCCGCAATAAATAAAAATTAATTCTCAGATTAAGAAGCTTAATTTCAAAATGATTCCAATTGTGAGAGGTATATTTTTCTAAAGAACTGTGTTGGCTCGTCTTTAATGTGTTGAATATGTTTCTGCACGTATGTGTGTATGTATAGTTGTTCATGGTTGTGACGATACAGGTCGCGGTAAATCACCTGAAGAAGGCCAGAGGTGAAATTTGGCCGAAACGTAGTGAAAGAAGAAACAAAACAAAAAAACCTACCAAGATGATGACAAAAAGTCCGCAATCAATAAAAATTAATTCTCGGTTCAGTTTAGCTCCTTTGTTTAATGGCATATCAACATTTGTAGGTTATTTAACACCAAAGTCATCCTTGTAGAAGAAATGCATTGATGCTATTTAACCAATTGCTGGAAGAATAAGGGGATTCATACTTTTCACAAGGGCATTAGTCCAAAAGTGAAAGTAATAGCGTGATTGTTATTCGAATTCGCTTATTTCGAGGACGCAGTTTAGCATCTTTGTCACTAGGCTACGGTGAATACCCTCACCATAAACGGAAAAAACAATGGTTATTCCACAACAAAACACGTACAAAAGCAACGCAAAAAATGCTTAGTTTCCATTGGTATTGTAACATACCCATGATACGGATATGCAAAACGTACATAGAATGTTCGTAATATATATACATAGAACATAGGAATCCCGAAACACGAAAAGCACTTACGACTTCATAGTTCAGGTACGGAACTTTTTGTTATCTTTGAGTTTAAAGGTTCTTCAACATAAGGAGAGAGATACACATTCTATCTATTCTGGCTTTTCCATCTGCCCCCTCCCAACACGTGTGGCACCCGCCACAAGGCCACTGCGAGCTAGCGAAAGTCAACCGTCGTCTTCCGAGCCAGGAACTCAACTGACTTTCTTCAAAATCCCCCAAATCCTCCGCGCGCACTTCCGGTGCATGACGTCATTCACATCCCCAAGTCACAATTTCCTATCTGGGATTTTTATTTTGACATCTGTGAACGACACATCCTCCCTGCGCTCGCGTTAACACCTGCGCTCAAGTTTGCACCTAACTAACCCATGTGCTGAGCCGAAAGGTTCTCAGCCTAACTAAACCCAAAGGCAAGATATATAAAACGAAATCCCTCGGCCATTATATTACGGTATTCCTCCCTCGGAAGCATCTCAGGTAATGAACCTTACTATTGCCCCTTTACATGAGAGGACGTGCTGTTTGTGGCGACGGCCTCGTGAAAATAGTCTCTTCAATGTGTAAAAGCTTGCGCTTCTTCCCTCCTCAAGTTTTCATTATCCTACATATATAACTTGACAAAGATAGATAGTCTTTCTAAATGTGGTTGGCTTGTTCGCATATCTTGCCTTCAAATCACTTATTAAAAAGTCAACGTGGAAAAAAAAAGAGAAAATGAATAACTTATTCCTTTTCAATCTTATCTTTTTACTCGCCGCCTAAAAACGATTGTTGCTATATATTGCATAACAAATAAAATGCTTCAGTTGTCTGTAAAAATGTAACCCAAAATAAAAATTTATAAGTATCTCTAAGAGGTTTATTATTTTTCGAATTGTTTCATATTCATAATTTTGGTTACAAAGTTTGAATGCTGTATAGTTTGGTTATAAATAATTGCTATAATATCCATTTTGATCTTGTGTTTCCATTTGAAATAAGATACTGGTATATTTAGTTAAAAGAAAATGAATTTATTTAAAAAAAATGGTAGGAGTATACATAATTTTTTTAACAGGCAATGGAATAGAAAAGGAACGGACTGCAATTGACAAGTTATCGACCATATTAAAATCTGTTCTCGCAAAGAGAAATTCTTCCAAGCTGTAGCTATGTAAGTACTACTGTATAGCAGCACCACTTGGACTAACAAAACGTTCAAAGGAAAAAAAAAAACTAGATGGGAACTACATGAGGATACTGCATGTTTTTTTTCCGCTATTCTTGGTAGTAGCACTCGACGAAATAACAACTGTAAGGCCACTTACCTCCTATCATAAAAACCATCCGAGTTAGACGAGAGAGAGAGAGACAGAGAGAGATAGAGACACTCGGTGAAGGAGTCTTTCTCCTCTGCAGAGATACAGTTAGTGTATTCTGTAGCTCCAGCCGACTGGGCCAGGATGTAGAGGAGGAGGTTGGTTCGGTTTTATGGTATATCAACCATTGTAGGTTATTTAATGCCAAACCCTTTTCATATATAGATATTAAATAAATAAAATTTGGTTGGGTTGGGTTGGGTTTTCTGGCATATAAACCATTTTAGGTTATTTAATACCAGATCCTCTTTATACGTATATATTGAATATATATGATTTGTTAACATTTTCGTGATAACATTTTTAAACGAGTCTGAGCTCATTTTTTGCTCACAGTTAAACGGTTTCAAGTATTGCTATATAAAAGTCACAATTTAAAAGCAGTCACTTCTTTGCGCCCAGAGTTTGTGGGTAATTTCATTTTTAAATGAAGTAGAAGTAGTTTGTTTGCACGCTAGTATTGCTATGGTTTTTACAATTAAATGGTTTCAATTATTGCCATCTATCTCTAATAATTCTATTAGATATTAATAATTTGCTTGCACATAGTGGAGTGGTTTTAAGTTTTGAAATTTAACACTGATTATTCTATTCAACACTGTTCCGTCATTTGCACACAGTAAAATGATTCCAAGTATTGCTATCAAATACCAATAATTCAATTTATGCACACAGTTAAAAGTTTCAAGTATTGCTATTTAACACTAATAATCCTACTCAACATTACCCATTCGTTTGCACACAAATACTTCCAAGTATTGCTATGTTTCACTAACAATCCAATTAAACATTTGTTTACACGCAGTTAAATGATCAAACAGTTCTATTTTTAGCAATTCAATTTAGCATAAGTCATTTGTTTGCACTCAGTTTAAAATGTGAAACAATTCTATTTGACCCCTAGATAGGACAGGTGCTACCTGTCCAGGCAAGAGTAGACGTGAGAGCAATGGCAGTGAAGGGGTACTCTGCATCCCCCCAAAGCTCCAGCATTACTGGAGCCTCACCATCAGATTACTTAATGTCATATCTAGGACACTCGTTGGGGTAGTCTTACCCCTCTGCAGAGATGCAGTCAGTGTATCCGACAGGCCCCAGGAGGAAGAGGAAAGAGTCTGATGGTTTAACTTACTGCAACGATAAAGTAATCTTTTCTCTTTAAACAGAATCAAATTGCAGCATTTGTCTCGCTATTAATCAAACTAAGAGACTCCCTACCTAGACATAATTCACGTGCAGATCTGTGGTTGTATTTGCTGTAAGTCATAAATGTAAAGGTTGACTTCGTTATTCTGTGACATCAAGTCTAAGGATTTGTAACACAATCACTTAAAACTTAATGACCAAAATATACGGTTTGTTGTCTTCGTTTTGTGGCATATCAACCTTCATGGATTATTTTGAGCCAAAGCCATCCTTGTAGAAGAACAGTAGTCGTGAGATACATAACCATGCTGTTGTATACATCCTCAGTGATGTATTGCAAAAGGGTCCTTAGAAGTTTCAGTCTTTCAACATCAGACTGCTTCACTTTGCTGACCTTGTCTGGGTTGATCGGACCCCGATGTGCATCCCACGAACTTGCTACACCTGCTGCCGTTTTGAACTCCGAAAAAAGCCTCAGTCTAGCATCTTTTCCAGTACGCCATGGACCTCAGGTAAAAAAAAATCGTACCTAATAGTAATATGTAGTATTTCATAGGTCGATAAACACATTAGGTATATAAGTCCTGCAAATTAACTCTGAATTGTCCACTTAGTGTGTGGGGTTTGAAAGCTTTGAAGGTCAGGGCCTAAGGGCAAGGCTGTGTTGCCGTAGATATCTGACTCCATGAACCAATCACCAGAATAATTAGTAAACAATTAGACATTAAACTAGGACCGTTCACACAAGAAGAACTCGACTCGGTTCTCAGAAAAATTAAAAATAGGAAAGCTGCAGGGCTGGACGAGATTCCCCCAGAAGTATGGAAGACCAGACAATTCGACGACATACTGCTCCGACACTGCAACGCAGTATACAATCAAAATCCGAAAGATAGATGGATGGAGGGATGCATACTCCCCTTCCCTAAAAAGGGGGACCTCGGATTAGCCAAAAACTACCGAGGCATAACACTTGCATCCATAGCAGCCAAAATCTACAATGCCCTACTTCGAAACCGCATAGAACCCCAAACTGACAACATACTTAGGCAAAACCAAAATGGCTTCCGAAGAAATAGATCCACGACCTCACAAATATTAACCATCCGTAGAATCCTTGGAGGAGTACGGGCAAAAAATCTACAAGCGACATTAATATTTGTCGACTTTACCAAGGCCTTCGATTCCATTCACAGAGGAAAGATGGAACAAATCCTACTAGCGTACGGCGTACCTAAAGAAACCGTAGCAGCAATAACGATTCTCTATAGAAACACCAAAGTAAAAGCACGATCACCAGATGGAGACACAGAATACTTCGACATTGTAGCAGGAGTACTACAAGGGGACACGCTGGCTCCGTACCTCTTTATCATTTGTCTAGACTACGTACTTAGAACATCGATTGACAAAATCAGAGAGAATGGCTTCGAGCTGACGAAGAAAAGAAGCAGAAGGTACCCAGCAAAAACAATTACCGACCCCGACGACATAGCGATACTGGCAAATACACCCGACCAAGCCGAAACACTACTGCATAGTTTAGAACGAGCAGCCGCAGGCATAGGCCTCTATATTAATGCACACAAAACGGAATATATGTGCTGTAATCAAACGGGGGACATCTCCACTCTAGAAGGAACCCCTCTTAAACTAGTAGACAATTTCACTTACCTAGGAAGCAGCGTCGAATCAACCGAAAAGGACATCGAAACGAGGTTAACGAAAGCATGGACAGCTATCAATAGGCTATCGATTATATGGAAATCAGACCTAACCGATAAAATGAAACGCAGTTTCTTCCAGGCAGCGGTCGTATCGATACTGCTGTATAGATGCACAACTTGGAGGCTAACTAAACGGCTGGAAAAGAAGCTAGACGGCAATTACACAAGAATGCTGCGAGCAATATTGAACAAGTCCTGGTGGACACACCCAACAAAACACCAACTATACGGCCACCTGCCTCCCATCACGAAAACTATCAAAGTTAGACATGCAAGACACTGCTGGAGAAGCAGGGACGAGCTCATAAGTGATGTACTCCTATGGACCCCCACATATGGCCGTGCAAAAGCAGGACGACCAGCTTGAACATACATACAGCAGCTATGTGAGGATACGGGATGTAGCCCTGAAGACCTGCCAGAGGCGATGAACGATAGGGAGAAGTGGCGAGAGAGGGTCAGGGATATCCGTGCTAGCGGCACGACATGATGATGATGATGATGATATAGATTTTATTAAATTAAAATGTTTGTTTGATTATTCTTGCACCGATGGTAGAACTGACATTCCCGTTTCAAATATAGAAATCACATTATGGGGGTTAAGTTTACTGTAGTTCTTTGTCTATTTTCTTCAAGAGTATTTTGATCGGCTAAATGTTTAGAAGTTTTTAGTCCCCTATTGTATTCCACATCTCTACAACAGCAAAATCAGATTCAATTACAAGAGACAGATTGATTTTTGGATATGGTGATTTAATGATGTTGCATATAAGTGTCTCTTGCTGCCATACAACACTCCTGTAATGTCTATCACGAAAATTTAAATTACCTTCAATATTATCAATATTATGGAATTTCTTCTGCTATTTATTCGCCAAGTCATCAGAAATACTTTGATTTAAAGTACCTTGAAGGGCAGAATTCTCCTAGAATCTGGTTGACCCTCTTGGGATTGTCAGTGAAGATAAATATGAAGGATATTTTCGTAGAATTCAAAAGATAACACTATCATGAAGATATATTTTCGGAAGTCTAACTGAAATTTTGGCTCCTCTTTTTTCGTCAAAAACTAACGATTCTCTCCTAATGACCCCCGGTTGAAAATGTAGCTCACTTACTAAAAGAGATTTTAAAAACCAAACCTATTTCCAATTCTAGTAAAAATCTAAGAAAAGATAATGATAAAAAATCAACAATTTGAAGCATTTTTGAACAATTCTAGGAAAAATGAAGTATCCTAACATAATTCATTAATTCAACGAACCTATGTAATAACAAAGATAATTATTTTTACATTTATACATTTTTGAAATTAAAATAAAAAGAAACATCTTTTGCGAATAAAGCAGTTCTAAAGAATTAGTAGTCTAAATTTCTGAGACGAAGCTTGATAATTTTTATCATTAAGGGTTTTCGGACTATTGTCTTCATCTTTATTGTTATTTCCACAACGTTTCGGCCGATATGTCTTCTGACCTTCTTCAGGTGTTTGTCGAACTCGGGAACCTTCACGAAACTTCGAACTACGTCCTTTATTGAATCCATGGGGGTCACCTGTTCTGATTCCGTTAGCCATAACTGGGTACAAGTGTTAAGTATTCCTGTATTGTTACTCGCCTGCAGTCAGGATTGAACCTGCAACCTCCTTAGAAGCTTAGGGAACCAACGCCTATAACCGTTACGCTATGTGTCCTGCTAAAGAATTTTTAGAATAATAAGGATTATTTTTATGAATTTATATCAAAAATTTCTTTAAAGTTTATTTTTAAAAAATGAGGTTTTTAGCTTTTAAATTAAATTTACTTGGTTTTTAATATAAAAATACTTACTTGGCAAAATTTAGTGAGAATGAAACTCCATATATCTGATGATATTTAATCTTTCAGAAAAAAAATACATGAACTTCCGGTTCATTTTTATAATTCATTTTGCAATGAGGTACAACACATCTATAAGGCATTATTTTTGTTTATGAATTGATTCAATATTTAAAAGAAAAAAATAAATAATTTAAAACCTCATGAAAATTCTAATAAATAAACGACATTTTTACGAATTAAACAATTATAAAAATTTGTATCATTAGAATCATTTTTATAAATAGAAAGATATTCCATAAAGAATTCCCATGGAAAACTTCTTTAAACTTAATTTCTTTAAAAATTGGGGTTTCATTTTTAGCAGCTTCGCTAGATTTATCTATTATAACTTGTCTTGATGCATTGTGAATTACAAGGACATGAAATTAATTTAATCATTAAAGTTTCAATTAAATTTACTTACTTTTTGATGCAAAAATACTTACTTTGCTAAATTTAGTCAGAGTAAAATTCATTTATTTATTGCATGGGTTCACATATCAGATGATAGTTAATCTTTCAGAAAAGAAAAAACATGAACTTTAGGTTCATTTTTTAATAATTTTCTTTGCAATGAGGTACAATACATCTATAAGTCATTGTCGTTGTTTATGAATTGATTCAATATTTAAAGGGGAAAAAATAAATAATTTAAAACATCGTTAAAAATCTGATGCAGCATGCTTCCTACAAACTGGGAACACTGAAGATGGCGATGTTACATTCCAACTCCCACAAAAAACAAGGGCTGGGTTTTTCTTTCGGTAATCTCAATTATGTTATGTTTTCAAGATCACATCAAGCCAGTAATCTGAACTCTGATTTTCAAAAAAGTTCTCCAACTTAAAAGAGTGAATAGCATTATCGTTCCCCTCTCATTTCTAGCCACGATGAGCAGCTAGATACAAAGAGGGTTGAGTTCGTTGCTAAGATTGACAGCTTGTCGTAGCGATTTATCCCCTAGGTATAGTAAGTCAGTCTTAATTCTATGGAAAGATTAACAAATTCTGGTTTATTTACATCTTGGATAAAGCAGAACGATTATTAGTGAAAAGATTTGTTTATTTCTCTCTTTCATGTCTAGTAACGCGAGACATTACCAAGGAAATTGAAGGTAGCTAATAAGTGTAGGATGGACATAAAAAGAAACGATTTATTGGGAGATAAATAAGATACAAAGAAATAGTGGGAGGAAAGTGTGGAAGAAAGAATAGGTGAGTGAGAAAGGTAGAATGGGTGGGAGGTGAGTGAGAAAGACAGGAAGGATGGGTGAGAGGTGAGTGAGAAGGGAAGGATGAAAGATTCGTGAAAAAAGATGGAAGATTGATTTGTGAGAAAGAAAGCATAAAAGAAATGTGAGGGAGAAAGATATTTTTCCTTCCTTACAAATAATTCTATGTGGAAGAATGAAAAATTTGTGAGAAAGGAAGGCAGAATTATTTGTAAAGAAATAAGAAAGATTTGTGCGGGAGGATCGATTGAGAAGGAAGGAACGATGGAGGATTTCTGGGGAAGGACAGCATAGGTGGGGGAAGATGAGAAAGAAAAGAAGACTGTTTGGGGGGGGGGCAGGTTGTTGAGTAATAATGGAAAAAAGAAAGAGAGGGATAGATGGGGAAAATAGAAAGTTTTAGTTCGAAAAGAAGCTTAATAGCTTTTCTATAGTAACCTATTCGAATCATCAGTGCACCTCGGGTAGTGTAATGGTTAGCAAGCATGACTAGCAAACCTGTAAGTATGAGTTCAAGTCTCATTGGGTGCCCTGTTTATTCGGCCTTGTGCCACATCTAAGCAAAACGTTTAGTTAAATTACTACTTGGACCATCAATTTACAGCAGTGAGGAAATCAGAAAAAAAATCGACTATTCTTCTAAATAACCACCATTCTCAGTATAAGCAGTTTTATTTAAAATCAAGGCCAGTTCGACGAGATAAGCGTGTTGTATGGAAATGATAATCTGTCCACCAGCCTCTAGGTTTCCTGCTTATCTGGTCCCCAAAACTACCCTCACCTAATCACTCTCGTTTAGCTGCATCGTTCTAAAAAGTGGGGTAGGGACGAATAAATTCCTTCTGAATAATAATCAGCTAATCAATATTCTCTGAGGATATGGCTGCTTCTAGAATGATTATATATTTGATTATCTCTTTAAAAAAAAAGTACGATTGAGAAAGAGAAGTAATAAGCTCTTTAATGACAAATCTTTGAGCCTCGTTTTGAAACATGGATATTTTTTAACCAAAAATTAAATCAATTATATCACAAAAACGTCGGAAAAATCAATAAAAATTCAAATATATATATATATATATATATATATATATATATATATATATATAATGCCATGTCTAGCAATATATACCGTGCGTTTATAAGTCAATTTGTTAAAAAAAGTGGGCGACCGTAGTAAAAGACGACTCGATGGGTAGGGGAGGGCCCTACTCCTTTCCCTGGATTTCTCCACTTGATATGTAGCGTGTGTTAATCAGGGAAGACTCATGTACCATTTTTTTGTCTATTGTCTGACCTGGGATTGAACCCCGGTCTCCCGGGCCATTGGTGAACATTCTACCCATTAGGCCTATATATATATATATATATATAATGTGTGAGTGTATGTGTAGAAAGTAATTAGATTTGTTTTTATATCCTCTATTAAAATCTGAGTTCAATTTAGTTATCATAGAAATGTCTAATCACCTTCGTTTTCACCGATTTCAGCCCAGTAAAAACGCAGATGTTTGTTTCTTATCTTCGTCTTCATAAATCACCCGTCCAAATTTGTTTTTCTATAAGTTCTGGCGAATATGAAATGAACGAAACTAATGAAATCTGTAGGTGATAAATCGGGTAAGGATGGACGATGTAGCAGGATCCTTAAGTTCTTTGCTTTTGGGGGGTTTCATTTGCCCTTAAAAAATTCTCGATGCAATTTCGTACAGTTTAACTTTGGTTTACTCGAAATTAATTGCAGTAAATTTCTGTCAGAATACACACACACACACATACATACATACACGTGTGTGTGTAACTTATTTTGTTCTTTTGGGGGGGTTGTTTTTTTCGTTTTTTTTTTTTTTTCAAAGAGAAAAAAGTAAATATTTCGAAATAGATAGGTCCACAAAGAGATTTATATTCTTTTAAAAATTATTTTAGTTCTTACACAGCGTTTCGAACCTATGGCTTTCTTCAGAGTACTTTTAATTTTTTCCCGGTATGGTGTTCAGTTTATATAGTCACTATTTTGAAGGGGTGGTTGTTTCTTTTATCTTCGTGATAAATTCCTTGTAGAGATTGGCTCTTTCTCTTCTTTTTCTCTTTCTCGGAGTGTGTTTTGTGTCATCTTTTGTGGGTGCATTTATATGTATATGTAAGCCCATGTGTATATAAATGTGTGTCAATAGAGATATATGCACACACTCACAAAGAATTGTGTGTGTGTGTGTGTGTGTGTGTATCTATATTTACATATATAGAAAGTCTGTGTATATACCATCCTAACTCATATGAGAAAACTATTAAATTTGAAGAAACTCCCAGAGGTCTTTAACGGAAAAGGAGATGACGCATACGTAAAAGAAAAAAGGCATTCCTCTTGAAAAAGGAGACAATATTATCTTTCTCTTTCAGGCAGTGTCCGTCGAACTAACAACACCATTTTGCTGTCTGGTGTTTTGGGCACCACGCTACGTCCTGGGACGTAGCGTTGGTTAGTCCCTTCACCCAATAAATAAAGGAAAGTATAGAAGAAATATTTTCGTCTCTTATCTTTTTTTCTATCTTTTCTTTTTGTATATTTCTTTTGGGACTTTCATTGGGCAAGGCATTGCGCCGGCCAGTCAACATGGGGTGAAATCATCATCATCATCATGTCGCGCTGGTAGCACGGATATCCCTGACCCTCTCTCGCCACTTCTCCCTATCGTTCATCGCCTCTGGCAGGTCTTCAGGGCTACATCCCGTATCCTCACATAGCTGCTGTATGTATGTTCAAGCTGGTCGTCCTGCTTTTGCACGGCCATATGTAGGGGTCCATAGGAGTACATTACTTATGAGCTCGTCCCTGCTTCTCCAGCAGTGTCTTGCATGTCTGGTTCGTCTAACTTTGATAGTTTTCGTGATGGGAGGCAGGTGGCCGTATAGTTGGTGTTTTGTTGGGTGTGTCCACCAGGACTTGTTCAATATTGCTCGCAGCATTCTTGTGTAATTGCCGTCTAGCTTCTTTTCCAGCCGTTTAGTTAGCCTCCAAGTTGTGCATCTATACAGCAGTATCGATACGACCGCTGCCTGGAAGAAACTGCGTTTATGCAGCTAAACTTAATGATATAGAATAAGTTTGAATATTCAACAAAAAATATTTTTTCCCTTAATTTATTACTGCATCCCTAAAGGGTTCAGGTTGTTAAGAGATAGCAAAATATAATTCTACCGAGTTATTCAACTATTAAAAGACCAGAAACCTTATTTCGATAATCAGAGGGTAATGTTGTTGGTTTATCTTATAATAGCAATAAAGCTACAACAAGAGCTTAGCAGTGTATTCCCGCAATATATGGATGTTGTGCATGTAATACTAACTAAATGTATTCAAGCTAAGAATTTATTTGACTTAATTAAACGTATAATAATTGGTTCATAGGAGATATGATTGAAAATACCTCAAAGCCTAACAGATAATAACGCTTTGAATAAAAAAAAAACTATAAATTTCTTTTGTAGTCTACCAAAGATTTCAGTTGTATATCC
This sequence comes from Sepioteuthis lessoniana, assembly GCA_963585895.1. Taxonomy (NCBI): domain Eukaryota; kingdom Metazoa; phylum Mollusca; class Cephalopoda; order Myopsida; family Loliginidae; genus Sepioteuthis; species Sepioteuthis lessoniana. Next base: position 209,666 of record CAUZXS010002295.1, read on the forward strand.
ACACCTAGTCATAAAATCAGTATTATTAATTTTCACAACTATCTATTGGTTGTATTGAATTCCTTTGTTTCTTATTTATATTAGTTTTTTTTTTTATCGATCATTGACTTGTAATTTGTTTGTTTATTCAATTGTTGTTTGTTTCCAAATTTATAATCCAAGTTGACGCTATATTTAAGGAATAATCATTTAAGGTTTGGTTTCTTATTTTAATGGCATATCAACCCTTGTAGGTTATTTAATGCCAAAGCTATTCTCCTAGAAGAATAGTAGTGGTACTATTTAACCCATAGCTGGGAGGATAAGGGGTTAATACCTTTCTCAAGGGTATTTGCCCGAAAGTGAACGTAATAGCGCGACTGGAGTACGAACTCGCGTACTACGATTCCACAGTCCATCGCTTTAACCATTACACCACGAGGACACCCCTAATCATTTAAGTATGAACTGATATTGCGACTTTACAGAATAATTATCAGAATTAAAATCGAAACCTGCAAATTAAAACAATGTGATTATAGTTCTTTAAAAAATGTTTTCAAATTAAAAAAAAAAAATAACGTACGAATTTCAGTCTTTAAAATTTAATAATGTTAAGTTTATTTCCAGCATTTAGCAACAACAATTTTTTTTACTTTTGTTTGTTTTTAATGAATGTTAAATAAAGTTCAGTAAAAAATCCAACCCCGTTACCTTCTTTTAAAAAAGTTTCCTTAAAACCTTTTTTTGTTAGTTTACAATCATTCATTACTGACATTACATTATGATTACTGCTTGTCTTGCTAACCTTATGAACTACTTTTGTGACGTCACAATCGAGCAGGCCTTCTTTTTCGGTGGTCTCGACACAAAACGCAATCATCTCACCCACCACATGGATTAAATGTTCTACCATGCGAGCTTGCCACCCTGGATGAAATTGCATTTCACTTGGCGCCAATACCCTTCGAAAAAGCATGGATCTATCTCTTCTCGCCCAAGCTATTGGTAAATAATTGGGCAAACTGATTTCTTTAGCGTTAGTAAAGCAACAAGTCAAAAAGAGATTCAATTCAAACCGGTAGTGCTCCGCTTAAAAAATCTTGGCCTTGTGTCACATTCTTTCCGTGGCAGAGGAGTTGGATAAATACACAGCCTTCGGAAAGACACGAATCTAGCTCTACTTACTTCAGTTATGGCTTCATAGTAGAGCCAAGTGGGTTATTTTAAATTGGTGCGGTAACCGGTCTTGAAGAAGGAAAACTGAATTCGAAACCTTCTCGTAGTAGAGGCGTAAAGTTGGGTAATTCTCTGATCTTAGAAAAAGTTCTAATCCCTTTTGGATAGCTACTACACCAAGATGTAGGGGAGGGCGCTACTCCTTTCCCTGGATTGCTCCACTTTACCCTTGATCCGTACCTTATAATGCTGAGTGTTAAGCAAGGAGGCATCAAGTACCATTTTTTGAGTCTTTGGTATGACTCGACCTGGGGTTGAACCCAGGTCTCCGGGGCCATTGGCGAACACTCTAACCGTTTGGACAATGTCCGGTGTGTAGAGGCGAAAAGTTGGGTAATTCTCTGATATTAGAAAAAGTTCTAATCCATAACTGTGTAAAGGTTCACAGCATTCTTTTTTGAAAATAAAAGATTTAATATCCAGATAAAAAGTGTTTTTGCTAGAAATTTTTGCCCTTATCAAATCCATTTCAAATATATATATATTAGATTTTATATTAAAGTTGGCGACCGTAGTCGAGGGTGACTCCAAGTCTCCCTTTTCGATTGCTACTACACCAAGGTGTAGGGAAGGTCGCTACTCCTTTTCCTGGATTGCTCCGCTTTACCCTTGATCCGTACCTTATAATGATGAGTTTAAGCAAGGATGTATCAAGTACCATTTTTTGAGTCATTGGTATGACTCGACCTGGGATTGAACCCAGGTCTCCGGGGCCATTGGCGAATACTCTAACCATTTGGCCAATGTCCAGTAATTAGATTTTATAAGCATACTTAAATTACGTTATTTAATAATAAGAGAATTGTTCTACGCAAAACGAAATGAACGAAATTTCATTAAAAATGTTTTGGTTTGGTTTCTTTGTTTAATGGCATATCAATCTTTGTAGGTTATTCAATGCCAAAGCCACTCTCCTACAAGAACAGCTGTGGTACTATCTAACCCATAGCTGGGAGGATAAGGGGGTTCATACCTTTCCCAAAGTTATTTGCCCGAAAGTGAACGTAACAGCGCGACTGGAGTACGAACTCACTTAGTACGTTTCCGCAGTCCATTGCTTTAACCATTACACTACCAGGACACCCCCAATTAAAAATGTGGCTCTGGAGTTAATGTAAATGTTGAAATGTAAAGCTTTGATTCTAGATGGCGCCCCTCCGAGTCACGAGATGGTTTATCCGGTAATCACTTTGATCTGGGTAAAAGACCAGGTGTTTTAACTTCAAAGTATTTCACCTAAACTTATAATACAACCTGGGTCACGTAATTGATGAGCCATTTGATATGTGAAATTCATTGACAAATGTATCAACTATAATAGAACAGAAGCAGAAGCTATTTTATTAAAAAAAATTATTATTATCGAAACAGATGTTCAAAACTAAAAGGTATTTAAATATACAATGGTTCTTCCATTGTCTTATACATGTTAGTAAAATAAGAAATAAACAATTATGCTCTACTAGAATACGTTGATTATCATTGACATAAAAAGTAATATCAATGCGTATATCATTTTAATAATCTTCGGTTGTAAATTATTTTCGCGATTCTCGATTTTTAATTATACTGACGATAGCTCAGTTATTTCGATAAGATTTTTTTATCAATTTCTGATCACTCACAATCTCTTTTTACCGATATATATACATATATATATATATATATATATTAAACATCATATAAATATTCTTTTACTGTTGTCAATATCTTCCCCACCCCCAAGAAGATTACTTCTTAATATCAAAATATTACTCTCGATCCAAAACATACGCCTACCAAACTTTCGTCGGTTCTGTATGAACTTACACACACACACACACTTTTTATCTAATCATAATATTATGAATTATATATGTACATACATACATTAAATATATACACACATAAATACATACCTATGCACATACATTACATTTACACACACAAATGCATGTGTATATATATATATATATATATATATATATATATATATATATATATATATATATATATATACACTCTTTACCTATGAATTGATAATAGTGTAGACTCGGCTCTATAACTTTTGTAAGCTCAACCAAAAAAAAAAAAAAAGAAAAAAAAAGAAAAAAAAAAAAAGAAAACCGAGAGTGAAGGATATATAAATATATAAGGGTTTAAATATGTTCGTTATCACAGTCGGCTGCAGCTGTAAAATACACCAACTGCATCTCTGTAGACGAGTAAGACCCTGCCACCTGCAACGAGTGTCTCGGATATGACATTAAACCATCTAATGGTAAAGCTCCTGCGCTGGAGGTTTGAGGAATGTGAATTACCACTTTGTTGTCCCATGTCCACTCTGACCCGGAGTAGTTGCACCTGATAGGTTTCTATCTCTGGGTCAAATAGAACTCTTTGACATTTAAACTTTGTGCAAAGAAATGACTTATGCTAAATTGAAATGTTTGATCATTTAACTGTGTGTAAACAAATGACTGATGTTTAATTGAATTATTAATGACACATATCAATACTTGGAACCATTTAACTGTATGCAAACGAACGAGTTATGTTTGAATATAATAATTAGTGTAAATTAGTTATACTTGTACCCACTTCACGATGTTCAAACAAATGATTGAAATCGATTAGAATTATTAGTGTTAGATAGTTAAATGGTTTCAATTATTGCTGTGTAGAAACAATAGCAAAGTAGAGGCAAACAAACTACTTTTAACTCATTTAAATTAACTGCGAACTATTCCTTTACAAATCATATCTATTTAAATGTATGCAAACTAATGATTAATAGTAAATAGGATTATTTGTGATGGATAAAAATGCTTGAAACCATTCAACTTTTGAAAATTTTATCTATACAATTTGTTTACAAATCCTGTATATTTAATGTATATCTATAAAGGAGATTTGGCATTAAATAACCAACAATGGTTGATATGCCATAAAACCCAAACAAAACAAATCCTGTATACTTAATCTGTATGTATAAAAAGGATTGATATGCCTTAAAAACCAACCCAAACCAAGTCATATAAATTTAATATATATGTATAAAGAGGATTTGGCATTAAATAACTTGCAATGGTTGATATGCCATAAAACCCAAACCAAACCAAGTCATATAAATTTGGCATTAAATAACCTGCAATGGTTGATATGCCATAAAACCCAACCAAACCAAATCCTATATATTTAATTTATATGTATAAGGAGGATTTGGTATTAAATAACCTGCAATGGTTGATATGCCTTAAAAACCAACCCAAACCAAGTCATATAAATTTAATATATATGTATAAAGAGGATTTGGCATTAAATAACCTGCAATGGTTGATATGTCGTAAAACCCAACCAAACAAATCCTATATTTTTAATTTATATGTATAAAGAGGATTTGGCATTAAATAACCCGCAATGGTTGATATGTCATAAAACCCAACCAAACCAAATCCTATATATTTAATTTATATGTATAAAGAAGATTTGGCATTCGATAACTTACAATAGTTGATATGCTATAAAACCGAAACCAAACCGAGAACCGGTAGAGTTAATGGATGTTTAGATATATTTTAATACACATGATACGTCAGGCTATAGTTACATCTAATTATATTTTGTAAAACCATATCTATTTGAATAAATTCAATTTCCGTGCGTTTCCGTATCTGTGCTTACATAAAATCGGTTAACATAATGTTAAATCATTAATACACATGGTCAAAGAGCAATGTATATTATATGTACCAGCAAATTATTTCTATAATAGATATAGTTTGGTATTTTCATTTAACGGCATGTCCACCTTAATAGGTTATTCGATGCCAAAGCCATCCTTGTTGAAGAATAGCAGTGTTATTATTTGACCCATAGTTCGGTGGAATAAGTGTTGGTTAGTTGGTTGTTTTGTTTTATAGCGTATAAACCTTTTTCAGGTTATTTAACACCGGATTAAGTTCTTTTGGTTGGGTTTAGTTTCATGGCATATCAACAATTGAAGGTTATTTAATGCCAAATCCATTTTTATACATATAAACAGTTCTATTTCAAACAATTCAGCTTAGCATAAAGACACGGTTTAATTCTATTTGAACCATATATAGGATCCTATCAGGCGCTACCACTCTAGGCCAGAGTGGACCTCGGAGAGATGGAAATAAAGGAGTACTCTGCATTCTCCAAAGCTCCAGCATTACTGGAGCCTTACCATCAGATTGTTTAGTGTCATATCTGGGACACTCATTGGGGGAGTCTCACCCCTCTATAGAGATGCAGTCAGTGTATTCTGCAGCCCCTGCCACCTTGGCCATGGTGAAATAAGGGAGTTCATACCTTTCCCCAGGTTATTAGTTCGAAAGTGGGAACGTAATAGTGAGATTCGAGTTCGAACTAGTTGGTTGGTTGTTTTTTTTACGGCATATCAACCCTTTTCGAGTCATTTAACGCCGAATTAAATTTCAAACAATTCAGTTTAGCATAGTTACGCAGTTTAAATGTGAAAACAGTTCGATTTCAAACAATTCAGTTTAGCATAAGTACATTCCCCAAAGTTCCAGTATTACTTAAGCCTCACCATCAGATTGTTCTGTGTTATATCCAGGACACTCGTTGGGGGAGTCTTACTCTTCAGCAGAGATGTAGTCGGTGTATTCTGCAGTCCCAGCCGACTGGGCCACTGTTGGTATTTATCCTCCATCCCACCTACCGGACGAGTATGGCACAAGACCTTTTTTAATGTGGGTTCGGGCGCAGGGTTGGATCTCACACGTGATCGGCATTTCCAAAAATGCTTCGGACTCCGTAGGCATTCCCCTAAAAAGGAGCGCTTCAGGCGTCGGGCGATAAACCCAACCCCTCGGAAGAGGGTTAAAGCCTGGGTGGAAGGCCCCCAGATGCCAGAGGTATTTTCAATGACAAGACACACCCAACCTGAACCGTCCAACTCATCACGGCCGGCCGAATGCGTCCCATCAACCGAAAATCTGAATGACTCGGCCACTGTTTGTGTCAGTATAGCACTTTAGCAACTACTCCACGTGCCGCTCACCTAATAACAAATGGGATATACAATTTGAATAATGGTTTTAAAAAGCAGGTTTTGATAAATAACTATCCTGTAATCTTATTGTTTTTGGCAGGATTGTAAATTAAAACCTATCTTAAAATTACATCACAACGAAGCACGAGTACTACGCCTAGTACTTACATAAATGCATGAAAAAAATAAAAAAATTACAAAACGGTGCATAGATATTTATGTTGTTGATGCTTAAATTATTCAAGATAAGCCTTCTATCCTCAAAAATATTAGACCGTTTAATAGAGATAAATAATTCAAAGATATGTTCTATAGGCAATCAAAAAGATGTCTCCCGGCAAATGTATTAATAGAAAATATTTTAAATACGAGAGTACGTACGCAGTTCTCTCCCTTGATTAAAAGATTATTTATCTTTCCAAAAGTCATGTGGAATAACGTATCACATTTTTTTTACTGTCTGATACAATGTCGTATTCCTAATTCTACTTTCGAAACAATTTACTAGTTTTTTTTTTATTTGAGAGGAAGAATTTCGATACAGTTTCTTAAGATTTACCTTACTTGAATGTTATTGTAACACAGACTTAAAAAAAACAAGCAAATATTTGTTGTAAAAGAGACTTATACAAAGTGACAATAACCTAGAAAAATCATTAACATGAAACATGGTTTGAACAATGAAAGTTGTTTTCTCGATGATCTTTACATTCATTGGTTCATGTTTAATGACAGAATAACTATTTTGGGTTAGTTACTGCCAAATCATGTCTTATATATATATATATATATATATATATGATTTGTAAGTTGATAATTTGTCGGTAATTATTCAAAAAATTAGAGCGAGAGACAACGATTAGGAGACAAATTTTGTTTCACAGGCGCATTCTTTGTAGATGATCTTGTTTCGTCGGCGTATTACATTTTTGTATATCCACCATATATCATCATCATCATCATGTCGGGCCGCTTGCACGGATATCCCTGACCCTCTCTCGCCACTTCTCCCTATCGTTCACCACTTCTGTCAGGTCCTCAGGGCTACATCCCGTATCCTCACAGAGCTGCTGTATGAAGGTTCGAGCTGGTCGCCATGCTTTTGCTCGGCTATGTGAGGGGGTCTATAGGAGAGCATCACTTATGAGCTCGTCCTTGCTTCTCCAGTAGTGTCCTGCATGTCTGTTTCATCTAACTTTGATAGTTTTCGTGATGGGAGGTAGACGGCCGTACAGCTGCTGCTTTGTGGGACCTGTTCAAAATTGCTCGCAGAATTCTTGTGTATTTGCCGTCAAGCTTTTTCGCCATCCGTTTAGTTAGCATCCCTGTTGTGCATCCATATAGCAGTATCGACACGACCGCTGCCTGGAGGAAACTGCGTTTCATTTTATCGGTCAGGTCACACTTTCATATGACCACTAGTCTATCGATAGCTGTCCATGCCTTCGTTAGTCCTGAGTCGATGTCTTTTTCGGTTGATGAGACACTGCTTCCTAGGTAGGTGAACTTGTCAACTAGTTTCAGAGAGCTACTGTCTCGTCTGGAAATGCCACCTGATTGATTAAAGCACATGTATTCCGTTTTGTGTGCCTTGACATGGAGGGCAATGCCTGAGGTGGCTCGTTCAAGACTATGCAGTAGTGTTTTCGGCTTGGGCGGGTGCATTTGCCAGAATCGCTATGTTATCAGCATAGTCGGCGTCGGTAATTGTTTTTGCGGGGCACCTTCTCCTTCTTTTCTTTAATTTTATCAATCGATGTTCTAAGCACGTAGTCTAGACAGATGATAAAGAGGTATGGGGCTAGTGTGTCCCCTTGCAGTACTCCTGCTACCATGTCGAAAACTTCTGTGTCTCCATCCGGAGAACGTACTCTCACTTTGGTGTTTCTATAGAGAATCGTTATTGCTGCGACGGTCTCTTTTGATATGCCGTAAGCTAGTAGAATTTGTTTCATCTTCCCTTTGTGAATGGAATCAAAGGCCTTGGTAAAGTCAACAAATAATATTGTCGCCTGTAGGCTTTTTTTTTTGCCCGTACGCCTTCAAGTTGGATAGTCAATATTTGTGAGGGCATGGATCTATTTCTTCGGAAGCCATTTTGGCTCTTCCTAAGAATGTTGTCAATTTTGGGTTCTATGCGGTTTCGTAGTAGGTTTCGCATTGTAAATTTTGGCTACTATGGATGTAAATGTTATACCTCGGTAGTTCTTGGTTAATCCAAGGTCACCATTTTTAGGGAAAGGGAGGACGCATCCCTTCATCCATCTGTCGATCGGATTTTTATTATAAACTGCATTACAGTGTCGTCGGATTGTCTGGTCTTCCATACTTCTGGGGGAATTTCATCAAGCCCTGCAGCTGTCCTATTTTTAATTTTTCTAAGTACTGAGTCGAGTTCTTCTAGAGTAAAAGGTCCTAGTTTTATGTCTAATTGCTTACTAATAATTCTTTGTTGATAGCCTTGTTTCATAGGCGTATCATATATTTCTGTATGTATACCACACTTTGTAGATGGTCACGTTTCGTAGGTGTATCATATATTTTTGGTTTGGTTTGGTTTCTTTGTTTAATGGCATATCAACTCTTTTTAGGTTATTTAATGCCAAATCCATTCTCCTAGAAGAATAGTAGTGGTACTATTTAACCCATAGCTGGGAGGATAAGGGGGTTCATACCTTTCCCAAGGGTATTTGCCCAAAAGTGAACATAATAGCGCGACTGGAGTACGAACTCGCGTAATACGATTACGCAGTCCATCGCTTTAACCATTACACCACGAGGACAGCTTGTGTCCTCGTGGTGTAATGGTTAAAGCGATGGACTGCGGAATAGCTTGAAATAGAAATGTTTTTGACAGTTAAACTGCGTACTTATGCTAAACCGAATTGTCTCAAATGGAACTGTTTTTGTATGCTAAACTGAATTGTTTGAACTGTTTTTCACATTGAAACTGAACTTACGCTTAACTGAATTGTTTAATATAGACATTTATCTGTGTGTAAATAAAATCTATACTTATACTAAACGGAATTGTTTGAAATAGAAATGTTTTTGACAATCAAACTGTATACTCATGCTTAACTGAATTGTTTGAAATAAAACTGGTTATTTGCATAAAAATGTATTTGGCATTAAATAACCTTCAAAGGTTGATATGCCATAAAAACCAACCAACCAATTCAAAAGATACTTTAAAATAAAACCTGCACTTTTCATAGTCACCTGTTATCTGACTACGCTTGTCAGTGGGCTGTAGGTATGTAGACTCTTGGATTGTGCATATTATAAACAAAAGTCTCACCATTTGACATTGAATGAAAATATACCGCCTGATGTTTTTTGGTACAAAACCCTAATAAATATTGTCAAGAGAGTCCCCATGGTGTAATGACTAAAGTGTTAGACTACAGTCGCAAAGTGAGTGAGTTCGAACTCCAGTCACGTCATCACGTCCACTTTCGGAATAATACCCGTGGTAAAGTTATGATCCATTTTATCCACCCAGCAATGGGTTAAATAGTACTACTGCTGTTTTTCTACAAGGGTGGTTTTTGGATTAAATAATTCACGAGGGTTGATATGTCGTTAAACAAAGAAACTGAAACCGAGAAAGATATGAACGTACGATTGGTAGATAGATAGACATGACCCAGCAATGGTCTCAGTAGGATCACTACTTTTCTTCAACAAGACTGGCTTTGGCATTAAATAACACACGAAGATTGATATACCATTAAACAAAGAAATTGAAACCGAAAATAGTTTATTTCAGGACAAACAAGATCACAAGTGATATCCCCCTTCAGAAAAAAAAAAACAACGTCCGTATAAGATCAGTTAAAAATGGCCACCAGAAGATGTTTGGAGAATACTCGACTGAAGTATTTATATAAATTCATCAACTTAGTTATGTTTAAGTTTAAATAGATCAATATCAAATATAAATTGTTGTTAGTTTGTTAGAAGGGTTTGTTTCTTTTAATGGCATCTCAACCTTCGTGGGTTATTTAATGCCAAAGCAATAATAGAAGAGCTGCAGTGTTACTATTTAGCCCATAGCTAAGAAGATAAGTGGGTTCAATATCTTTCCTAAGGGTATTTGTCCGTAATAGCGCGCCTGGAATTCGAATTCGCTTACTTCGAAGCAGCAGTTCAGCCCTTTAGTTAATAAACTACGGTGACTCCCACTAACTTGCTAGTATTCTGATTAATAATTGATCTGAAAAAACAAAAACAAAAGAAGAAACAATACAAAAAAGAACCTAGCCTCGTTTTGAGGCGACGGCAAAAAATTTAAAATATCGAAACAAAGAAATCTACAAATGTAGTTACGAACAAGAAGCAATTTTTAGACATACCCAATGTAAAAAGTTCCCACAGCAGAATTCCGAATTACCAAATGTCAGCGTATAAAGTGTAAAAGCCGTTGTTAAGAATTTCTGGAGCCATCCATTTCCAAAAGAGGCACTTGTCAATCGCAGGTCGTTTTGTGACGGAAGAAAAAGTCACACTAATATCGCACAACTTGAGAATGTTCTGACTAGTAACGCGAACGTTGGAGCAGGAGAGATATTGATAGGCGATACACTTGCTTGCCAAGAAACACTAAAATATAAACGATAAAAAAAAAGAAATATGAGATTCATGGAATGATATTAAAAAGAAGGAAAGTTTCACCAACGTAATGCTTTTGACGAAAGCTTGGGTCATGTAATGACTTCCCACTCACCAACCTACAGTTGGACTGATTTATGAATGGCGAGTCAGAGTTAAATCTCATTTTTCCAGGTATAAACCGTCGTAATACAAACTTTAAAAAAAGTTCTTTGAGGTTATGCAATTTTTCTTTTTTTACAAAATGGCTTCAGAAAATGGTCTCGAATATGCCAACCGGGATAGTTCACTATCAACATTAGGTCTACAAGGTTTGCAGGCGATTATAATTTATACCCCGATTTCACAGATTATACATCAGAGGAGAACCGAAGAATGGATCGGCTGAAACACTGCGTTAACACCAAGAGATAAGTTCTATGCTCTAACCATTCCGGATATGAAATTTGTACTAGTACAAAATACTAAAGAATTTGACACGTTTTTTCAGATTCCTAATTGTCATAATATGTTGATTTATGGGAACTCATTCTCTTGGTTGTAATGTGTGTGTGTTTTCGAGCCTGTAAATCTGAAATAAATTTTAAATGGTCCATATATAATCAAGAGAACGTTCGAATATGAATATATATATGCACGAAAGTCGGCGGAAAAGTTCATAGGCTGACCAAGATGCTTTCGTAGAATGTGATCAAATGACGTCTATTCTTAAACATAACCACCTCTTGCGGTCTATAGGCTTATTTCATTGATGTTGCTGTACTTGGATCTCATTTGTAAAGAAACTAATGAACCACAGATATGAAGTCAGCCTATGAACGTTTCAATCCACATCGTGTGTCTGTGTGGGGGTTATAATAAATGAACATTTAGCAACCTGAAACAGGAAAAATATATATAGGTGCACCAGGAAGCAGTGGAGATACACACAGTTACATAGGAATAAAATGAGACAAGCGTTTGAATACCGATCACCAGTAAAAAAGAAATGGCAAACCTCCGGATAGTATAAATAGAGGTACCGTGCTGTTTGGGAAGTGGATTTCGGTCAGGTAAACTTCAGTCACAGTGACGAACTTCAGTCATAGCGTCGCCGGTACACTCTTAGTTCAAAGTGATTCTATTATCGTTCTAGGCAAGACTGTAGTGTTACGGATAGTAACAATCTTTTGTTTGTTTTATTTTCTGTTTAATGCATTAATTTTGGCCTCAATGAAATACTTATGCTTTTATTAAGTGGTATGTCAATTATTTCTTTTCTACACATGTGAGCGTTTCAAAACACACAAAAATCATTTTTTAACCATAGGAAATACGAATAAAGACCAATACTTTGTAGATACATTTGGTACCCCCCCAAAAAAAATCAAACCAAAACACACCAAAAATAGCCTCGTAAATAAAAAAAGGGACCACCAGCTTACAACACTTAACAACATTAACCTTGGTCGAGAAAAAAAAAGACCACAATCATCTTAAAGGATCAGAAGCAATATCGAAATGTTGGCATGAAAACAAATTCTTACCAAGGAACCTTAAAACTAACAACTTCAAAGACTATATATAAGATATATAAGGCTGCATTTTCTCTTTTAAACATATTTGATTAAACTTGGACGGATAATTCACCTTTGTTTATTCTATCCTTGATCGGTTCAAGTTTTCATGAGTTGTTTGACTCCTGAATGGATTAATTCTGAAAAAGGCCGTACTTGTTCTTCCTCCTATTCTATATATAAATGTATATAACTCGATAATGTATTTGTAATTTCATTATTCGTTCCCCTAAAGATGTAATATAATGGCCGAGGGATTTCGTTTTATGCCTTTGGGTTTAGTTAGGCTGAGAATCTTTCGGCTCAGTGAATGGGTTACTTAAGTGCAACATTAACGCTGGTGTTCACGCACGCGCGCGCGGGCGGAGCGGACGTGTCACTCAGAGATGTCACAATAGCCTAGATGGGAAACGGGGCTAGAGAATGCAAATGACGTCACGCACCGGAAGCGCGCAGAGGATTTGGGGGATTTTGAAAAAGTCAGTTGAGTTGAGAACTGGACACCGAACGAGAAGGGTCGACTTTCGGGGCTCGCTGAGGCCAGACGAATTTGCGCGCTACGGGCGCCGCACGAGATGTTGGGGGGCAGATAGAAAAGCCAGAATAGAAAGAATATGTATCTCTCTCCTCATGTCGAAGAACTTTTAAACTCAAAGGTAGTAAAAAGTTTCGTACCTGAACTAAGAAGTCGTAAGTGTTTTTCGTGTTTCGAGATTTTTATGTTCTATATATATATATATATATATATGTTATGAACATTCTATGTACATTTCCCATATTTCGAATGGCTATGTTACAAAGATGGCTCCAATGGGTGCCGAAAGTACTTGGGAAAAATACGGCACCTTTCTGAATACATGTCCTTCAAAAGTCAAACCACTCATTCGAAAACTTGAACGGAATAATAATATAATTGGTTCAAAAAACCTGAAATGTGGATCCTATTTATTGAAACACACAATCACATTGTATGTGTGAGAGAGAATTAGAAATGAATGTATAATCATTTGAAACTCGTTTTAAAGGCTTAGAAATTAACCGCCTGATGTTTCACAGTATGGTTCTCAAGTAAATACAACCGTTGATTAAAAGTATTATAGATATTTGGTGCTCGTGAGCTCAATCCCTTGAGTGGAAGACATTTTAGTTTATCACAAACGAAGATAAAACTATATATATTGTCATCCACAGACAGACTGTTTTGTGGTATCACAACTCTTCAGTGTGGCTCGACCCGCGAGATGCTTCAAGCTGGGATCGAAAGACGGCTGACTTTACGCCAGTCGGATATCTTACAGTAGCTGAAGGGAAAACTATATATAAATTTGTTATCAGACCCTTACAACATCGAGAGAAAGAGAGAATGACATGTTTCTCCTGTAATTATTTTGAATAAGTCAGTAATGCCCAACAATATCTTTTAAACCATTGTGAAATTCAGCATTTAACAAGACAAAATGTCATTATTCATTCATTCAGCATCAAGAATGCATCAATAGACATGCGATTAGTTTAATGGCAATGTAAAGAGTGTATTTTAAAACGCAGTGAATATTTACTCAAAAGATATTTCTTATTGCCCATTAATATCGGGCAAAATGCAAGCAAGAATAGCTGAACTTAATCTTCTATAAGACTTCAAAACCTTAACCTTGGATGATAGGAGGGGTTAGCGAGTTATGATCGCAGACCATTGAGAGCAAATTTGATTCTCACTCTGTGTTCCATACTTCTAGCCAAGTTATCCTGATGACCGGCTGTTTGATCAGTAATAAGAAATTATCTCATGAGAGTTGGAGAAGTTCGAAAAGAGGTTAGTCTGTCAGTAACCAGCAGAGAACAAGGGACTACTAAAATTTCGGAGCTAGCAAAACGGCTGTCCCCACCCATTGGAGGAGGGGTCTTCAACTAAACAATTTTTCAGGGACTCAAAATACACCATTTCAGGCCTTTCTAATTTTAGTCCAGTTGAGATGAAGTTGAAAATAGCGTTATAAGTTGAGTAGTATTCTTTTCGTAATCACAAGTCTTCCCTTTTTTTCTGATGTGAACTCATATCTTCCACTCAGGCAACTTTCGTCGATAACCAGCAATACATCATTTTTTAAAATTGTTTACAGTATTTTTGTTTAAATAAGCTCAGCTTGGCATGAAGCCCGAATTATGGAGCACCCAGTGAGAATCGAACTCAGTAGCCATGGGCTAACCATTACGTCACGTAGTGTACTCTATAGCTACCTGTATGTAGGTTAGTCACCTTACCATTGTCCGTGTGTGACAAAACAGAGTTTCAGAAAATAAAGAGAAAACACTTAAAAAGGACTTATTCATTACAATACAAAAGCCCTGAATGCAAAAGTGTTTATAATATGAAAGATCCAGTCATTGTGTAGAAAAACAGTCATGTTTTGTTGAATATCCATTGCACAATAAAATTTCAATGATATTTCCAATATTATTAATGATTTCGATTCGAATTATTCGCCATCTTATTCTGGTTGGCGTTGATTGGTTTATATATTATATATATTATAAACACACATACATGTATACAAGCACATTATATAAATATACACACATTATACATACAAATATGTATATATACACACATTATACATTCATATATATACACACACATACAAACACATTATATATACATATATGTATACACACACACATACAAACACATTATACAAATATACACACATTATATATACAGATATGTATATACAAACACATTATACAAATATACACACATTATATATACATATATGTACACACACACACATACAAACACATACAAATATACACACATTATATATACATATATGTACATACACATACAAACACATTATACAAATATACACTCATTATATATACATATATGTATACACACATTATATATATATATATATATATATACACACACTATGCATACATATATACACGGACACACTATACATATACGCACATACTGTATACATATATATATCTTCAGGGTTAGAAATTTGTGTTTGGTAGCAACAAGGTATTTCTTTGATAGGCAGTAAAGAGTTCAAAGGTATGTTTATTGCTTCATTGACTTCCTATTCCTTCAACCGTCATCGACTGTTATATCTCTGAAGAATGACTGAAGGTAAAGTACGACTGAATGAGCGAGAAGGTTAAAACTTGGTTGAAACGTACAACCAGAGAGCCATTTTTTTTCTGGGAAGAAATTCAATCCTAGGAAACACTCGAGCCAAATATCTAACTTATTTTTACTGTTTACTATTTAATAAAGAGACAAAATTTCTGAAGATTTATGATTTTTTGTGGAATTTCAGTAAAATTTATTGACTTAAATCCTATTATCACAAAAAATTCTTCAGTCGCACTAAAGTGATAAATAAATCTATTAATGACCAAAATAAAATTCGGTTGAAGATAAAAAAAAATACCCCAAAACTATTCAAGTAACCTATTTATTTTGAGTGACCAAAACGAGTTTTCTTTTCTCATTAGAAAATAAAAAGTGATGCCAAGACGAACAAATATAAAAAAAATACATTGATTTATTGAATGTCAGAAGTTATTGCATTTTTTCCAGTGCTTTCAAAAATTCTTTTTTGGAATAAAGGTTTCTTTTGCCAAGAAGGGACATAGCAGCACAAAGTAAAGCAATAAGGACTAATTATATCAAAGCTAAAAGTTCTATTTTTCCTTTTAAACTTTTAATCCAAATACATATAATCTGCCGGCTGTTTTTCCTTTGTTCTTTATACACACAGAACAAATGATTTTCATTTTTTGTAAAGAATTTTCAGCTTCATAATGAATAAGATAAAACAAATATAAAAAACACTTTATTGATTGAAAAAACAAACAGAAGACGTGGAAATGGATAAGAAGGGAAAACTTAAGGAGAGAAACTAAATATATGATATTATTTATCCGATTTTCCACCGAGTCAAATTTGACATGGAATCAGTTTTATAGTGTTGGGTCATGCATGATTAATAACTCATGAGTGAGCGTCAGAAAAAAAAATGGTTGGTTCCCTCTGAATTCCCATTTTAGGGCGCCAAGCGATAAAATCAACCCAGTCAAGTAAGTATTGCCGGGGGAGAAGGCCCCCTAGGGCTAGGCAATCAATTTACAATAGCCTAGCCGGTGAATTCTGGTTTAAGTCAAGTAAGTCTGAAAAAAAAAAAAAAAAGCTAAATATTTTAAAAGCTATCAAGAAAAATGCCATAAAAAGGATTTATGTCAAAGCAAAACAGTATAGACAATGTGAGAATAGCAATGAAACAGTTAATCATAAAGAGAATGCAGCAAACTAGCACAAAAGGAATGCAATAGTAGTCATGACTGGGTAGGACATATGATTCATATGAAATTGTGCAAGAAACTAAAATTTCATCAGACAAACCAATAGTGTATGATAAACCAGAATTTGTGCAAGAAACTGAATTTCCATCATACTAACCAATGGTGTATGATCCTATTTACCAACCCTTCCGCTCGGGCAGGATATGACGAATGGAGTGGTCTTCCCCCTTTGCAGAGAAACAGTCGGTGTATTCTACAGCCCCAGCCGATTGGGCAAAAACCAGAAGAGAGAAACTGAGTATCTATTAATAGCAGCACAAAATAATGTCATAAGACTAACTATGTCAAAGCAAAAAACTGAAAATACAAAGAAGAAGAGTAAGTGTATCAGGACACTCTTAGGAGGAGTCTTACTCCTCTATAGAGATGCAGTCAGTGTATTCTGCCGCCCCAGCTGACGGGGCCCAGCCTATTTGAAAATATTTAAAATATCATTTTTTGTAAAAATTATTGTTAAGAAATAAATCATAACGATTCGAAAATAGGCTGTTACTTATATATATATATATATATATATATATATATATATATATATATATATATATATACATTGTATAAAGATCAGAACGATGTTTAGAAAGTATCTAAATGTAAAATAACTTTTTTAATACGGAATTTAGTAAAATACTCTTTTATATTCTTACTCTAAATATTTCTTGATAATACAAAATAATTATTTAATTTTAGGGATTTATTTAATCGTTCTGATGTTTTTGATCATCTATTTTAATAATGTTATATAATTATTCTTATGATTTTATCAAAATAAGTTTATTGAGTTTTATATTTTGGAATTATATAATTTACCTTTATATCCTTATTTTTCCTTGATAAAATGTTCTATGAAGCTTTAAAAGAAAAAGTTATTTCTCATTTAGACTTTTTCATAACATCATTCTGATCTTTATGCACGCTACTGTATATGAATACAGACACACACCTATTCATTTCTGTTATCACGACAAAACTAAAACATGTTTTGCTTCCAATAAAGAAATCACGAAGAAGCCATGCAATGTACATTCTATTCCACATATTCAACCAGGAATTCGACACACTTAACATTTTTCTTTAACCTTACAAAAATGAAATTTTAATCCTAGTTGGGTCGAGAACTTTCTATCGTAGACTGTTCAAAATTTTAGTATTTACTAAGATTTGTTCCGTATATAATTGTTAGCAAAGGTACTGGAGGGCGAACTGATGTTATACAAAAAAAGACATCTTTACAATGTTCAACATCTCATCCAGTGGTTCTAGGCTATAAACAGCAGTAGACCGAGTTTTGCTTGGGTCCCCATGTAAAATAATTGATTGTTTTAATAGTCGACAACAGGACGTTGGAAAAGAGGAGAATCGAGGCAAGCAAAGAGACAGAGGGAGAAAAAGGCTATAAGGGAGAAACGAATGGGAAAGTCTAGGCCGGGATTGCAACAGACGCCTAGTTTAAAAATTGAAACGTATCAGCTGCAAATTAGCGATGGGTTCTGATTGGATGGAAGAAACTCGAACGGAAAAGTCAAGAGGAGAGTGGATAGAAACGAGGAAAATGGTCATTTGGGCACGAAATGCGACGATGTACAGTTGAACACTTGCCACACCAGTGTGAAGACAGCCGAAAATTACGGCGCTCATCGTTGGTGAGCTCTACGAAAGGGACCCATACCCACCACAAAGCTGTGAAGACGGAACCAGCGTGCCAGCACGAGTAAGAACTACAACAAAAAAACAAGAAAGATAATTCAAGGTCTGAGTCTGCTCTCCCTCTTCTCATGACCATTTGTTTCTTCCAGCCTATCATAAAGCAGTTGAATTATTTTTCATACTCTGTAACTCTCTTCTCTACGACTAAGAGGCATAGTAGCGAATAAACTTTTGTATTAGCGAACCAAGACAGGTTTTGTGTTTGTCACTACTTTTTTTTACATTATGGAGGTTAACACTAAAGACGCGCTTGACACACGTGGTGGAGTAAACGTCTATGTAATGTTGTCGTAGTAGTACATAGTCAATTTAAACACCGTAGCGTTACAACCATCTATTTGTGTCGTGGTAGTGTTACAATCAGCCTCGATTCACAATCTGGCCGGACGATATATCCTACATGAGGCAGAGGTGGGGTGTTCTATAAACCCCAATAAAAGCCGAATGGATTTCTCGAGTTATTCTTTCTTTTGGTGGTTGGGATACGAGGAGACGAGCATTTGCATGAACAGAAAACAATTCAAATATTCGAAAAGAACCAGTCCCAACTTGAATAAAGAAACTACCCCGCACTTTATGTTCGTTATCCACTGCCACATATTTCCATGGTCGAAGAGACTTAACGGAGAAAATAATGCAATAGAAATCTCAACGCTTGAAATGAGTTGTGCTTTTTGTTTTTCCCCTCCCATATCAGATGATTGATTTCACCGATATTGCAATCGTGAGTGATGTCTCTACATCTATATGACACGCTGTCAGATTGCTTACAGTACCTAATTACAAGTTTTTACCACTATGTACTGAATTGGTCAAATCTTGGCAGCAATTAAAAAGAAACCAAAATGGTATTTTGTGTTAAACTAGAATATACCCGAGTTAGAAGGATATTTAAAGATTACACCACAATTTCGATGACGACTTGACACGCACATTTCGAGGGTTTGCTTCACAGGAGATTCTTTTTTTTGGATGAAGAAAGGAGACATTTTGGCTAAAAAGTTTCTTCTAGTGATTCGATTACAATCATCATCATCATGTCGTGCCGCCTGCACGGATATCCCTGACGCTCTTTCGCCACTTCTCCCTATCGTTCATCGCTTCTGTCGGGTCCTAAGGGCTACATCCCGTATCCTCACACAGCTGCTGTATGCAGGTTCGAGCTGGTCGTCCTGCTTTTGCTCGGCCATATGAGGGGGTCCTTAGGAGTGCATCACTTATGAGCTCGTCCCTGCTTCTCCAGCAGTGTCTTGCATGTCTCCGAATCGGATTCAGACATTCGTTAGATTTTTTTTGTATGCCATGTTTTTTTTTTTTTTTTGGCCTGTCCTGTGGTCTATGACGGAATCCAACTTCTGTTTGGAATTTACCTGCGGGAATAGCTATTTGAGTTGGTTAATACGCGGTCACATCGGTTAGTATACTCGTGTCTGGATGGGTATTTCGAGCCCCTACTAATTACAAGCTATCAGTATTCAAAAAATAATGCGTTAAAGTTAAACAGTAATAAAAGTCTTGTTTCTCACAAGGCCACAGCCACTTCCTTCTATAATCAACAAGATAAAAAGGGTTTGGTGCTTGCCATAAGAGTAATTTGTAGATTATGGTCAAGACTTATTTATAGAGGTGCTAGGGCTTGACATAGGCTTAATCGAATCAATCGACAGGCTATCTGATCTTCCGTCTAGCCTAATTAAGGACCTAAGTGGAGTGTTGCAGGTCCCTTAACCACTTAGTACTCGGGTCACGGACTACTCAGCCACCAGGTCCCCGTCTTCAGGTATTAGAGGTCGCAGCCAGCTGGTGGTCCAATGGTCAAAGTCTTATCCCTCTGCAGGGGAGCTGTCAGCGCATTCTACAGCCCCAGCCGGAAGGCAGAGAAATATTGTCAGGGAGCGTGTCAACCCAAAGTGTTATGATTACAAAGTATCTATAGAATGGCAAAAATTAATGTAATAAAATTGAAGTAACGAAGAACGAGTCGATCTAAAATTGTTGAAACGAAGAACGAGTCGATCCAAATAAAAAATAAAACAGAGAAAACGAGTGATACTGGTAAAGAAGTGCTTCTGCTAAAATATATCTTCAAAATTTTGTTGGTTGGTTTCCTGTCATATTGACACTTGGATTATTTAAGGCTTATATGACAATTATACGACTTCAAGTAACTAATGGTAATTGTTAGTAAATCTTACAGCATCAAATAACTTCCTAATACAAATAATTAATAATATGACTTCAAGTCACTGTTTTATTTATTAATAATCATTTCTTTGCACGCAGTTATAAAGGTTCGAATATTTTTAGGTATTAAATAACCCGAAAAGAATTAACATGCCATTAAACCAAACAAAACCTTGTATGTGCAAAATTAAAGCGCATCTGTCGAATTTTTAAATGATTCATATTTTAGCTAGAATAATTAAAATGTAGTAATTGATTCCTTTTTAAGTTGAATTTTATCAAACGTATGATTCACTCTGATTTTAACGACAGCTCATAAAAACCACTTTTAGACTGTTTTCAATAAAGTGAAATGATATATATTTTTCCCCATTGGGATTTTGTTCTAGTTTCTCTTTCCGGTAAGTAACTTTCAAAATTAGGGAGAGATCTGTTAGATACTCGACAAGTGTTGTTTTAAAAGCCAAGATTTACAACAAAGTTTATGACTATTTGGATCGGTTCAAACTTGAATAATATAGAAAAACTACCATATGAAAGAATAGAGTAAATCTGTGATTGGTTTGGTTGGGTTTCATGGCATATCAACCATTGTAAGTTATTTAATGCTAAATCCTATTTATACAGCCCTGTCGGCTGAGGCTGGAGAATACTATGACTGTCTCTCTGCAGAGGGGTAAGACCCTGCTGTGATGCTGACAAAAATAGACACGGGAACACAAAAAGGGTTGGTAGAAAAACATATATATTCAAGTAACAGAAACAAGATACAAGTGAACCTGGTTAAACAGTAGTTAGTTGATAGGAAACTGATAGTCCAGTGGGGTAGTGACTATCCGTCCACTACGCAAATAGTATCACATGTGATTGTGTCACGCTGATTAGTGAACTTCGTCTGACGCTCTCATTGACGTTTATTTATGGAGAAGTGCGAGTCCATTATATAGGGAGTACAGCAGACTCCACAACGAGTGTGCTAGATACGATATCAAATAATCTGATGGCGAGGTTCCAACCGTGGAGATTTTGGCAATGTGGAGTACCTCTTCATAGCCATTGCTCCCAAATCCTCGCTGACCCAGAATGGTAGTTCCTGTTAGGGTCCTATCTATGGGTCAAATAAAACAGTGTGCTAACAAATGACCGATGGTAAATTGTGACAGTTATATAGCGATACTTGAAGCCATTGAACTGTGTGCAAAAACAAGATCTGGCTCATTTAAGAATGTTATCAACAAGAAGTGTTCACAAATCATATATATATATATATATATATATATATATATATATATATATATGTATAAAAAGGATTTGGCATTAAATAACCGATAATGTTTGATATGCTATAAAACCAAATCTATTTATACATATACACTAAATATATATGATTTGTAAACCCATTTTATTGATAACAACATTAAATGAGCCTGAGCTCATTTTTTTTGCACACAGGGAAATGGTTTCAAGTATTGCTATTTGATATTCATAATTCTATCAAATATTACTCATTCGTTTGCACAAGGTTAAATGGTTCCATCTATTGCTATGTATCACCGACAGTTCAATTAAACATCTGTCATTTATTTACACACAGTCAAACGATCAATCAGTTCTATTTCAAATAAATCAATTCAATATAAGTCATCTGTTTGCACTCAGTTTAATTATCAAACAGTTCTATTTAACCCATTGATAGAACCCTTATATGCGCTACAATTCCAGGGCAGAGTGGACCCGGGAGCAATGGCAATGAAGGGGTACTCTGAATTTCCCAAATCTTCAGCTCTACTGGAGCCTCAACATCAGATTGTTTAGAGTCATAAGTAGGACATTCCTAGGGGGGGGATCTTACCCATATGCAGAGTTGCAGTCGGTGTATTCAACAGCCTTAATCGACTTGGCTAGAAAGTCTGTGAATTTACTTGAAAAAATAACATGTATTTTCAGTTTATATATATATATATATATATATAATCTATGTCTATATAAATTGAAAATAAGTGCGGTGACCATAAGAATCACTTAAAGTGATTTGGGAAAATTGTGGTATGCACAAGGGCACACATTTCCACAAAGAATATTCAAGCACACGTTTCTAATTCATTAAAGTGTATAAGGATTGGCCCTTGGAAAAATCAGCAATTATATTGTAATTATGTCTGTTGATGTGATGCTGCATTTAAAAGATCCGATTACTCTATCGATAATATTATTCCGCTTATTTCCTGTCAACCTTCCGGTGTGTGTAAGAATGTTACGCTTTCAGATAACATTATTCTGCTTGATTTACAGTATATTCGCACTAAAAACATTGGTTCTTATTTGGTCAATAAGATTGAGCAGTGATGAATCTACTAAATACTTCAATGGTTTGGTTTGGTGACATATCAACCACTGTAGCTTATTTAATTCCAAATGCGATTTATTCACATATATTAAATATATATAATTTGCAAACATAAATCGAAGTTAATTAGTTCCAAGTATTTCTATGTATCACCAACAATGCAATTAAACCTCAGTCATTTGTTTACACATAGTTAAATGATCAAACAGTTCTATTTCAAACAATTCAAATTAGCATCAGTCATTTGTTTTCACTCAGTTTAAATATCAAACAGTTCTAATTAACCCATGGATAGGACCTTATCAGGTGCTAACAATCCGGGACAGAGTGGATCTGAGAGTGATGACAATGAAGGGGTACTCTGCATTCCCAAAAACTCTGACATTACTGGAGCCTCACCATCACATTGTTTAATGCCATATCAGGACACTCATGGGGGGTATTACTCCTCTGCAAAGATGCAGTTGGTGTATTCTATGGTCCCAATTAACTGGGCTCTAATATTTCAATAGGTGAGTAAAAGTAAAGTTGGCGACCGAAGTCGAGGGCGACCCGAAGGCTCCCTTTTCAATAGCTTCTACACCAAGGTGTAGGGGAGGGCGCTACCTCTTTCCCTGGATTGCTCCACTTTATCCTTGATACGTACCTTATATTGCTGAGTGTTAAGCAAGGACGTATCAAGTACCATTTAAAAAATCTTTGGTATGACACGACCTGGGATTGAACCCAGGTCTCCCGAACCATTGGCGAACACTAACTAATAAAAATAGATTTTGTAAGCAACCTAAATTATGTGTCAGATTATTCTACTCCATTCTTTCTGCAGTAGTAGATGACAGTGTAATTGATTGATTTTAACGGCATGTCAACCAATATAAGGCTATTTTACGTATGAAGGTTAGAGAACTGTGTTCATTGTTGGTTGGCATTTTTCTTTGTGTAGTTATTTGGAAGTTTTAATTTGTTATTTACTGGAGGGAATTTAAACACTGACGTTTTTGATTCTGCTGGCCTCTGCCATGTCTTACCAACAAACTCGATATCTCATTCTTTTGTCATATCTTTTACTGCAATGGTTGTTAAATCTTGAGACCAATGAATTTTGCAAGTGTGTGAACGTACTCTAAGTACACAGGATTAAGAGCATTAACAAGAAAGTTTTTTTTAAACAAACATTAGGATGACTTTTTTGGTTTAGACTTCTCCCAAAAAACAATTAAATTCTATTCACTTGACAAAGAGTGTCTTAGCTAAAAATTTAGACATTGATGTCTGACCCCCACCTCCTATGGTAAAGTGAAACAATTGGGTTTGGTTGGGTTTTATCGTATGTCAACCACTGTATGTTATTTAATCGTCTTCATTGTAGGCAGCACCCCACAAAGCAGCAGCTGTACGGCCACCTACCACCCATCACGAAAACTATAAAAATTAGACGAACCAGACATGCGGGACACTGCTGCAGAAGTAGGGACGAGCTCATAAGTGATGTACTCCTGTGGACCCCTTCACATAAACAAGAAAAGGCAGGACGACCAGCTCGAACCTACATACAGCAGCTCTGTGCTGATACGGGATGTAGTCCTGAAGACCTGCCGGAAGCAATGGACGATAGGGAGGGGTGGCGAGAGAAGGTCAGGGATATCCGGGCTGATTGCGCGACATGATGATGATGAGGATTCTTCAATATACTTTATAGCTTCAATATAAATACATTCTACACTCACGGATCTATTTAGGGTTTTGATTTTATTGTTTTAATCCTTAAGAGTAACATTGGCAGTTTGCTTGTATGGTTTTGTTTAATGTTTGGTTGCGTGTTAGTTTTTTAAAAATTGATTTTGTTTTTGATGTTGAAAAGTCTGTAGATTGAGATAAGGAGTTTGATATTTTCAGTCTCTGGTAAGTGGTTGTTACGTGTTGCGTCCCCGAAGATAGTTAGCGAGAAATCAGTGAGAAGCTTACTCAAGCTAGCCAGTTGTGGATCAGAATTTAACAGTTTCAGGCTGATTTTCCTCAGAAGTGAGATCATTAGAGTTTGAGTTTTGTTTAACGGCATATCAACCCCTGTGGGTCATTTAATGCCAAAAAGGTTATTTTTAATTTCAGTCGTTAAAATAGCGGTTCTATAGAGATGTTTGGTTATATCTTACTGAAAAAGTTGCTTTTTTTTAGAAAATTAAAAATGTTTTCAGGGTTTGTATTCTTAAAGATGTCCCTCAGGTTTCTTGCTTGATAGTATTTAGTGCGGATATGTTTAAGGTTGTTACAATTTAGAAGGATATGTTTGGTTGTGAGTTGTACTTTGCATGATGGGCACACTGGGGCATCCTCCCCTTTTAACAGGTGTGAATGAGTAATGTGGGTGTGCCCAATACGCAATCTGGCAAGTATTACTTCTTCTCTTCTGTTACTTCTGTAGCCTGTTGGCCACTCTCCGATAGCTTCTTGTATTTCATGGAGTTTGTTTTGGGTCTGATTGTCCCATGATTTCTGCCATTTGTCTGATATAAATTTCTTTATGGTTGGTTTTAGATCTGTATATGGGATTTTTGATTTGCACATATCAATTTGAAGAGCTTTTTTTGCAGCTTTGTCTGCTTTTTCATTTCCTTGGATGCCAATGTGACTTGGTATCCAGGTGAATATGATGCTATTATTTTTAGAGAGGGAGTTTAGTTTGTTTAAGAGCTTTGTAATCAAGGGGGATGATGTATCTCTGTTCTGTAGTGCTAGCAGGACTGATTTGGAGTCTGTGTATATGATAAATTTGGAAGCTTTATGATCTGCTATGATATTCATAGCTAGATCAATGGCTGTGGTTTCTGCACTGTAAATTGAAGCTTCATTAGGTAGGCGTTTTAGGGTTTCTTTTTTTTGAGAAATAGCAGCACAGCCTACTTTTTTTCCTTGTTTGGATCCGTCTGTATAGATGTGATAGTGATCTGGGAACTTATTTTGTATTTTTATGAGTTTCTCTTGATAAGTGATGGGGTGTGTTTTTATTTTGGGTAACTTAGCCAGTTCTAAGTTTATAGTTGGTTGCCTTATGGTCCATGGTGCCGTTTTGGAGGGTATGGTATGGTGTACTATTTTAGTGTTGATTTTGATTTCGTTGAGGAGGTCACTTATTCTTAAGCTAAAAGGTCTGATTTTTTTTGGGTTATTTTGATACAGGTTTTCATATTTTGTTTTGGCGGTATAGTCATAAGCAGGATTTTGTGGACAGGAGATGAGTTTGATGTAGTACTGTAGTGCTAATTTTTGTCTTCTTAAATAGAGAGGGGGTTCGTTTGCTTCTATGTATAGACTTTCCTTTGGGGAAGTATTAAAGGCTCCTAAAGTAAGGCGAAGTCCTTGGTGGTGTATTGTTTCCAGTCGTTGTAAGTAGGATTTTCTGGCTGCTCCGTATATGAAGCAGCCATAGTCAAGTTTTGATCTTATTAGAGATCTATATAGCTTGATAAGTGTCTTTCTATCAGCACCCCAGTCTGTGTGGGCTATGGCTCTCAATAGTTGCATGGCTTGATTGCATTTTATTCTTAGCTTTTTTATATGTGGGATAAAGGATAGTTTAGAGTCAAAGATAATGCCAAGGAATTTATGTTCATCTGTTATGGGTATTTCAGTGTTATTTAATGTAAGTTTAGGGTGGTTGTGCATCTTGTGGATTTGACAGAAGTGTACACATTTTGTTTTACTATTTGAAATTGTAAATCCATTTTCTGTGGTCCATTTTTCGATTTTATTTATGCATTGTTGTACTTTCCTTTCTATGGTTGTCATGTTTTTTGAATTATAGCAGATGAGGAAGTCATCTACATATAGTGACCCTTTGATTTCTGGAGGGAGGCAGGATGTTATGCTGTTTATTTTTATTATAAATAGGGATACTGATAAAATACTGCCCTGAGGAACTCCCACCTCTTGTGGCTTCGAATCAGAGTATGTGCTGCCAATCAGTGTCCTGAAAGATCGGTCTTCAAGAAAGTTTTGGATGAAGATGGGAAGTCTACCTTGTAACCCAAAGTTTTTAAGGTCTTTGAGAATTCCGTATGGCCACGTTGTGTCATAGGCCTTTTCAAGATCAAAAAAGACTGCCACTAGGTGTTCCTTTTTTATGCATGTTTCTCTGATTAGAGTTTCTATATGAACCACCTGGTCCATTGTGCTTCTTTTTGTTCTGAAGCCTGCTTGTAGGTTTGAGAGCAGTTTATTTGATTCGAGAAACCATATTAGTCTTTGGTTTATCATCCTTTCTAAAGTTTTGCATGCACAACTAGTTAGGGCTATGGGCCTATAGCTGGTGGGATTTGTTGGGTCTTTTTGTTTTTGAGGATGGGGATGATTGTAGCTTGCTTCCATAAAGTAGGGATATTGCCTGAGATCCAGATATTGTTATATATGTTTAGGAGATATTTCTGGGAAATTGAAGGTAATTCTTTAAGAAATGTGTAGTGGATTTCATCTGGACCAGCAGCTGAGTTATTGGATTTGGATAATGAATTTTGGAGTTCATCTAGGGTGAAAAGTTGGTTGTAGCATTTAGTATTGTCAGAGGTGAACTTTATTTTGTTCTTTTCTTCTTTGATTCTGATGGAGTTAAATTTGTTGGAATATTTTTTGGTAGATGATGCTTGGGCAAAGTTTTCTGCCATCAGATTAGCTATTTGTTTTTCATTCAAAGCTTTTGTGCTTCCTTGGGAGAGATGATTTATAGGAGTGTGGACAGTTTTATTTGATATTTTCTTTACAAAGTTCCAAATTGTTTTGGGATTAGTATTTGAGTTTATTTTTGCAGTGAAGTTTCTCCAGGAGGACCTTTTAGCTTCTTTAATTGTGCGTCTAGTTTTAGCTCTTTGTTGTCTATATTTGTCTAGATTTTCTGATGAAGGGTTGGTTTTAAATTTCCTGAGGATTCTTTGGCGTTCTCTGATCATAGTTTTGCACTCCTCCGTAAACCAGGGATTGTTATGTTTTGGGGATGTTGTAGTTTTAGGTATGGTTTTGTTTGCTATATTAATTAGGGTGTTTGTGAAATGTATTATAGGTTCTTCTTGGTTTATATTTGTTTCTGGGATTAGGGTGTCAAGGCATAGTTTTTTGTAGGCTTGCCAGTTTGCTTTTTTGAAATTCCATCGTGGGGTTTTTGAGACTGTTTGTGGGTCTGATTTTCCTGGTTTAGTATTTTCTATTATGATTGGAAAGTGGTCACTGCCGCAGGAATCTTCATATACCCTCCAGTTATATTCTATAAAGGTGGCTGGATCGCTGAGTGTTAGATCTATAGCAGAGAATGTACCTGAGGATGAGCTTAGGTGGGTTTGAGCTTTCCGATTGTGGAGACATAGGTTGTTGTTATTAATGATTTTTTCAAGGGTCTGACCTCTTTTGTTCGTTGTCCTGCTTCCCCACAAAATGTTGTGGCTATTGAAATCTCCCATCAATATATATGGCTTAGGGAGTTGATTTATTAGGTTATTTAGCTGTTCTTCGTTTATAGGATCTTGAGGTGGAATGTATATAGAGCAGATAGTGGTGGTTTTGTGTAAAGTTGCTGAAATTGCTACTGCTTGTAGGGGGGTGCTGATGTTGATTTTGCTTTGGGGAATGTTTTTCCTTATTAGGATTGATACACCACCCGAAGCTCTTAGTCCCGTGTCATGTATATAGTCATATTGCTCATAATTTTTCATGTTTGTTTTATCATTGCTTTTTTTGAATGTTTCTTGGAGACATATAATGGTAGGATTTTGTTCAGTTATTAACAGCTGGAGTTCGTTGTAATTTGCCTTGTAGCCACGACAGTTCCATTGGATTATCTTGTGGGTATTTTGGTATTTGGCCATAACTATTTATGCAGTGTGTGTCTTGGGTTTAGGGTGTACTATTTAATTTTTGTATTTTCGATTTTAGGTGTCGAGTCCATTTCGGTTTCCATACTTTCTATGTTTCTGGATTTATTTTTGGTTTTTGAAGGGGTGTGTTGAGTAGGTTTTTGTTTTTCTTCTTTTTCTCTGGTTCTTGAGGTTGATCGGTTTCTGTTTTTGATAGTTAGCGTTTCATTTTTTTGGCTAGAGGTTGAAGGGATGTTTTTTGATTTGTCAGTTGGAGTTAGTTGTACATTGGGTATAATGGTTTTAAGGGTTTTGATTAGTTCATGTAGGTCGTTTATTAAATTTGTTAATTCTTCTTCTATTTTTGTTGTTTTTATTTGTGTTTTTGCTTCGTTTTCTACTTGGTTTGAGGGAGTCCTGGTTACCTGAGAGAAAGTTAATTTGTTAAAGGGATTTTCTACGAGTCTTCTTGCTTCAGGGAAGGTAATGTTTCTGGTGATTTTCATTTTGATAATTTCCTTTTCCCTTTCCCAGATTTTGCAGTACTTTGAGTCTGCTCTATGATTCCCTTTGCAGTTGTTGCAGTTTAGACTGTTTTTGCAGGATTCCTCTATGTGATTTGGTTCCTGCTCTCCACATTTGACACACACTTGTTTTCTTGTGCAGTGCTGCTTCAAGTGTCCATATTTCTGGCAGTTATGACATCTTCTGGGATTTGGGATGTATGTCTCAACTTTCACCACTGTATAGCCTATTTTTATTTCTAAAGGGGGTTTTGGGTTATTAAAGGTTAGAATGTAGGTATTGGTTTCAATTATTTCGTTTTGTTTTTTGATTGTTATTCTTTTGATGTCTATTACATTTTGTTTTTTTAGTTCATTTTTAATTTCCATTATTGAGCATAATGATAGCTCTCCATTTCTTATCACCCCTTTAGAGGTGTTTAATCTCTCATGGGGGTAAGCTTTTATATCGATGTTGTGGATTTTTTTTTGCTTTAATATTATTTCGGCTTGTTTTTTTCCTGTCACC
Organism: Sepioteuthis lessoniana; assembly: GCA_963585895.1. NCBI lineage: Eukaryota > Metazoa > Mollusca > Cephalopoda > Myopsida > Loliginidae > Sepioteuthis > Sepioteuthis lessoniana. Next base: position 239,552 of record CAUZXS010002295.1, read on the forward strand.
TCGATAAGGATGGTTCCATTCTTCAAGTTTTTTACGGTTTTGGGTGATATTAGAGCTGAAATACATTTTTCTATGATGAAGGGGGATATTTTTGTTAGCGGTAGTTTTTCTTTTGATTCTAGAATGATGAACCTTGGATATGGCTCATCATTGTCTGAATCACATTCAATATGGGGTCTTTTTGCTTGGGTTTTTGTTTTAACAGAAGCCATAAAAGTGTTGGATGAGTTTCACTGAACATGCTCCCCACCCACCTCGGAGCCCCATATGGGGATGTGCCTAGGGGGAAACCCATTCGCCTAGCAACACCAGGGCTACATGTTCAGTATACTCATGCTGGTGATAGACGAATTAATTTTTTGTCCCTGGGTTTTTGTTCCCAAGATAACTACTTCCCCAGGGACAGAAAGGACTACGAGTCTTTCCACAGCATGATTGACCCTACAGCCATCGTCCTCATTTAGATTTAAAAAAAAAAAAAAAAAAAAAAAAAAAACTAAAAATCTAAGAGAGTACTGTCATGACCAGCCGATTGATCGGATCGGGCCTCTCCGACCGCCCGTCTAGCCCAGTAAGGGCCAAAGTGGTGTGTTGCAAGAGACTTGACCACTCGATTTTCAGGCCAAGTATTGCTCAACCACCAGGATCCCGTCCTTAAGCATCACGGGTCGCCACCCACGGCCAACAGGTAGCCTCGTTGGGGGGGTTTTACCCCTCTGCAGAGGTGCAGTCAGCGTATTCTACAGCCCCAGCTGACAGGGCGAGAGATCATTAGAAATTGTGCTCCCAGACGGAGTGAAAAAAATGGCAAAGTGGCACAGAGATAAATGTTGGGGAGAGAGATGAACAAAGTTGAACAAAAAATGACCCCGTCGCAAATCATACTATCTCCACAAAAACTTGAGAGACAAAACAGAAACTTTTCCAATTTGTAAAGAAAATTTTTTTCATTCGTTCCGGGCTTTCATTCCGCTGAGAAAATTACGCCCCTCCCCATGAAAAAGACGGAAGCAGCCATTCCAGTGATGGATATGGATTGTTTTTTTTTTTACCGAACGGCATCGGATCAAGATAATCTCTCCCGGTTAATTCACCAAGTTCCTTAGTTAAGTCGGCCGTCTTCAGCATCCAAGTCGAAGTATCAACCGTGTGACGTTCTGCATCCTCCCTGGATATAAAGCGTTACACGACAGTAAACTGTACCTAGTGGTGATGCTCCATTTTTATTGACATTACTTCTAGGTCCACTTGGTCCCGGAGAGGTAGTTCTTGTTAGGGCCTCATTTACAGTGTAACATTATAAGCAAAAAGTACCAGGTTTTGTAAATAAAGCCATCATCCAAAATACGCTTGATCTTGTATTTTGTGGTCAGTTGTAGAGAGGTCACGAATTAAAAGCGTTATCCATCCACGGCGGAAGTGGAGTAAGGTGTTCTGAGAACCCAATGTGTGTGTGTGTATGGAATCTTTTGACTGTGTACGAATCACACATTTAGTAGTTATATACATATTAGATACACTTGGCAGAATATTTGATTTAAATCAAATCGGTTTTTATAGAGATGATGGATTCATTTTTATATTAAATAGTAACGGTCCTAAAACATCTCAACTGCAAAAGAAAATTAGAGTATTTAGATCACAAGGATTGAGAAATGAAATTTCCTCGAATTTAAAAATAGTTAACATTTTAGATGTTACATTTAACTTAGATAACAATTCCTTCTATAAAAGCAGCCATGTATTTACTTACCTATATCAACTCAAACCACCCTTGATCTATAATTAAAGAGATACATAACGCAGTAAATCTAAGAATAAATAGCCTGTCTCCTTCCCACCAAAATTTTGAAAATAATAAAGGGTCTTATAATGAGGCCCTATATAACAGTGGTTTCCACCAAAATCTTTAATATTTAAACCATAATGAAATTAATTTAAATTAACTTATTAACTCTATACATAAAAACTATAGAATGAATGACACCTGCAACAATAATAATCATTTTAGATAAAATACTTATAAAAATAGAAAAGGGAAAATAATATGGTTTAACCGTCCCTTCTGCAAACTTTCCAACATTAATATAGGAAAATATTTTTTAAATTGATAAGCATTTAAAAAAAGATAACCCTTTAAGTAAAATTTTCAATAGGAACACTTTAGAAACTAATTATTCAGGTACAACAATATCTCCAAAATAATTTACAACCACAATAAAAAATCATTTGATAACTTAACTGTAGCTGGCAAGTTACGTAATCATTATTATTATAATATTACGATCTTTTCTATGTACAATTGAATAATTGATTTGATTTAAATTAGAATGATACAATTAGTTTCTTGGAATATATATATATATATATATATATATATATATATATATATAAATTATTAAAAAGTATAGTAAAAAAATTTATAGTGAAGTTTGTTTATAAATGAAGCCTTTACTTATAAAGGAACTCATCTGTTAAGTTCTACTTAATATATATATATATATATATGTCACGTATTTCGTGATTCGGTCTCTTTCTTTACTGGGAACTGGGTACAAGGAGAAAAACGTTCGCTGAGAACGGAGAGCAAACAAACCAAAGATACGACAGCCCAGTCGGAGGGGAGGGGGGTAGCTGTAAAATACACCGACTGCATCTGAACAGAAGAGTAAGAACCCTCCACCGAGTTTGCTGATATGACATTAAACGATCTGATGGTAACGGTCCAGTAATGCTGGAGCTTTGGGGAATGCAGAGCACCCCTTCATTGCTTTCGCTTCTAGGTCCACTCTGGCACAGAGTGGTAGCATCTGAAAAGGTCCTATCTATGGGTCAAATAGAACTGTTTGACGTTTATATTGAGTGCAAAGAAACATGCAAAATTGAATTATTTTAAATACAACTGTTTGATCATTTAACTAAGTGTATCTACAAATGTGTTTACAAATCATATATTTGATGTATAAGTAAAAACAGAATTTGGCATTAAATAACAAACAATGGTTGATGGGCCATGGAGCCAAACCAAACCTAAATTCTTAGAAAAAGAGTTATTTGATCATTTAACTGTGTGTAAATAAATGACTGATGTTAAATCGAATTGTTAATGTTACATAGAAATATTTGTGACCATTTGACTTTGTTGGCTTATGCTTAATTGAAATGTTAGAGAAAGAGCAGCTTGATCATTTATTTGTGTATATCTAAAATTGTGTTTACGAATCATATAAGTTTAATATATATGTAAGAACAGGATTTTACATTAAATAACCAACTATGATTGATATGTCATAAAACCAAAGCCAAGATAGGTGAAAAGTTCGGTTCCTAGAACGACGAAAAAAACTTTCCGCGTAGCGTCAATTGTCCGTTTCTTCCTACTTCCACAGTTCCAGATACTCAACTGAGAGTTAATAAAACACTTTAAGCTATTTGTGTTTTTGTATGTTTCCCTTCATAGCCAAAAAATAGTCATCTACGATTTAGCAGTTCATTCGGATGACAACGCCTCGGGCACACATTTGGGCTCTTTGTTTTACTGCATATCAAAGTTTGCCTGTTATTTAATGATAAAGACATCTATATAGAAGGAAAGTGGTGGTACTATTTAACCAATAACTGGAGAGTTAAGAAGGGTTCATGCCTTTCCCAATGGTATTAGTCCGAAAGTGAGCATAATAGCGCGACTGGAATTTGAAGCCACTCACTTCGATGTCGTAGTCAAGCACGTTAACTTCTACGCCACGAAGACTGACCCTATATATTTGAACCTGATGACTATGTTACAGCAGGTCAAACAGATTATGGTTAGGTTTGGTTTCTTGGCAAATCAACCATTGTTGGTAATTAATGCCAAATCAATTTTTATACATGTTGTTGGCGACCGTAGTCAAGGGTGACTCGAATGTTCCCTTTTCAATGGCTACAACACTTATGTGTAGGGGAAGGCGCTACTTCTTTCGCTGGATTGCTCCACTTACCCTTGATCCATACCTTATAGTGCTGAGAGTTTAGCAAGGAGGTATCAAGGACATTTTTTGAGTCTTTTAAGTACACAGTTTAGTTCTATGTAACACATAGATAGGACCCTATCAGGTGCTACCACTAAGGGCTAGTGTAGACCTAGGAGCGGTGGTAATGAAAGGGTACTCCACATTCCCCAAAGCTCAAGCATTACAGGAATCTCAGCATCAGATTGTTTAGTGTCATATCCAGGACACTTATTGGGGTGGGGTCTTACACCTCTGCAGAGAAGCAGTCGGTGTATTCTGCTGCCCCAGCCAAATAGATCTATTTGACAATTATTAGTATTGGATAGGAATACTTGAAACCATAACTGTGTACAAACGAGGTATTATTAAATCGGAATAGTTACTAGAAGCCATATAATTGAGTATAAATTATTAGTATTAATAGTCATTTGACGCTCGAATTGTGTTCACATTATTCAAATCATTAGTTACTTAAAACCATGTAATTGGTTTAAAAGAAAGACAGACTTCGGCATAAATAACCCAACAAGGTCTGACTTGTCGTAAAACCAACTTATCAATCAATATTATCATAAATCGCTGTAAAATAAAAAATTAGCTGATTTTAGAGTTGTGAAATTCTAAATAAAACTATTTTACGATGTAAAAAAATGGATATCTTGTGGTAATGCAATGCTGAGTTGGTTGGTTTGGATTTTATGGCATATCAACCATTGTAGGTTATTTAATACCAAATCCTTTTTATACATATCGATTAAAGTATTTCTAAGCACATTTTGCTTGAGCTCGTTTTTTTTTTGCACTCAGTTAAGTAGTTTCACTTACATCAATCTAATACGGATAATTACATTTACAAATAATAATTTTTGACACACAGTTAAATGCTTTCAAGTATTGCTATTTAAGACCAATAATTCTATTCATTACTTTTTATTCATTTGAACACAGTTAAATGCTTTCAAGTATTGCTATTTAACACTCACAATTCAATTAAACATCAGTCATTTGTTTACACACAATTAAATGATCTACTAGTTCTTTTCCAAGCAATTCAGTTTTGCATAAATCATTTGTTAGCACTCAGTTTAAATGTGAAACAGTTCTATTTGACCCATAGATAGGACCCTATCAGGTGCTACATTCTGGAACCTCGATTGTTTAGTGTCATATCCAGGACAACTGTTGGTTGGGGGGTGTTCTTACTCCTCTGAAGAGATACGTTAGTGTATTCTACAGCCCCAGCCGAGTGGGCTAATGTAATGCTTAGTTAGTCAAGCGAATCAATTATTCTAAATAGCGAGTTCGATCCTCTCAAGGTACATCGTTGTTACGACCATATGCCTATCAAATATCTACATCAGCGTTTGGAGTGGAGAAGGTCTTTACGTAACACGTGTTGTCCAGTAATTTTTCAATGTTATATCGAAACAGTGTGGGTTGAGTCTGTGAATTATTTCAAAAGACCAAATAACTTAAAAATCTCCTTCATTCGGTTAACGACTATTTAAAAAAATTCTCTGAGTCGATCACATGAGATTCATAAATTTAACAGATCGTAAAAAAGATGACCAATCGAACTTTATACGCGTTTCCTCCAACTGATAGCAGATAATCGAATACAAAGTCCGAACAATGCACATGAATATTACTTTGATGAATTACAAATTATATGCATAATGTAATAAAATTTCATACATTTTTTCTTCTATTATCTATGTTTTAAGAGGGAGTCTCTCCAAAGATGGTGGGATCAAGATCGGAACACTCGAAGTGAATACTTAACACAAAAACGTTGAATAATAAACTACTTAAAATTCATACAGTCTTGACTTTTAGAAATTAGATTCTTTGAAATGTTCATTCTCCGTAGATAAGACTGAATTAAACTTTAATAATTAAAGGATATAATTTTCATTTGATGTTGACTACAGTCTTTTTAGAAGGCGCTCGTGACGTAGTGGCAATCGTCGAAAGGAAATAGGTTCAACTGCCCGAGTTCAAATCCTGAATGAGGCAATTTGCATTTTACATAGCACTAATACCCTTGGGTGTGTGATGTGTGTATGATGGTATTCAGCGGATGTAGCTTCTGCCGGCGCCACACGTTCATGTGTGAAGTTTCTCGAGAACTGATTTTCAAACATTCATACAAAAGTTTCGAATTCAGTTTTTCTTCTCCTAGACTGGTTGCCATACCAAAGTTAAAGAGACCAGTCTACTCCTCTATTAACCAAAAGCTAGACGGAGAATAGTTAGATTCATGCATTTCTCGGGGGTATAATACCTATATAAAATACAACAGCCTCGTCTAGGATTTGAACTCTAATCGCCGTGTCCATTTCATTATATGACGAGCATCTCCACAAATATGCGTGGAAAAGGTAAGAATCCAATAATTCTTCTTTCAGTAATTGATAAATTGTAGGGCAGACTGGACTGTTTAACCTTGGTATGACAATCGGTCTAGAAGAGAAAATGAATTCAAACGAGTTGTAGACCTGGAGAGGGATGGATTCAGCCAGGCTATTACTGCCCAAGACATTATGAGAGAAGCGTCTAACAAGGCTGGTTGGTTTTGTATTATAGGTTATTTAACGCCAAACCTTGTTTTTCACTTGGGTTTGGCTGGGTTTTATGGCATATCAACAAACGTAGGTTATTTATTACTATATCCTGTGTACCATATTCACAATTAACGCTATGTGCGAAATGGACATATAATGTTCATAACGATAGAACATAGGAATCTCGGAATTCGAAAACACGTAACGACTTCTTTTTATTAACTTTGAGTTACAGGTTTTGACGTAAGGAGGAGAGACAGAATCTTCTATGCTGTCTTATTCATTTGGCCCCCATCTCGAGCGGCCCCCATAGGGCGCAAGTTCGCCTCGCGTCTGCGAGCTCCAAAAGTCGATCCTTCTCATTTGGCGTCTAGTACTCGACTCTCTAACTTTCTTCAGATTCTCACACAAACCTCCGCGCGCTTCCGGTGCGTGACGTCACCCGCACTCTGTCACCCCGTTTCGTCTCGGACTATTATGACATCTGAGTGACACCTGCGCGCGCCCGCGTTAACACCTGCCTCAATGTTGCACCTAACTAACCCATGTGCTGAGCCGAAAGGTTCTCAGCCTAACTAAACTCAAAGGCATGAACCGAAATCCCTCGGCTATTATATAACATATAATAGTCGAAAATCGTCGAAAGGAAATAGGTTCAACTGCCCGAGTTCAAATCCTGAATGAGGCAATTTGCATTTTACATAGCACTAATACCCTGAATATATATAATATGTTTTTGCAAGTATATCAAATATATATGATTTAGTAAACTCATTTTGTAGATACACTTTTAAAGGAGCCTAATCTCAGTTTAAAGTATTTGCGATGTAGTATGAACAATTTAACATCAGTCATTTGTTTGTCCACATTTAAATGGATATACATATCATATTTACCAACCCCTCCGCTCGGGCAGGATATGACACAAGGTCAATTTTTAAGCGGAGTTTAACAGGCTTGAATTCAGAGTTTTCCTTCTCCTAGACTAGTTACCTCACCAAGGCTGAAGAACCCAGTCTGCCCTACTATTTACCCATAGCTGGAGGAAGAATAATTGGATTCATACCTTTCCCAAGGGTATTAGTGCTATGTGAAATGCAATCAGTCTCGCTCAGGATTTGAACTCGTGTCGCCGAGTCCATTTTCTACGACGATAACCATTACACCACGGGCAAATGGATATACATATGTATATTCATAAGTGAATAAGAGTAATTTAACTTTTAGATGAGTTAGAGCTCATTTGTTTGCACTTTAGTATTGCTATTGTTTCAACACAGTTAAATGGTTTCAATTATTCCTATGTAACACTTATAATTCTATTCAATATTACTTATTAATTTACTCATAGTTAAATGGTTCCAAGTTTTGCTATGTATCACTAACAATTCAATTAAAACATCAGTCATTTGTTTATACACAGTTAAATGATCTAACAGTTCTATTCCAAACTATTCAATTTAGCATAAGTCATTTGTTTGCATTCAGTTTAAATGCCAAACAGTTTTATTTAATCGACAGATAGAACCTTATCAGCTGCTACCACTCCGGGTCAGAGTGGACCTGGGAGCGATGGCAATGAAGGGATATTCCACATTCCCCAAAGATTCAAAACTGGAGTCTCACCATCAGATTGTTTCATGTATTATCCAGGATACACTTACCCATTTGAAGAAATGCAGTCGGTATATTCAACAGCCCAAACCAACTAGGCCCACCAAACCAGGTTATCGCATCAGAGAAGATGATCTTTATATACGGTATGCAAATGTTGTTTGACTCGCTGACGAGTTGTAAACAAGAGTTCTAACAATGATCATCAAGGAGTGCTAACAGCATGGATTCCTTTGACTTTCTCGCTATCCGTCCCTATCGATATTTGTCTCTGTCTCCTACCAGACAGGACTCGACCCTAGGTCAAATGACCCGAAGGTCGATTATAGAAGAGATTTGGGGAAGGGAAGCTCGAACCCTGCTTGACTTTGCTGATCATCGGCCCACTTATTTGGCCTGATGAGCAAAACATGGTCCAGGCACGAATGCCTAATTATAACTTAAACTGGACAGCGAGGTCCAGTACTATACAAAGGTGACAACGATGTCGATGCTGCAGCTCGCCTACCCGAAGGTGGGCCGGTCAAAGCTGGGAGCCTTTTGACTTCAAGTGGTCCATGCCTGGCAGCATGGACCACTTGTCAATGTTCAAGCTTGCCCACTCGAAGGTGGCCCAGCTGAAGCCGGGGGCCTTTTGTGCTCTGGTCTGCCACTGAACATTGACCGTCCGGCACGGATGCCAGACAGTCCGCTGAAAAACCTCTGCACGAAACAGCAGCTGATCGAGCTATCCGTCCTTATCGGTCATCGCACTTGGTAAGTCCTGTAGACAGCGCCCTGTGTCCGCACAGAGTTAATGATCAGTTTTCGCTGATCGGCTTAAACTGATGTGTCCATTTGTAAGAGTCCATCGGAGAACGCAGCTTATGAGTTCATTCTTACTTCCCCCAACTGTACCCAGCATGTCTCGTTCGTCTTTCAAAAAGCAGATGATATCTCGTAGAAACTATTACAGATGAAGACTACGCTGATGATTTAACGCTTCTTGAACTTACACCTATCCAAGTCGAATCTCTGCTGCATTGAGTAGGTAGCAAGAAGTATTGATCTCTACGTGAACATATAAAACCGACTACGTCCGTTTTAATCAAGATGGTGTCGTCTCTTCACTGAATAGCAAGCCTCTGAAAATAGACCAGTTTATATACCTCAGTAGCAATATCTTATCTTCTGAAATCGATATCAACGTACGTATAGGTAAAGCATGAGCTACTATTAACGCTATATCGACCATAGCTCTCTGATAAATTAAAAAAAAAAAGGAATTCTTCAAAGCTGTAGCCGTGCCAGTATTACTGTATGGTTGCACCACTTGGAATAACGAAACGCTTTGAGAAAAAGCTCGATGAGATCTAGACAAAGATACTGCGTTAAACAAATTCTGAAAGCAGTACTCTACAAAATTGTAATTGCAAGGGCAGTTACCTACCAAACTTTTATAATTAAAACATAATTTTTAAATTGGGGTAACTATAATCTTTATATACGGTAATATATTAATACTATTTAATACGAGTTAAATCTCACTTGCAGACAAATTATGGATAAGAAGTCTACTCCTAATACCCTATGAAATTAGATAATTTATAATTCTAACTTTATATCTGATTTTATAGTTTTAACATTTAATATAAATTTTTTAATACCCAGTCGGTAAGCTTCTCGGCAATGTGTCCTGATATGACAGTAAACAATTTGATGGTACAGCTCTAGTAGTGTTGGAGATCTGGGGAATGTGGAGTACCCTTACATTTCTATCACTCTCAGGTCCACTCTGGCCCGGAGTAGAAGCATTTTAATTGAATTGTTAGTGATACATAGCAATGCTTGGAATCATTTGACTGTGCAAATGAGTGAGTAATTTTAAAGAGAAATACTTGCAACCATTAAACTGAGAGCAAAAAAAAAAAAAAAAAATTAGCCCAGGTTTGCTTAAAATGTTATCAACAAGATCTTTACAAATTATGTATATTTAATAAATGTATAAACAGGATTTAGTATTGAATAACTAAGTAACCAAACAAAACCAAACTCTGATTTTTTTTAATTGGTCGTATCATTACTGACTGAACGCTTTTTGTAGAAAAATGAAAAATCATCTCGTGGCGAGAAGACACGTAACGTAGGAATGATTGAAGTATTCTGCATTTTCCAATAAGGGTTGAGCAGAGGAACACCTTGCAAAGGTTTTTGATCTCCTAAGAGGGAACTAAATGAGCATCTATCTTCTTTGTTAACTTTGTTTATCGAATCATGGAGAGAGTGAGCGCTATTCTCATTGAGTACGCGAGAAATATGTTCACGGCTAACAAAGTGCTTGATATAGTGTGATGGGAAGTATACCACTTTTGCCAGCTCGTGGTTATAAGTTGTTCTCCGACCATATTCGTAACTATGATTATCATACTAAATTATCATGCTATATACTACATAATCATATTACATACTATATTATCCTACTACATGATTAATTGGGAAGAGTGAGTGTCCTATATGGGCAGTCGAACTGTTTGAAGGAGAACTACCAATTTACTATGCATACTTATTGGGCACAGAGGAAGACGGACAGAGAGACTAGAGGGGAGGAAAAAAGACTAAAACAGAAAGAAAGGAAGGGTAAAGGAGATTAAGACAAGGGAGGAGAATGTTTTGGTTTCTTTGTTTAATAGCATACCAACCTTCGTGGGTTATTTAATGTCAAAGCCATCCTTGGAGATGAACAGTGGTGGTACAAATTAAACTATACATGGAGCAGGAGGTCAATGGAGAAAGGAGACGAAAAAAAGTGGGGGAGGAGAAAGGAGTGGAAACGGGTACTGAAAAGGATTTTGGGATATGGTGAAGAGTAAAGGAGAAGGAAATTGGGACAAGAAGAAGAAGGAAAGGAGATTGAAACAAAGGAAGGGGTTAAATGACGGAAACAAGGGCAACAGCAAAGAAAAGAAGGGCAAGTGCAATGGATATTAAAGAAGAGCAAGGGGACGGAAACGGAAAAAAAGGAGAGGGAGCACTTGTGTTAATAATTTTCTATGACGACTACATCTATTCAAGCTGTTGCAGTAAAAGTTGTGATTCCAATTTTTAGTCTTGACAGATACGAATCCTAAACGACAGTTTGATTTGGTTGGATTTTATGGCATATCAACCATTGTTGGTTATTTAATGCTAAATCCTCTTTATACATATATATGATTTGGTTTGGTTGGATTTTATGGCATATCAACCATAGTAGATTATTTAATGCTAAATCCCGTTTATACATATATATTAAATATATATGATTTGGTTGGATTTTATGGCATATCAACCATTGTAGGTTATTTAATGCCAAATCCTCTTTATACATATGTATCAAATATATATGATTGTAAACACATTTTGTAGATAACCTTCTTGAATGAGTACTTTTTAGCACAATTAAATGGTTTCAAGTATTGCAATATTCACAATCTAACATCAGTAATTTGTTTGCACAGAGTTTGTTCTATTTGACCCATAAATAGGACCCTATCAGGTGCCACCATTCCAGGCCAGATTGGACTTGGGAGCAAAGCAATGAAGGGGTACTCCACATTTCCCAAATCTCCTAGGCAGAATTGTTTAAAGTTATATCCAGGACACTTGTTGAGGATGGGGTCTTACCCCTTTGCAGATGTGCAGTCAGTGTATTTTATAGCCCCAGCCGATTGGGCGTCCTAAATGACAGGAGTAGAGCGGATAGTCTACTTTAACATCAATATTCTCTTGGACGAACAGAAAAAAAAAAAATGAAGTTTTCCTTTCAGAAAATCCAATCAAGAGTATTAAACCAAATTTTTCTCAACAGCATTTAATCCTTCCTTCTTGCCTTACTCTCCATTGAAAGATGTTTTGTCAAAGTCAAAACGGTTTTAATTTTCAAACGCTACCTCTACTATCGCATTTGTAACGTTATAGTGTAAGTTCAAGTTATAAAGAAAACGAGAGGCTAATTTCTGGAGAAGGAGAGAGAGAGAGAGAGAGAGAGAGAGAGAGAGAGAGGGGAAAAAAAGAAAAAGCTCACATAGAGTCTATAGGAACGGCCAGCTGACTGTTGAGTGATTCAGACTTATTTACTCGTTGTGAGTCTGCCAGTCACGGGTAAGTGACTTCGGTAATTGGGAATGAATAGAAAAAAACCTATACGTGAACCTGTGAAGACGAAACCAGCAAACAGAAAACCAACAGGGAAAATTCAAGGTCGTTTTCTTCCATCTCTTTCTCTCCTCGTGATATGTATTTTCTCCTTGTCCAGCTAACGTAGTCGACTCAGTTTTCATACTCTCTTTCTTTCTCCCGGTGACTACATAAAAACTGTATTAGCGAATAACCTTTTCTGTAATTGAACTAAGAGTTTCGTGTGTATGTCAACTTTTCCCACGACGAGGTTACAATAGGCTCCGACTATTACTTAAGATGTTGCGATACAGTCATTAACATGTTCGAGAACGCGGTGGTACAAGAGTACATTTGGTGTGTACGGTACAACGTCCTATTTGGTGCAGTAACATGACAACCTTCTAGTTGTTACTGTTAATGTTTGGTACTGTTATGTTGCACATTTAGAAATGAGTCATCAACACTACTTGCACTTTAAGAAACGTTTTTGTGAAAGACTGTATTCATATCAATAACAGTAAAGCAAGAAAATTACATTTTATTGTTTACTGAATTTTACAACTTTAAGGAGCAAGAAAATTCATTTCATTGAGAGTTTGGTTTCTTTATTTAATGGCATATCAACCTTTGTAGGTTATTTAACGCCAAAGCCATTCTGCTAGAAGAACAGTAGTGATACTATTTAACCCATAGCTGGGAGGATAATGGGGTTCATATCTTTCCCAATGGTATTAGCACTTTCGTGCAAATACCCTTGGAGAAAGGTACGAGTCTATTTTCCCTGCATTTATAGCTAAATAGTAGGGTAGATGGGTTCTTTAACGTTGGTATAGTAACTCGTCTTGGAGAAGGAAATCTTTGAATTAAAACTTCTTAAATTCTTAAAAACTGAGTTACCATAACAACCAAGCTTTATATTACCTTAAAGCAAGAGCACACTTTGCGTTACCGACACATTAGTCATATTTTGAGGTGCTTGTGGTGTAACGTTTATTGTCGTAGGAAATAAACACATGGTAAACAGAATGCAAAACCTGGATGAGGCTGTTTGCATTTCACATAGTGCTAAAACTCCTGGGAAAGGTATGAATCCAATTATACTTCCTCTAATTGTTAATAAATAGTTAGGCAGACAGGGTTCTTTAATCTTGGTGTGGCAACCAGCCAAGGAGAAGGAAAACTGAATTTAAACTTATGATATGGGCAGCATTTCTTCATTGATACATATTTCATTGAACATTATAGACATCTTTTGTCCACATATTTTTTGTTAATTTTGTTATTTTTTCTTGCCTTATCGATTTTATGATATCTGACAGGAATTGGTTGATAAACCTTATATACATCACTTTTGCAATACACCCCCAGATGATGGCCCAAGATTGGGCAGAAAGTACTCGGGAAATAATTATGGAAGGTTTATCAACCAATTCCGAGCGGACATCATAAGATCAATATGGCAACTTGAAATAATTAACAAAAAATGTTGACAAAAATGTCTATGATGTTCAATGAAATATATAAGCCGCTTATTTCGTAACTTTTTCCTTTTAATGACTCAGTCATCTTGAGTGAATAGATAAATATTGACCAATCAGAATCAAGAAGAGTATAAATTCGGTTAACAGACTGGTTAATCAAATTCAAACACTGACAGGATTACTATCTTTACTCTGTTTTGATTTTTTGTAATATGCTTGAGTTCGAACTCAAGACGATGTCCTAGTCCAGCATGTTGGTGTCTACCCCAAGGAAACTTCCTTTTTAGGCATTGCATTATAACTGCTTTTGATAAACGATATGTGTACAGTTTTTGATACCTCTCGTGCATGAAACGAAATTATATGAGTCAATACTCGTTATGAAATCCAAAAGCAACTGGTAGATTAAGCAGGAAATGGGGAATTTTGAATTTAAGTAAAAATAGAAAGAAAAGCCCCCCCAATAAACACGTGAAATAAAACAATAATATTAATAATATTAGCTAATAATAACAATAATATTAACAATTATAATAGTAGGTTTTGCCGTCTCAGCGGACAACAGAGTGAAAATCAAAGAAAACGAAAAGAGAGACAAGAGAAAACGGAGGAATTTGAAGGTGTCAAATATACCAATTGTAATTGGTGCGCTTGGAATGGTCCCCAAAGGCTTGGAAAGGGGTTTGGAAGAGTTGATCATAGGAGGAAGAATCGATACCATTCAAACTATAGCATTGTTAAGATCGGCCAAAATTTTGAGAAAAGTCCAGAAGACCTAAGTGGCTTGCTGTCACTTAGACTCCAATAAAACACCATCAGCTTACGCTGGTGTGAAAAACTTGTAAGGAGTAAAAAATAATAATAAAAATAATAAACGCCGTAAGAAGCAATCATGTCAAAGCGAGAATAGATAAGACGCAACAAAATAGCAAAATGAGGCTATGCGGTGACAGGGAAGAAACCATTAATCACATTTGCGAATGCAGCAAATTAGCGCAGAAGGAATATAAGACTAGACACGATTGGGTCGGCAAGGTGATACACTGGGAAATGTGCAAAGTTTAAATTTGACCATACCAACAAATGGTATATGCACAACCCAGCACATGTCCTAGAAAATAACACACATAAACTCCTATGGGACTTTGACATACACACGGATCACCGAATCTCGGCTAGAAGACCAGACCTAAAAAAAAAAAAAAATAAAAAAAAAAAAAAAGTAAAAAAAAAGATAAATTGCAAAATTGTTGACTTTGCTGTCCCGGCTGACCACAGAATAAAACAGAAAGAATGTGAAAAGAAGGATATGTACCTCGATCTTGCTAGGGAATTGAAAAACCTATAGAACATGCAGGTGACAATTATACCATTTGTAATTAGTGCGTTTGGAACAGTAACTAAAGAATTACTAAAGGGACTGGAAGACTTGGAAGTTGGCGCACGAGTAGAGGCCATCCAAACAACAGCATTATTGAGAACAGCCAGAATACTGAGAAGAGTCCTGGAGACTTGAGGAGACATGCTGTCACTCAAACTCCAGTGAAATACCATCAGTTAATGCCGATGTGAAAAACTCTAATGAGAAACTGATAATATATCAGTGTACACGAGAGTTTATAATTGAATTTTAAGAAAAAATGCTTTCGGTCTATTTTGATTGCAGAAAAACACAATCCTTCATTCTTTTCATTCCTTAGAGAAAAAGTAATGAAATATTGACTTGTCTGATTGCTTTCTTTACTTATCAACATTATTTTTATAAGTTACAGACGCGTTGTATTCAATTATCTGTTCTAATGTTCCTTTAGTCTTACATACAAGTTTTATCTGGGATTCCCGAATGAATGTTGAACAGTAAAGCGCCAATAGATAAGTGTACATAGGAGAAATTGCATATTTTACAAGTCTATAAACGGAATTAGCGTTTATGACGTAGGCTTATCAAATTAACCTTTGGCACTTGATTGTATATATTTGTTTACCTTCTGTAATGTAATTTGAAGAGCAAACCACTTTCTTAACTAATTCGATATTTTCATGTGGTTTATTTTAAGTTAGGCTTCAAATGTTCATGTCAAATTACAGTGCCTCGCTTGTGTTTCTTAATTCTACGTAGAATTAAACCCTAATAGACAAGTGAATATTCCTGTGCAAATTTAAATCGTTTTTTTTTTCTATTTTTATGCTGAAGCAGTCACTAAATCTGTCTATTTTGCGTAAGAAGGGTGAGCGCGCAGACTGGACAATGCCGAGTGTACCGGCCAGACAAAGCCTATCAATCAGAATATGGTTTTTTATTACATAGATTTTTTATTATATAATTCGGGAAAGGAGGAAGATAATAGAGGATAGTTAAGGTATGTGATGCGATAATAAAAAATTCCGAGTCTGTCTCTGTTGCAAAAAATCTAAACGCGAGAAAAAAAATAATGTACTTATCGCAAGACGGGAACAGTAATTGTTGCACAGTAGCATGACATATGACGTCATGCCAAGAACTTTCAGACTTGTGCCACACACGTTTTGGGACCACGATTTTAGAATGGATTCTCTAAAGCAATAAATAAAAATCAAATTAAAAATGTTGAAACCGGGCGACAGCAAAGAAGCAATTAGCTGAGTAAGGAGTTTCGAGTGACACTTGTACTTCAAGCTTGGAAAACATGAATGGTTTGAGCGTTCCTCAATTTGTGCAGTTAAAAATTCGACTCCAAAATCAGGCTGTTAATGCAGAGTTCTGAGAGAGAGAGAGAGAGAGAGAGAGAGAGTTTGGTGCAAACGAATTCATTACGGCACTCATGGCCTTCTGCGACTACTTCCTTTTACCTAAGAGTTGCCGTTTTGATATCAAGGAGGTGATCTAACCCGTATCACACATTGTGCATGGTACACTTTAAGAGTAGGGAATTTCGAGGAACATTCCAAGCCCGAGCATCTCTGATGGTGTGATGGTTAGCAAGCTAGACTAGCAAACCTACACAACTGAGTTCGAGTCTCATTGGGTGACCCATTCATCTGGCCTTGCGCGCCATCTAAGCAAAAAAGCTTTGTAAATTACAACATTCTTCGTCTGTATATGTATTTACCCAACCTATTCGCTATTGGCAGGATGTGATAGGGTCAATCTTTTTAGCGGAGCAAAACTGGTTTTAATTCAGTTTTCCTTCATTTAAATTGATTGAGTTTAACTCATGTTAATCGATCAAAAATTATTTAATGCTAAGAGGTCAGAGAATTGTGTTCATTATAGAATCTTATTAATGTATTTTGCACATGGTCTAAATGACTGATTTTCAAACGGATGGGATCCTAACAGAGAGCAGTTGGGAGTAATCGCAATGAAGCAGCATTCCATTCTCCCCAGAGCTCTACTACCAGACACAGTTTAGTGCCTCACCCACATTTTTTGCGGGGAAGGAGACCGTGGGTTATTACCCATCTTCAGTGGATGCAGTCAGTGTATTCTAAGTCATGCCAACAGAGCGATTTTCTTCTACACTGGTGGCTAAGCTAGACAGAAGTGGTGTATAGTAGTAGATGGGAATGTTTGGTTGTGTTTTATGGAATATCAACCTTTGTAGGTTATTTAATGCCAAATCCTTCTATACGTTTATATATTAAGTATATGATTTGTAATCAAACAATTCGAAGGTAACATTTCAAGCAAGCTTGTGGTGATTTGTTTGCACACATTTTGGCTCAAGGCTGTTTGAATACGCTTCCTGGTCTTTCTTTGTTCAGTTTGGTGTTCATGTTTTTTTCAGGATCGTCAATGCGAACTTCTGGTTTTTGTTTATGTGGTTCTGGCTCTTTGATTGACAAGTTTTTGAGTGTCTTTGGCAGAAGGACTGGAGATCATTGGGAACTTTGATTTTTACGAGATTTTTTTTAATTTTTGGAAGAGTGGTTTGTGTTTGAGGGTAGAGTTTGTGCATATTTTTCCTTTGATTATTTTTTCATTGGATTTCTCTCTGTTGTGTCTTCTTTTTGTTGAGTTTGTGCTTCTGTTTGATGGATTTCGGCCGAGTGGGTTTTTCAGCTGCTCCTGAAAACTTTGGACAATCGTTTAGTTCCAATTGGATCAGCTTCACCACGAGAGTCTTGTATTTGTTTACTTAATTGATTTGTCTGATCGGGTCTACCTCCTCTGTGCAACGGAGGTGTAAGTGTTCTCTCCCATATAGGGCCCTACTATTCTACTAGCTTTCAAAAAAAATATCACATTTCTTTTGTACTTCCCCTCTAGTATTTCCCCCTCTTTTATAAGATCTTGAAGAAGCGAGGGTGGTTTTGTCAACAGTTTGGGCATTTAATTCATTTGAGAAATTTTCCTCCATGTGGTCGGGGTCTTTTTCACCGCTCTTTGTACAAGTCTAACTTCCTCTATAACGTTCCCTGTGGTGGCCATATATTTGATATTTAAAACAACTCAGGGGGTGATTTGATGTCTTCAACATTACCGAAGCAATACCCGATTTTTACTTTGGGAATTTTGAGGTAATTAAAAGTCAGAATGTATCTGTTAGTTTGAATTTTCTCTCCGTCTTTTCTGATTGTAATTCTTTTGAAGTCTTGTTTTCCCAAGGCGGCTCTAATCTCCTCCCCTGTAGGACCCTTCCCTATATTTCGGTATTGTAGCAATTGAAAAGGAACCTTCGGTCGCCCTCAATTACAATCGCCAACTTTACATATCTATATATATGTACGTATATAAAAGAGAAAATGTTTTTTGACATTTTATTAAAAACAACGGATATATTCAGCTTATTACAGTTAAGCTTTTGTTATTGGTTAATTGATGTCTTAGTACATGTTTTCTTTGGAGGCACCTCTGGTGTAACGGTTATTTTCGTTGGAAATGGAAACGACGAACTGAATTCAAATCTTGGATGAAGCTGTTTGCATTTCACTTTGCCCTAATATTCTTGGCAAAGGCATGAATCCAATTATTATCCTTCCAGCTAAGGGTAACTTATAGGGTAGACTGGGCTCTTCAACTAAGATGGCAACCGTTTACGAAGAAAGAAATCTTGAATTCAAATCTGTTGCAAGCCGCTTAAAACTGACCTTGTGTCACATTCTTCTCGGATGTAGGGGGTTGATAAATACATGCATTGTTTTCCGAAAGGGTCCATAAAGACCCCTAGGAAGGATTAGATTGTGACAGAGTGAATAAAAGTTTAAGGGTCCATAGTAGTGGAGATTTACTAGTTTCCATTCATAAATCAGTGGAACAAAACTTGCTGGTTCATGTAGAATCGTTGTTGGATATTGTACATCAACTGAGAAGCGTCTCAATATAGTTCTTCGGGGGGGGGTGAATACAATTTTAGCTGGGTAAATAAAAGCATAAGGATCGACAGAGATGAGGTGAAGTTACTATTTTGAATTAATGATGACTCCTTTCGAGTTGTTCAAGTTTTCATGAGGATAGGCTTTACCCTTTGTCATGCGGAAACTCCTGACTTTGTGAATGCTTTCAGCGTGCCTTCTGCTGTCGACTTCTGTAAGCAAATATCTGTTCCTTTTTCACATTTCTAGTGGTAGCTCTTATAGATATTACTTTTTCCATTAGAAAAGGGGGAGCATTTAGCTGTATGTAAACAGTAGGACAAAATGAACTCTTAAGTCTTGATTAGGCAACCAATCTAGAAGAAGGATAACTCTAAATTCAAACCTGTTAAACTCTGCTCAAAAGTTGACCTTATGCCACATCCTGCCTATAGCTGGAGGTTGGTGAATACCCACAAATAGAACTGGAAACAGATTTATTCTCTAAGAGTATTTTACACAATTGTGCTAACAAAAAAAACTCGCTCCAGAGTGTCTTTTTTTTGTATTACAGTAACAGAAAAATATATTATAATGCAATTTTAGTCAAGGGAATTCATTTCATGTGCTTCGTACTTATGGCCTAGTGCCAGACCAAACAAACTTATGTAAAGTTAAGTCAGGGAGTAATTGTTTAATTTCCCAAGATTCATTGTCAGTGAATCTTTAGAAGTCTGCCATCTCCTTCTCCGAATCAGAGAGATTACTTTTGTTTTTTTTTCCTTTGAAGACGCCGTAGTAAATATTTATTTTTCGCTGGTCCTATGCTCCACTACCCGTCACGGAGTCTGATTTGCGTTAGGAATTTACTATTGGGTAAACCTATTCGCTCTGGTTGAGACAAGGTTACATTACCAGTATATTCGAGCTGGGAGTAGGGTTCCGAGCCCCTGTCAATTTCAGCTTTTCAGTAGACTATATTTACTGCCGTGTAATTTAGCAGTGGTCAACGCAATTGACCTTCAACCACCGCTTTCAAGCATTCATAAAATAAAACGGTTGGGAGATTGGTACCCGTGCAGACTGAAGAATACGGTCGGGACTGAACATAAGTGCTTGGGCACTTGACGCAATTAACCGATTGATTGGGTCGGTCCTGTCCAACCGCCCGTCGAGCCATGTGAGGGCTAAAGTGGTTTGTTGCAAGTCACTTGATCACCCGGTTGCTGGGACAAGGACTGCTCAACTACTAGGATCCCGTCCTGAAGCATCATCACTCAAAGCCAACAGGTAGCTTCTTTGAAGAGGGTCTTGCCCCTTTGCAGGGTGGGAGCAGAAGAGCAGTTCATTTTGAGGTGTGTAGTCATTTGAAATATAGGCTTGCAAACCATCAAGAGCTTGTAAAATTGGCTTTGTGCCAACAATAGACAGAACATAGTATATAGCTCTCTCTACGTTGGGTAGTGGCTAAACCTAAATCAAGAATAAATAAAGTTTCTCATGAGAGAAGTCTTGAAACTTTTGAATCGCACCATGGAACTGATAATTAACATTCTTCTTTTCTTCTGAAGAAATGGAAATTTCGAGCCAGATTTAGCCAACTCATAGAAACCACATTTTTATCTAATTATATTTTATCATATTCATCCTTTTTGTTGGGACGTGAAGCAGTTTTGGTTTATGCTTGACCTTGTAAGCAGTCCGTCTTCTTCAGCTTATCTACTACTGTTATTTGTCAAGTAGTATGTAACCTCTTTTTTCCTAATGGTGTTCATGTCAGCAGCAACCTTCATTTTGTATTCTAAGGATAAGTCCGAATCAACTAACCAAGCAGACAAGCTCATCAAAATTGTCTTGTGTAAATTCTCGTCTGTTGATTTAATTTGGCCAAGAAATGTTTGATTTTTCTTGAGCAGCTGTTACAGAAGTTATCGATTATGCTAATATCCGTCGCAATTTACCAAATTAATATCAGAGCTAACATTGCAAGAAAGAGGGGAATTAAAATATCCATGCTCATTATTCATTGAACGAATAGTTTTGCCCGTGAAAATGGAGATATGATTATCTTGCAAATATACTTACTCAAGCCGAGTCCCTTCTGCATAGCCTGGAGCCGGCAGCAAGAGGCATTGGTCTCTATATGAACACTGATAAAACAGAATTCATGTGTTTTAATCAAGATGGTACCATCTCATTAAATTGCAAGCATAGAAAATTTGACCATAGGTATTGAAGGTTGGTGATTAGTTCATGTGATTCTAGGAACCATCAAAGTTTTGCTGATTTATACGTTTCATGGTTTCGTATTGGTAACTTGTCAGGGCGATGGGACGGTAGTTATTTGGATTCGCAAGGTGCCTGTGGTGTAATGGTTATCGTCGTTGGAAATGGACTCAGCAACACGAGTTCAAATCCTGGACCAGGCTAATTGCATTTCACATAGCACTAATACTCTTGGGAAAAGTATGAATCCAATTATTCTCCCACTAGCTATGGGTAAATAGTAGGGCAGACTAGGTTCTTCAGCCTTGGTGAGGCAACTAGTCTAGGAGAAGGAAAACTCTGAATTGAAACCTGTTAAACTCCGCTTAGAAATTGACCTTGTGTCATATCCTGCCCGAGCGGAGGGGTTGGTAAATATGGTTATTTGGATTCGCATTTTCCTTTCCGTTTTTAAGAATACGAATGTCGTCTGTCTACATGTATCTGGAAAGTTCTTACTCATCCATATATAGTTATGAACCGCCAGAAGATGTATCTTTGAGTCTTTGGGTAGTTGTTTGAAGAATTTATCATGTATTTCGTCGGAAACAACAGCTTTTCAGTGGAAGTTTTTTTTTTATAGAGTCCATCTTTTCTAGTAGGATGAGCTGCTTATTTGTTTCCGAGAATTTGGATTTTAGTTTGATTGGTTGTTTGGTTTTATGGCATATCAACCATTGTAGGTTATCAATGACAAATGCATTTATATAAGTAAAAGTAAAGTTGGCGACCCGAAGGCTCCCTTTTCAAAGCTACTACAAAGTTTAGTTCTATTTGGCTCATAGATAAGACCCTATCAGGAGCAACTACTCCAGCCCAGAGTTGACCAGGGAGCGATTGCAATGAAGGGGTACTCAATATTCTCTAAAGTTCCAGCATTACCGGAGCCTCGCCAACATAGTTTAGTATCATAATCAGGACACTCGTTATGGGGGTGGTCTTACCTCTCTAAAGAGAAGCAGTCGTATTCTACACCCCCAGCCGACTGGCCAAAATTTTAGTTTGAATTTTTCAGCATTTTATTTGATTTTCATGAATTATTGGTTATTTTGGGCGGATTAATTTTTTTAATGGTTTCAGCTAATAAATTTAGCAGTTATTTTAGTATTGTTCGGGGAGAGGTATTTTAGGGGAGTTGATTGTTGTTTCTCGGAGATTTTGCAGATCATGTCCCAGACTCTTGGATTTAATTGAGGAGTTGAGTTAACTAACATAGCTTTGCCAGGGGTTTCCTTCGGCTTACACGATTTTGCTGCGTATTTTTGCTTTGTGGTGTTTGAGATTAGATTAGGGGTTGTAAGAGCAACTTTAAATTTGTGGGGGGCTTTTCCTCGTAAGCGAATAGGATTCTTGTATTCTTCGTCGAATCATGGCCTATTTCGCTTATGCTGAGTTGAGTTCTTTGTGATGCACGTCTTGGCCATTTCTATAAAATCTCGTAAAATCTTCTGTCGTGTTTTTCGCCTTGGTTGGTTAATTATTTTTTTTTTGGCATATCAACCTTTGCAGATTATTTAACGCCAAATCCATTTTCATGCAAATAGTTCTATTTCAAGCAATTAATTTTAGCATGAGTACACAGTTTAATAGTCAAAAACATTTCTATTTCAAGCTATTCAGTTTATTCAAACAGTTCTAATTCAGCTAATTCAGTATAGTATAAGTATAGATTTTCTTTACACACAGTTAAATGTCAAAACAGTTATATTGTAAACAATCCAGTTTAGTGTTAGTAGATTTTCAATGTCAAAAAGAGTTCCATATCAAACTATTCAGTTTAGTATAAACACGCAGTTTAAATGTAAATACATACTTTAATTGTCAAAATCATTTCTATTTCAAGCTATTCAGTTTAGTCAAAAAATTCTAATTCAGCTAATTCAGTATAGTATAAGTATGCTGTTAGTTCTATTTAACCCATAGATAGGACCCTATCAGGTGCTACCATTCCGGGCCAAAGTAGACCTGGGAGCAATGGCAATAAAGGGGTATTCCGCATTCCCTAAAGTTTCAGCATTACTGGAACCTCACCATCAGATTGTTTAGTGTCATATCCAGGACTCTCATTGGTGGTGGTGGTGGTCTTACCCCTCAGCAGAGTTGTAGTCGGTGTATTCTACGGCCCCAGCCGACTAGGCAAGTTTTTCGCATTGTTCTTTTTTATCAGGTGTTGCAGACGTAGTGTTTGGAATTTTTCCCAGTTTCCTATATTTAGCCTCCATTAAGATAGATTTTCTTCTTCAGAATGTAACTTCTTTATTATAATTGAGAAACGATTGCTGCCACTTCAATCGTTCTGTTCTCCCTAGTTGTAGACCAAGAAGATTTGACGATTACAGAGTTAGATGAATTGCTGAGTTGGTGCCTGAAGATGGACCAAAATGGGTTTGGGATTTTTTTATTCAGGAGGAATAGGTTGTTATTGTTGAAGCTCCTTTCAAGTATTCTGCTCTTTTTTTTTTTTTACTTCCCTATATAATAATGTAGCTGTTTAAATATCTTAGTATATTAAAAGGCCCGGGAAGTTGTTGCATTTAGTAATTAAGATAATTTTCCTTGATGTATTATTGTGGAAGAATGAATAGGGAGCAAACACTTATAGTTCTGTTTGGTTTGGTTTCTTTGTAGGTTATTTAAAGCTAAAGCCATTCTTTTAGAAGAACAGTAATGGTAATATTTAACCCACAGAGTTTTCTCTTTCTCAGTGATATTTTTTATAGAGATGGATGGTTTCGTTGGGGAATATTTATGGTCTCTGAGAGATTATTGGGCGTTTTGACAATTTTTTTCCTGATTAGAAGGGGAATAATGATGTCCTTTGCTCTTTTTGAGTGAGTTCGGTCTAGAAAGTGAGTTGGAGGAGAGTGTTTGTTTAGTTTGGCATATGGATGCCTCTATCTTCTTTTGGAGGGTTGGGAATTTGTCCAGTTTCCGATTTAAAAGTTTTGGAGCTGAAGGATTTTGCATAAGTCGCGTAACTCTTGAGAAGGGCCGAGCTGAGAAGCTGGTCTTCACGATTTTTCGCACCTCAGGAAAAGCGATGTCTTGAGTATATGTAATTTTCATAACTTCTTGCTTTTTCGATGCTTCACAGAATTGTGAGTCAGTCGGCTGATTTCCATTTCAGTTTATGCATTTTAATTATTTGCATGTTGATTCTTGGTGGTCAAACAATCCTTCCCACATTGTTTTTGTGCACCGGCTTTCGTGGTGCCCATGCTTTTGGCAGTTTTAGCATTGAAGTAGTTCGGAGATTATAGCATATTTTAAGTTTTGATGGAGGCTTAGAGGTGTTGTAAGTAAGTAGCCGTTGGTGTTAAAAAGTTGGTATTTTTTTCTTATAGATATCCTTTTTACACCAGATACTTGTTCTTTTAGTTTGAGTCTTATTTCTTTGATGGAACACACAAACTTCAGAACTGCTCACCCCTCCTCTGGATGTGTTGAAGGTTCTATGTAGATATGCCTATATTTTCATTTTGTGGAAAATAGTTGTTATATACCTTACCGGTGAACATTAATGGGTATGTCCCATTCCACATAAATACGTTGGACACTATTGTGAGGGTGGGTGATTTATGCTTACTTAAATAGTCACCACTAGCAGTGGGTACCTTCCTCACGCCGCTGGTAAGTATTGCATCTTGTTAATATTATAAAGATTTCCATTTCATTTCCAACCTTCGTTTTGGTTATTTCTCATTCAGTCACCTTTTTGTTGGGTTACAACAGTGGTCAATCTTCATAATAGTTTGGTGTATTTATTTTTTGTTACTTCCACGATTAAATTATTGTTGCGGGTCGTTTTTACTGTTTTAGGTGCTTTTGCTGAAAGAAATCTTTCTTACAAAAGAAGATGAGCAAAACATAATTAAGTTGTCGGAACGAACCCACAAGCAACGTTATGTAATGGACTCACTAAGTTTTACTTGGTCTGAAACTGAGGTCTTCAGTTACTTATAGTACTGGCAATTACTAAGTGGACACCTATCTAAGAACTGAGACTTAATTTTGATGATCCGAAGAAAAGCGGGTGTTCTTTTTGCGTGACTTGACCACGAGTCACAATTTTAGCAGCACTTGTGGTTAGAAATTAAAAGGGAATTAAAGTATAAACAAATATAAAGTTCTGTCAATGAAAAGTTTTTTTTTTGTTTTACGAGATGTCAATACTTGTTTGGTTAATTTAAGTCACTTCTTTTGCTAACAAATATATAATTTCATGATAATACTAATTTGTAGACAATTACAGATTCAAGCAACTATTTTGGATAGAACTAAACTGCACAGAGTTATATTTTTTAAAGTATTACCAATAAGATGGCATATCAACCCTTGTGGGTTAGTTAACTCCAAAAATTACACACACACAAACACACACACATATATATATAGATATGTGTGTGTGTGTAATTTTATATATATATATATATATATATATATATATATATATATATATTATACCAACCACTCTGCGTGAGCAGGATGCGAAACAAGGTCAATTTTAAACGGAGTTAAACAGGTTTGAATTCAGAATTTACCTTCTCTGTAACCAGTTGCAATATCATTGTTAAAGATTCTAGTCTGCTTTACTATTTATCCACAGCTGGGGGGGGGGGGAGAACAGTTGGATTTATACTTTTCCCAAGAGTATCAGCACAGTGTGAAATACAAACATCTTCGTTCAGGATTTGAACTCAGGTCCCAATTATACCATGAATGCCTCCATACACTATATAGAATTTGATAGCGTATAGTTTATTGGTAATTTTTCAAACGAGTTTTTAGTGCTCTTTTTTTTTGTTAAACGTTAAAAGATTGCAAGTTTTATTAGTAATTCTATTCATAAATATTCCTATTTACTACAAACAATTTGTACACATCTGGTTATTTAGTTTAATGGCATATCAACCTTAGTGAATTATTTAATACCAAATCATGTTAGATATATGGTTTGTAAGTTTGTTTTCTTTGTTTAATGGCATATCAACTCTTTGTAGTTTATTTAATGCCAAAGCCATTCTCCTAGAAGAGCGGTAGTGGTACTATTTAACCCATAGCTGGAAGTATAAGGGGGTTCATACCTTTCCCAAGGGTATTTGCCCGAAAGTGAATGTAATAGCGCGACTGGAGTACGAACTCGCTTACTACGATTCCGTTGTCAATCGTTTTAACCATTACACCACGAGGACACCCCCATGGTTTGTAAGTGAATAGTTCAAAGGTAACATTTTTAAACAAGTTACAACCCATTGGTGTGAACACAGTTAAATGGTTTCATATATGACTATCTAACACTAATAATTCTATTTATCTAGTGTTCATATCTAACACTAAAAATTCTTCTTATCAAGTGTTCCTTTCTAGTATGAGCAATTTGCACACAGCTGTATGGTTTTATCTAATTAATAATATTCTTTAGTAACTGATTGAACAATTCTATTTGACCCAAAGATGGCTCTCTAATAGGTACTACCAATCCGGGTCAAAAGGGAGTAAAGACAATGAAGGGGTACGCCGCATCCCTAAAAGCTCCAGGTTACTAGATCTATTTGACCCATAGATGAGACCCTAACAGGTAGTACTACTCTTAGAGAGTAGGTGGGAGTAACAGCAATGAAGGGGTATGCTACATTCCTCAGAGTTCCAGAACTGGAGCCTCACCATAAGATGCAGTTTAGTATCATACCCAAGACACTCGTATAAAGTAGGAGTGATACTCCTTTACAGAAGTGCAGTCGGTATATTCTACAGCTCCAGTCGACGGGGCGGCTGATCTGGTTTAGTCATAGATAGGACCCTAAGAGTTACTACCACTCTGAGTCTCAGGGATATTGGGAGTAACGCAGTCGGTGGATTCTGATCTCTATCGACTGGACGGGGTCAAGGTTTGTTCGAGTGCAATTAACTAAAAGAAAAATAAACTTTAATCCAGAGCGAAGCATAAAAAGGTATAAACTTGGGAAGTTTACCGTCATACTGGCATTGAGTTATTCCTAAATAGTCCGATTGCTTCTTATTCTGTTAAAAAATCCCCATAAAGACCCAAAAATGCGAAGTTCATGGCAATTAGTTACTCAAAAAGTGAGCCACCGAAAGAAAGACCACTCGATAGAAAATCCCCTAAAGACTGGCGATGGACTTAACCCACCGCAATTGTGCTGGTTGGGTGAGAAATTAATCAGCTTGGTTCCAGGATGCCCTCAGCCCAGAAAGCACCTAACCCCTTGTCTAAAAGAGGTAAAGGTTGGGTTTATTGCCAGGTGCCTGAGGCGCCTCGAAGGAGAATGCTGATGGAACCTAACCTATCTTTGCACATGTCTATCGGGAGTCTTGCTTTCTCCAGGGAAGCTTTCACATTAAATCGACCTTGTATTATACTTTGGTTCTCATGCTGAGCCGAATAGAAACCTCCCTAGTTTGGAATGGCAGCAGATTTCAGTTGAGTTTTCGTTGTGGAAATATGTTCCCCTTCAAGCCGATAGAACGATAGTATTGAATAAATGTTCCTCCCGTGGGTTTTATTCGCTTACGAAAGAGCAAATATGAAGACTTTCTCCATTTCTTCCGTTCAGAACAAGTTCAGTTGTGAAAATAGGCAAATTTACAAAGAAGCCTTTAACAGAAGTACATATAGTAACATTTGCCGCAGAGCCCTAGCATAAAAGCTTGCTATTCGCAGCAGTATATATGAAATATCATCTGAGTAAATCAATAAAAAGCACAATAGTTGACAGAACTGCCGAATGAAATCCCAGCATTTGAAAATTTCTATCATTTGTACACCATACTCTTTACAAGAATCCTTAACTTTTTAATGAAACGTTTAATGAAAGGAAGGAATTAAAATTGTGGCTACTAAAGGGGAGTTAGCAGTTATACTTCTATGATCATACAAGATCTAGATTTAAAAAAGGACATTTCTCTTATATTTGAGGAAATTGAGCAAATGCAAGAGATGCTATTGCATGTGAAGAATGAATCTACACTGGTTGGATTGCACTACAACGTTGGTAGGATAGACTATGGTGAACAACGTGGTTTAAGCAAGGAAGCTGAAATCAAGTTAGGTGGAAACGATGAAATGATCTAAAGACTTCAGTTTTGAGATAAGGAGTTCTGCATCAGCATTTAAAGTCTGAAAAGCACCCGAGCGGAAAGTAGACTATAAACTGCAATATATATATATATATAAAGATCTCATTTGAACATGACAATAAAGGAACTCTTATTTATCACAACCGAGCCATTAGCCAAATGAGTTGAATGTTCGCCAATGGTCTGGGAGATCGGGGTTCAATCCTAGGTCGAGTCATACCAAAGACTCAAAAAATGGTACTTGATTCCTCCTTGCTTAACACTCAGCATTAAAAGGTAGGGATCAAGGGTAAAGTAGAGCAATCCAGGAATGGAGTAGCGCCCTTCCCTATACCTGTAGCTATTAAGAAGGGAGCCTTCGGGTCACCTTCGAATATGGTCGCCAACTTTACTTATTTATCACAACATCTGAAACGTTAGAGTTGTATAGAATCATTATATGAATAAGAAGCAAAGCAATAAAAATCTCACTTGATAGATGCTATGTACGGAAGTTACAAATAACGTCGAATATGTGTTCGAGGGACACAACGCCAATTAAAACTACCTAAGCCTTCAAAAGGAAGGCTATTAGTTTAGGTTACTATATGTTCTTCGAGGAGGTTGATACTTTTAAATTTAGTGTATTGGCAGGCAAACGTAGTAGATGACCTACATCGACTACCGCTGAGAAGACACTGGGTATGCATTCACAAGATCGTGACACCAGGAGAAAAATCTGTCAACTTGGCTCACACTGATATCTGGCTACGGTCAAAGTATTTGCAAAGGTTAGAGAAAAACGCCTGAGACTTCCTAGACACTGCATGCTACACTAAGAAGAAGTGACTGCCAAATTAGTGTCGTGGCAACTAGCCCAAGATGTTAACAGATAACATACATAGACAGCCTAAAAAAACAAAACAAAAACACAAAAAAAACCCCACCGGGCTGCATTTAATTGGGGAAATAAGAACAACGATGCTAGATAGTGAAATCTGGAGAGGATATACCAACTCAGCTTGGAATGGTGTTTGGCTAAGATTGGAGAGATAGCTAAATTCTAGATGGCCAATATCATGCAGTGTGTATATAATGACAATTAAAAAAAGAAAATTGCCTTTTTATTTCCTTTCCCACAAAGATAAATAGACGATTTGTTGTGTAAAGAAACTTAAAAAAAAAACAACACAGACTGTCGCTGAGAAGACACTTAATTTATATTCAGTTGGTGTAATGAGAACAGCGATGCGAGATCGTAACTGGATTTGGTTTGGTATAATTTTATGGCACATCAATCATTTTAGGTTATTTAATGTCAAATCCATTTTTATAAATACAAACAGTTCTATTTCAAACAATTCAGTTTAACATAAATACACATTTTAAATGTAAAAATAATTCTGTTTCAAGCTATTCTATTCAGCTTAACATAAGTATGCAGTTTAGTTCTATTTGACCCATAGATAGGAACTTATCAGGTGCTACCACTTTGGGCCAGAGTGGACGTAGGTGTGATGGCAATGAAGGGGTATACCGCATTCCCCCGAGCATTACTGGAACCTCATCATCATATTTTTTAGTGTCATATCCAGGACACTCATTGGCGGAGGGGGCGGAGAGTCTTAACCCCCTGCAGAGAAGCAGTCGGTATATTCTGCAACCCTTACCCGACTGGGCCACTGACACCTGAAGAAGACTTGTATCTGGCTATGGTAAAAGATAGGCTATCTTTCTTCGGTATGCGGAGGTGCCCGTGGTGTAATTGTTATCGTCGCAGGGTATGGACACGGCGACACGAGTTCAAATCCTGGACCTGACTGATTGCATTTCACTTAGCACTAATACCCTTGGGAAAGGTATGAATCCAAATATTCTCCCTCCAGTTATGGGTAAATAGTAGGGCAGACTAGGTTCTTCAGCCTTGGTGAGGCAACTAGTCTAGGAGAAGGAAAACTCTAAATTCAAACCTGATAAATTCCGCTTAAAAATTGACCTTGTGTCATATCCTGCCCGAGCGGAGGGGTTGGGTAAATAGGATCTTTCTTCGGTAGCGTGAAGCAAAAACGGTATTTTAGCAGAGAATTGTTCCCGGAACTTTTTCAAATATCCAAATTCGACTCCTTCATTTTTTTTTTCATGAGTGGTGAAAGCAACGCATTCAATTCCGCAGTTCTCTAATTTTTCTCATTTTTCAATGATATTCCTGTCTATATAAAACAGATATTGTTTTACAAGATTAAATGAACTGAAGAGATTACTGATATTGTAAGTTTCCGCTTGTCGCTTTTCAAACAAGCATGGTTTGTATTGGTAGAATAAATCCTTATCAATACAGAACAACTTATAGAGTAATTGTTTTTGAGCTAATCTTTCTAATCAATTACTACTGAGTAGTAAACGCACTTAGTGCAACGGTTATAGCTGTTGGAAATGGACTTGACTGGCTGTGTCAAATATTGGGCAAAAGACGTTTGTTCAAAACATCGGGCTTATACCGTATAGTAAATTAATGTTCAGCCTTCTGATGATTATAGCAATTAGTTATTTAATCAAATATTTGCCATAATAATTCTTGCAAGTTTTTCACACCTGCGTTTCACTGGAGTCTGAGTGAACGCAAGTCTCCCCAGGTTTCCAGGACTCTCCAGAGTTTTCTGACCGATTTCAACGATGCCGTTGTCTCGATGTTCTTGATTCTTTCACTGATTTCCAACACCTTGGGGACCGATCCTAGCGCACTAACTTCAATTGGTATCACCATCCCCCTTATGTTTCACAGATTTTTTTTTAGTTCTCTGGCAAGGTCTAAGTGTTGTATGACATGGTGAAGGAACGAATGACCATAATACTTGGTTATAAAAATATAACTCATCTTTATTTCTCGAAAGGGTTGAAATTGGCTTAAAGTGTGTGTGTACGTGTGTTAGTGAGAGAGAGCGAGAGAGACTGGGAGACGAAGGATACGGACTCAGACTGACGGAGGACTGGTATATTGACCTTTTCTTAACCCACATTGTAATTTCATATCCAGAGCCTTACGTCTTTGCTTCTTTGACGAGAAGTTCTCAACCAGGGTACGCTGTGAGCTACTTGGTCCCTCCCTCTGGTCACTCGCTGGCCGCTCTCCGCGACTGACCGTCTCTCTGTGGGTACCCGTATATATATAATTTCACAATGCGTTCTTCCGGCCCGTGATTAACGTGATCTGCTTCCACTTGTCAACCCACGTGGGCTATCTTCCTGTTTTCACGGCTGGAATATCCAGTCCCAGAAATCCCTGAATGACGGCTCTGTTAAAGGTCAATATGCAACACGAATATCTATATTTTCGTTTACCTGTGGTCTGTTGAAATAGAAAAAAATTCACAAGACGATAAATTCTCTTTTTTGTTAATTAACTCTAGGACTGTTCTGACAGGAATCAGGAGATCATTTTTAATTATTATTGTGTTGTAGCAGTAATAGTCATCATCATCATCATCATCATCATGTCGTGCCGTTAACACGGATACCCCTGACCCTCTCTCGCCACTTCTCCCTATCATTCATCGCTTTTGGCAGGTCTTCAGGGCTACATCCCGTATCCTCACATAGCTGCTGTATGTATGTTCGAGCTGGTCGTCCTGATTTTTCTTGGCCATATGCGGTTGTCCATAGGAGTACATCACTTATGAGTTCGTCCTTGGTTCTCCAGCAGTGTCCTGCGAGTCTGGTTCATCTAACTTGTACAGTTTTCGTGGTGTCTTGTGGGGTGTTGTCGCCAGGACTTGTTCAATATTGCTCTCAACATTCTTGTGTAATTGCCGTCTAGTTTCTTCTTCAGCCGTTTAGTTAGCGTCCAAGTAGTGCATCCATATAGCAGTATCGATACGACCACTGCCTGGAAGAAACTGCGTTTCATTTTATCGGTCAGGTCTGATTTCCATATGATCGAGAGCCTATCGATAGCTGTCCATGCTTTCGTTAGTCGTGTGTCGGTATCTTTTTCGGTTGATGAGACGCTACTTCCTAGGTAGGTGAATTTGTCTACTAGTTTCAGAGAGGTTCCGTCTAGTGTGGTAATGTCGCCTGTTTGGTTGAAACACATATATTCCGTTTTGTGTGCATTGACATGGAGGCCAATGCCTGCGGCGACTCGTTCCAAACTATGCAGTAGTGTTTCGGCTTGGTTAGGCGTATTCGCCAGTAACGCTATGTCTTTTTGTTCTATTTTAATCCATATAAAACAATCATTTAACTTTTCCCCAAGTATCTAATACCGCTTACATAATAGGCTTCACGTTTTTTGTCCACTTATTTGTCACTTCACTGTAGACCATTAAAATGGTCGTTAACATAACCATTAAAAAAAAAAGAAGGAAATTTTAAAAAAATTCCTTTAACGGAATAATCTTATATATATATATATATATATATATATATATATATATATATATATATATATATATATATTATCATTAGTCACCCTATGTGAATAACGCACAATTCGAAATATCGAAATCACAGACTGAAAGGGTTAAGCCCGTTTCAGTTCAGATTACATCTTTCGGATATGACTTTCACATTGTTCCTTGAAGGCTTCCGGAATTTTTCAATTACATTCTATGCTTCATAATTTTTTTTGACTCCAAGCGATGCATGAATACTAAAGAAAAAAAAAGAAAGAATATTTTGAAAACACTACCGAACTTTGTCTTCGCATAAAATACAGCATATGTCAGGATTAGCAGTCGTATATTTTGGAACCCCCCCCTAGATCAATATGTATTAACAATCTATCTCTTTCTTTATTGTAGCTTACTCGGCTATAAGGACTTTTGGCACTACGTCTGGCTTGCATTTTAAGCAGATTAGTTTGTTTTGGCGCCATTACATACAAAAAATATGAAGAGAAAAATTATTGATATTTCGTCTGGCAGGGAAAAAAATGAGGAATTTTATGAATGTAAATCTATTTTGGTAATATTCCAATCTGGGTGGTCATTGTTTTATTATAAAACAACGCCTATATGTAATATTTCTTTATTCTATCTCCCGCCCCCAGCCGGGCCAGCCTGGGACCAAAAAGTGTGTGATAAGTGGGATAAGAGTCATATACATTTACTCAACCCCTCCGCCACAGATAGGATGTATCATAAGATCAGTTTTTTTAGCATTGTAAAACAAGATCAGAATCGAGCGATGACCTGTTGGGGAGGCTTAGAATATGCTGGCTATATCCTCTGCAGAGGAGTAAGACCCACTCCCCTTAAAGAAAAAATGTCCTGAATATGACACTAAACTGCACGTGCTGGTGAGTATCCAATTCTGGAGAATTGAGGAGTACTCCGATATTGCCATTACTTCCAGGTCCACTCTCATTCAGAGTGGTTGTACCTGTTAGGGTCCCATCTATGGGATAAAGAGATTTATTAAAAATTATTCGTATTCGATAGGACCGTGCGGGAAAAAAACAACAGAAAAACAACAGCAACACCCTCCAATAAAAAAAAATTTAAAATCTTCTTAAGCAAACTACAAAAAATGTAAATAGGGACGTACAATGAACATGATTCCCAAACCTCAAAGCACAAAATAATCCTTTACAGTTTGACGTGTCGTTAAAATTAATCAAAGCAGATGTTGAATCAGTAAATATTGATATTTTGTGCTGATAAGGCATTAAAATCACCGCACTTATTGAAATAACAATCGAGAAAAGACGATTCGTTTGTCCTTACTGAATGCAATATAAAATTGCCTTTAGGTAAAAGACATACACCAAAAATATCACTCATGGGACAGTGGTAGTCAAATTTATGTAGGATACGACACAAGATGAGTTTTTAGGTGCGTATTATTAATTTGTATTCAAAGTTCTTCTACAAAATCGGTTACCATATCAAGGCTAAAGGGCAGAGTCTGCTCTACGATTTACTCATAGGTGGAGAGAGAACAGAGATATTCACGTCTTTCCTCAGGGTATTAGTACAAAGTGAAACGCAAGCAGCCTCGTCCAGGAATTGAACTTGGATGGCAGGGGTAATTTCCCACGACGGTAACTATTACGCAAAGAGCGCCTCTATTATACCTATTTTTCTATTAGCATTGTTCCCATGAAAAATAATAGAATTCATATAAAAGGGTTTGGTTTCATTTTATGGCATATCAATCATTGTAGGTTATTTAATGCCAAATCCTCTTTATACATATATCAAATATACATATGATTTGTAAACATTTTGTAGAAACGTTCTTAAACCTGCCTAAGCTCTTTTTTTGCACACAGTTATTTTAATTATTGCTATATAACCGTCACAATTTAACATCAGTCTTTTGTTTGCATACCTAATTTGTTCTATTTGGCCGATAGATAGGACCCTATCAGGTGCTACCTGGTCAGAGTGGACCAGGGAATAATGGCAATGAAAAGGTACTTCTCTTTCTTTGAATCTCCAAAGCTACTGTCTCGCCATTAGATTGTTTAATGTCATATCCAGAACATTCCAGAAATGTAGCCAGTGTTTTCTCCAGGACAAGCCAACTGGGCAGTCTGTGGAAATCCCACGATTAATTTAAAACAAGATTTATAATTAGAATTTTAAAAAATTATAAAAAATGATTTTAACATTTATATTAGCACCAGCCGGGTGAAATAGATCAAGACCCTAGTTTCAAGTGAGGGAGTAGTAGTCCACCACCACGTTATCCTTCTAACGAAACCGAATTGGATGCCAGCGTTCAAATCCTGGATGAGACTGTTAGGATTGCTCTTTGCGCTAATGCTATGGGTAAATTGTAGGTCATAGTGGGTTCTTTAGCCTTGGTCAGACAATCAGTCTAGGATAATGGCAATTAAAGAAACCAAACCTTCGTGGATTATTCAATGCCAAAGCCGTTGACGTTGTAGAGGAGCATTGATACTGTTTCACCCATGGCCGCGGAAGAAGGGGTTTTAATACTATTCTTAAATGTATTAGTACGAAAGTGAACTTAATAACACGATTGGATTGGTTTAGTTTCATGGCATATCAACCATTGGAAGTTATTTAATGCCAAATTAATTTTTATACATAAAAACAGTTCTATTTCAACAATTCAGTTTAGCATAAATTCACTGTTTAGTTATATTTGATTCACACATTGGACCATATTAGGTGCTACTACTCTAGCCCAGAGTTGACCTGAGAGTGATAGCAATGAAGGGGTACTCTGCATTCCCCAAAGCTCCAGTATTACTGAAACCTCGCCAACAGACTGTTTTGTGTCATAATCTGGACACTCGTTGGAGAGGGGGTCTTACTCCTCTGCAGAGAAGCAATCGGTATATTCTGTAGCCCCAGACGACTGGGCAAAGGACGATTGGAGTTCGAAATCGCTTACTTCGAGATCGTAGTCCATCACTGAACAATTACACCATGGAGAAAGGAAATTGAATTCAAACCAGGTTTACTTTGCTAGAGTCACATCCGGTTCGTGACAGAACGGGTGGATAAATATTTATCGGTGCATCAGCTAAGTGTTAGCTTCACATAAGGTACGTGTTTGGGTACCTTGTGCAATGTAATGTTCAACAAGCATAGCTTTGATTCTCCTTGGTTCCAGTATTTTTGGCCTTGTGCCAAACTAAGCTTAGCAAATTACTGGGCACATTTCACAACGTACTGATTGTTGGTACCTTAAATTTCTGGCGACCGAAGTTCAAATCCTTGACAAAGTTGTTAGTGTTTCATTTCGCTCCAAGGACTTTAAGAAAGGCATGAATCCATATGACCCCCTCAGCTATGGATAAATAATAGGGCAGGCTAATTTTTAAAACTTTGTTCAGGTAACTCATGTAGGAGAAAAAACCTAGTTCCAACTAGCTTTACTCCGCTAAAAGAATTGACCTTGTCTCACATCCTCGCGTCGATAAGACTGGATAAATCGATGCTTTTCTTTTCATGATAACAATAACACCTTTCAATCTGTTCTTGAGCGCTTTTCGTGGGTTAATTAGCAAAGCTAGCAGACCATTACTAATGATTCTAATTCTCTCTGAGTGCCTCATACTTCTGGTCTTGTGCCAAACTAAGCTTAGCGAACGAATTTTTATTGGACATTGCCAATAAGTGTTCTACTGAGTACTTCCTACTTCTTGCCTTGTGCCAAACTAAGCCAAATTTGCTCAGTGCATATATAAAAGTACATGTTATCTCTATACTTCTTACAGGCAGACAAAAGATCCACAGATTCAGTGAGAGATTGAAGTTAGATTTCGTTTCAATAAAATTGGCATGTCTTTAAAAAAGCTTTTTTTAGTCTTCTTACTAAAGAATGGTTGTGATTATTTTGTAAGACCGATGAAGTGGACAGGTCCTAATTTCATCTCATCCGTGTGATATTGTAGCTGTCAAAAAATCTGAAAGATGTGATTTGAGTAATCGATCAGTATTAATTTGGTCGAATTACAATCCCATGTCTTTCTATATAGTGGACTGCAGCAGACAAGACGACTTAAACTCTATAAAGATAATCGGATTAAAAAAATGAATTAAAAAAATATGGCGGGAGGATAGAGCGTCTTATGTAATTATTTACAACTCAGACAATTGCATGTCGATGCGAGTAGCCATGACATTTTGTGGTGGAATTTTTTTTTTTTTTATCTAGAATCAAAAGTATCTGGGACTTTTGAAATAGTAAAACATAATTTTTCTTTATTGGACCTTTTGTGGTTAAAGTAACAGAACGGTGATCACGAGATCTCATTAAAAATTTGGCAACAACTTCATCTTAATCATTGATAAAAAAAACTTACACGAAGGTTCAGTCTTTGATTATTCGTTTTATATTATCAATAACCAATCAAGAGAACATTTAAAACTTTGAATTTAACATTTTTATTGAAATGGGGAAAAAGAATTATTTTTCCTTGATGTTTCTTATCGTAAAGATTTAAAATTAAATTTTTTTGTTGTTTTAAAAATTCCATCAAGGCGGGTGTCCTTGTGGTGTAATGGTTAAAGCGCTGGACTGTGGAATCGTAGTAAGCGAGTGCGAAATCCAGTCGCGCTATTACGTTCACTTTCGGACAAATACCCATGGGAAAGGTAAGTAGCCTCTTATACTCCCAGCTATAGGTTAAATAGTACCACTACTGTTCTGCTGGAAGGATGGTTTTGGCATTAAATAACCATGGGTAAATAGTAGGGCAGACTGGTTTCTTCAGCCTTGGTGTGGTAACTAGTCTAGGAGAAGGAAACTGAATTCAAACCTGGTAAACTCTGCTTAAAAATTGACCTTGTGTCATATCCTGCCCGAGCAGAGGGGTTGGTAAATATGATTAAATAACCCACAAAGGTTGATATACCATTAAACAAAGAAACCGAATTAAAGCAACATTCCATCAAAAGGTAGATAATTTTGCAAGCAAGCTAACCATTGAAATTGAAATTTTTGGGCCCATCATTTTGAAGGGGGGGGCGCACAAAGCCGAAAACGACGTTGAGGTGAGACTTAAAGGGCGCAAAATCGGGAACGTCAAGCGAAGGAGACCCAAACTTAACGGCAACATTCAAAGTCGAAAAGTGCCGCACTAGAGGAGTCGCAGAATCGAAGAGGACAGGCTCAGAGGGGTGGGTGGGTGTCTGTTGGTGCACAAAATTGAAAACGACTAATAGGTGAGGGAACAATAAATTGAAAGTGACGTGCAAGGGGCAGGGTGCAAAGTAGAAAGTGACGTGCAAGGAGGAGGGTGCAAAGTAGAAAGTGACGTGCAAGGGGCAGGGTGCAAAGTAGAAAGTGACGTGCAAGGAGGAGGGTGCAAAGTAGAAAGTGACGTGCAAGGGGCAGGGTGCAAAGTAGAAAGTGACGTGCAAGGGGCAGGGTGCAAAGTAGAAAGTGACGTGCAAGGAGGAGGGTGCAAAGTAGAAAGTGACGTGCAGAGGGCGAGGATGTAAAGTCGAACGTTATGTGCAAGGTGGGTACCAAGTACAAAGAGATGCTTTGTAAAATAATTACATTATAACAACGAACCATTACACACCGAGATCTTAGATTTAGTCAATGAAAATATTAATGGTTGGTTGGTTCTATTTAACGATATATCAACCCTTGTAGGTTATTTAATGCCAAATCCCGTTAACAAATATATTGAATATATGATTTGTAAATGAAATATTTTTAGGTAAGAATTTTTAAACCAGCCAGGGGTCATTTATTTGCACATAGTTAAATGGTTTTAAGCATAGTAAATAATTAAACAATTCTTTTTGTCCCGTAGTTGGTAGCCTACTCCGACTCCGGACCAGTGTGGACCTGAGAGTTATGTCAATGAAGGTGTATTCCACTTTCCCCAAAGTGCCAGGCCTTATCATTAGATGGTTTCGTTCCATATCTCAGGAGCCGGAGGGATCTAATCTCACTGCAGACTAGCAGTCGGCCTCATTCGACTTGGTTACAAATACTGACTGACCCTTGACGAGGAACTATGATAAAAAGAAAACTAGACTTGCTGGCTAAAATCAGTACTTAGTGATAAATGAAGTAGTAAAAAAAAGTCAACAAATCATTTTCAAGTTTTTAATAGCCTGATCATAACTTTACTCTTTTCATACACACACACACTAAAACTAGGGAAAACACAAACAAACCGAACTAAACAAAAATCCAAACAAAAGAAACAAGAACGAAAAATTTTGAATACATTGACACTCGCGGGTAGTTATCCACCTCAATCCAAGAATCAAAGAAAAAAAAATCTATGAAATGAATCCACGCAAATTATCTCTTCATATTATCCGGCATATAAATCAATGAATCCTGGCAATTTTAAATGCTATCATTGCGAAGATTCATAGAACTAAATCTTCCATCTGTTTTGACAGATAATAATTGACGAAGGATTTTTGTTCCGGTTGACTTCGCGCAATGTCAGAGCCAGGAAATCTTTTGTATTGGTCTAATCAATTAAAGATTTTTGAAAAAGAAAAAGGAAAAAAATTAGTGGCAGTTTTGCGTGAAAAAGAGGCTAAATATTTGTGTATTTTGCTTAACGATAGATTTAAGAAACTTAGAAACTTCTTCATTCTTTTTTAGCGGATTTTAACCGCTTGTCATTCAGTCCGGGGTTATTTTATTCCGAAAGATTTAGGATTCGACTATATTTTACGTCTGTCTTTAAAAGTTTTCGTCAAGAACTTTTTGCTCAAACTTATATGATATCAAGTACCGTGTTATATTAATAATTTGCCCACAGTTGTAAGATTTCAATTATTCCTATCGAATACGAATACTTTTCAAACTTGAGTGGGTGTCCTCGTGGTGTAATGGTTAAAGCGATGGACTGCGGAATCGTAGTACGCGAGTTCGTACTCCAGTTGCGCTATTACATTCACTTTCGGGCAATTACCCTTGGGAAAGGCATGAACCCCCTTATTCTCCCAGCTATGGGATAAATAGTACCACTACTGTTCTTCTAGGAGAATGGCTTTGGCATTAAATAACCTTCAAAGGTTGATATGCAAATAAACCAAACCATCATCACAAATCATTTGTTTTCACAGTTTAAATGTCAAATAGTTCTATTTTACCAATAGATAGGACTCAATCAGGTGCAACTGAATGGACCTGTGAGCAATGACAATGAAAGAATACTCCGCATTCCCAAACACACCAGCATTACTGGAACCCCACTCTCAGATTGCTTAGTGTCATATCCAGGACAAACGTTGGGAGATCTTACTCCTAGAAGATTAGCTTTGGCATTAAATAACCTACAAAGATTGATATACCATTAAACAAACAAACCAATCAAACTTGTATCTATTTGACAATTGAGAGGATCCTACCAGTTTCCACCTCTCTGAATCAAAGGGAACCTGAAAGTAATGGCAATGAAAAAGTAATCCAGTTTCCCCAGATGTGGAGCCTTACAATCAGATGTTGTTTAGTATTATACACAGTACGCTCGTCATAGGACTTTTGCTACTCTGCAAGGAAATATAATCAGTATATACTGAACTGTCGTTTTTTGGAAAATTAATATTTACACATTTTTCCTCAAGACTGACCACTAACCAGCAAAGATAAATAAAAACAAAAAATAAATAAAAATATATAAAAATCTAAAAATGAATAAAAATAAAAAAAATTAAAAATTTATGAATTTATAAAAATAAATTTTAGATAAATTTTAAATAAATAAAAAAATGAATAAAAACAAAAAATAAATAAATATAAAAAATCTTAAATAATTTGTAAAAAAATAAATTTTGAATAAATATTTAAAAATAAATGAATAAAATAAACAAAAGTAATTTCAAAAATAAATAAAAAAAAATAAAGAAAAAAAAACAAAAAAAGATTTTAAAATAAATATTTTAAAATATTTATAAAAATGAATTTATAAAAAGGACAAACTAAAAATAAATAAATCAAAAAATAAATAAAATATAAAAAAAAAATAAAAATAAAATAAATAGATAATTAAAAAAAACACAAACAAAATAAATAAAAATAAAATAAATAGATAAAAAATAGATAAAAACAATAAATGAAAATAAAATAAAAACAAACAAAAAGCAAATAAGGAATTCATACCGAAGAAAGTCTCATGTATCAGACGCAGATATAATTGAGTAATATAAAGAAATTGTTCATGATTGATTTTATTTAATGTCATATCAATCCGTCTCGGGTTATTTCATGCCTAATTTTACAATTCATTTTAGCATTACCCTTTTTTTTCACAGTGCCCGAAAGACTGGGGCAGTTGAATGAGTCAACTGTATTTCTGCAGAGAGGTAAGACTCCTGCCTCCAATTAGTGTCCGGGATATGACATTAAACCATTTAATGTTGAAGCTCCAGCCTTGGAGATTTGAAGAATGTGGAGTACTCCTTCATTGCCATTACTCCCAGGTTCACTTTGATAGCACCTGATCGGGTCCTATCTATGGGTTAAATAGAATAAACTGTGTTGATTGGGTTTTATAGCATATCAACCTTTGTTGGTTATTTAATGCCAAATCCATTTTTATACAAATAGTTCTATTTCAAACAATTCAGTTTAGCTTGAGCACATAGTTAAATTGTTAAAAACATTTCTATTTCAAGCAGTTAAGTTTAGTCAAACAATTCTTATCTAACCAATTCAGTTTAGTATAAGTATAGATTTTCTCCACACACAGTTAAATGTCAAAACAGTTTTGTATTAAACAATTCAGATTAGCATAAATACAGTTTCAAAGTTGAAAACTGTTCTATTTCAAGTAGTTCAGTTTAGCGCAAGTACACAGTTTAATTGTCAAAACATTTATGTTTCAAGCTATTCAGTTTAGTCAATCAGTTCTAATTCAAACAATTCAGTTCAGCATTAGGATGCAGTTTAGTTCTATTTAACCCATAGATAGGGTCCTAATGGGTGCTACCATTCCAGGCCCGAGTGAACTTGGGGGTAACGGCAATGAAGGGGTGCTCCACATTCCCCAAAGCTTCAGCATCATTGGAACCTCACCATCAGATTGTTTAGCGTTATATCTTGAACACTAGTTGTGGGTGGGGTCTTACCCCTCTGCAGAGAAGCAGTCGGTGTATTCTACAGCAAACAAACTATCTTTTCAAACAAATAACTGATGTTGAATTGTGAATGTTTTACAGCAATACTTGAAACCATTTAACTGTGAGCAAAAATGAGTTCAGGCTCGTTTAAGAATGTTATCTACAAAATGTGTTTACATATTATTTATATATTTAATACATATGCATAAAGAGGATTTGAAATTAAATAACCCACAATGGTTGATATGTCATAAAACCAAACCAATTCCTTTTTTACAACATAAGGCTATATTTGGTGACGAACTGCTTTCTCATCATTTCCTAAACTTTTCAATCGCCACGCAACACATTTTTTCCTGGATAAATATTGTCTTTTGGGTTGAGCATTTTTTCTATGGAGATTTTTATTTTTAAAGCATAATTATTTCGCCCGATATTATATGTAAACACTTAAAAATGGCGCGCCAAGTCACAAGAAAATAAAAACAACTTCTTGAAGTATTGATCTATCAAGATAGTCGTATTTTCATGAAACTGCTATACAAGGATGAAAAGAGTAAAACAATGGCTTTATCAAAACATTTAGCGTGAAAACAAAAACAAACAATAAAAAAACAAACAAAACCCTTACTCACTAAAAAGCAACGAAATAAAAACACAAGGAAGAAAGACATCGACCATGCAGACTAAAATAATCCCGAATTCCACGTAAAAACAAAACAAAAAAAACCCCAAAGACAAAAAACGAGAAATTAGGAAACTATAAGTCTGAAAGAAAAAAATTTCGAATAAAAGCAAAAACTGAAAGAAAGAAAAACATGGAAACTCGAAGACATGAAGAGAAAAAGAGTTATGCAAAGAAAAAGAATGTGAAATCTCTTCCGATTATCCAAGAGCAAAAAAACACAACCCCCACTCCAATATTCAAGTCAATAGTGGCAGCCGCCGTTTGTACTTAAGAACAAAACTAATTTTCTTTTTATTTCATTATGTCTGACTACAAGACCGAAGTAGAAGCCTTCTTTTTGTTCGGTAATATACCGACCTTTTAGACTAGAGGGAGCAGTTGATTGTTAACTTAATCTGGACCGTACCTGAAGGAAGTAACATTGTTTACAACACTGAAAGAAAGAAAGAAAAATACTTTTTGCCGCTCACTCGATTGGGGTTGGTGCCAAAAACTACACGTTAAGAAATTTTGAGAGATTGGAGTTAAAGTAAAATTAAGACAGAAACGGTCCGTAGTGTCTGAGAGAGAGAGGGGAGATTCACGACTCTTTGAATTGATAGAAAGTAACTGTTACTTACTGAAGGTAAATCATTGGGCCTTAAATTCGAATCGCAGTTAAAAACAGAGAGCAATGTTTTCTTTGCAAGAACACTTTCCATCCAATGAATTAACATTTCTCTAACCATGATGGTACCCATTACCAACAGAGTTCTGTTTTTACATATGAGTTCTCTCTGTCAGGAGGGCTTTTCTCATCAGCACAGGAAGATTTTTCTTGAGAAAAAGAAAAAAGAAAAGAAAAATATCAGTTATATGGAATAATTACAATTCTCTAAACAGTTCTATATGAGAACTGTAAATACTTCATAATTATCTTCCATTTGGTCTGGTTTGGTTTGGTTTCTTTGTTTAATGGCATATCAACCTTTATAGGTTATTTAATGCCAAAGCCATTCTCCTAAAAGAACAGTTGTGGTACTATCTAACCCATAGCTCGGAGGATAAGGGGGTTCACACCTTTCCCAAAGGTATTTGCCCGAAAGTGAACGTAATAGCGCAACTGGAATACGAACTCGCTTACTACGATTCCGCAGTCCCTTCCATTTGGGTAAAATCCAAGTCAAAATTCCGTTAATTATTGGGGCACAAATACTTGTTCGTTTGATCACAAAGTTTCAGACATTTTTTTTCTCCGACCGTT
Organism: Sepioteuthis lessoniana; assembly: GCA_963585895.1. NCBI lineage: Eukaryota > Metazoa > Mollusca > Cephalopoda > Myopsida > Loliginidae > Sepioteuthis > Sepioteuthis lessoniana. The sequence goes on from CAUZXS010002295.1 coordinate 283,410, forward strand.
TTTTCCCTGATTCATGAAGAACCATGTAAATGTTAAAGAACTTTAAATAGATTCCTTTATCTTGTTCATAAAACTGTACTGGCATTCCTTGGCTTTGCAGTGCATCTGCTCACTATTTTACGCGACCCCACATTGTGTTTATTGCATAGGGCCCGAGGTGTTGTCACAAAAGACAAAGAAGATGAAAAAAGAAAAACTGAACTCAAGGTTTGAAGGACTGGACTCCCTTACCGATGAAGGAGTATGTGTGTTACTTGGGGCCTTTGGCTTTTTTCCCTCCCCATGCATCCAGCATGAATTCTACCAAGCCAGATCCCAGCAGATCCCCTCAGTTCTAATGGTGCCAGAAGATTGAGTACACCTGTTTCCGGTCGCTTTCTATGACCAACTATTTTTTTTACATCTCTGACTACACTTGTATATAAGCAGGGGTGAATATTTCCTACTTCTGGGCATTGGGCTACACATCAACTGGACATAAGAATATTGCCAGTCTGTATGTCTTCAGGACTCCCTAAAGTGTGATTGTAAAATTGGAGTATTAAGTTGCAAATCAGCTGTATCTGACCATCTCCACTTCGACAGGGAAAAGTGAATGTGTAGTTCACGCACAAAATACATGCAGCCATACACATATATACATGCCTATGGTAAACGTGAAATTATACACATATATACACACACGCATACATATATGTACCCACACCTATTCGTGTTTGTTTGGGTTTATGGCATATCAACTGTTGTAGGTTATTTAATGCCACATCCATTTTTATACAAATAAACAGTTCTATTTCAGACAATTCAGTTTAGCATAAGTACTCAGTTTAATTGTCCAAAACATTTCTATTTCAAGCTATTCAGTTTAGTCAAACAGTTCTAATTCAAACAATTTAGTTTAGTATAAGTATAGTTTTTTACACACAGTAAAGTGTTAAAACAGTTCTATTTCAAACAATTCAGTTTAGCATAAGTACGCAGTTTAGTTCTATTTGACCCATAGATAGGACCCTATCAGGTGCTACTACTCCTGGCCAGAGTGGGCCAGGGACCGATGGCAATGAAGGGGTACTCAGCATTCCGCAAAGTTTCAGCATCACTGGAACCTCACCATCAGATTGTTTAGTGTCATACCCAACACATTCGTTGGAAGCGGGTATTACCCCTCTGCAAAGGTGCAGTCGGTGTATTCTACACCCCCAGCCGACTGGGAAAACCTATTCATGTATATATCGTGATATGCATACACACATACGTCTAACTCTTTATACTACCACACCAAAGGTCCACAGTGTCACACAACGAACAAACTAATGAAAATATATAAAGCATAGTGTAGCCGAATAGCGAAAGGAGAATCAAAATACGAAATAGGTTCCATATATACCTCGAGGGTTTCTACAATGTGGCGTAAGAAATCGGTCACTAGTGGCGTCAACATAGTAAGGGTGCAAGTTTTTTGGTGAACCTGGTGATGGCTTGAGAATGGGAGTATAGAGAAAATAGGATCACTGGAAACGAGGATTAATGGCAATGAAAGAGTATTCCACTGCCATTATTTCTCCCTAGAAGTAATGGTAATGAAGGAGTACTCTATATTTAGGAGGTGCCCGTAGAGTAATGGTTATCGTCGCAGGAAATGGACACGGCGACAAGAGTTCAAATCCTGGACTGATTGCATTTCACATAGCACTAATACCCTTGGGAAAGGTATGAATCCAATTATTCTCCCTCCATGGGTAAATAGTAGGACAGACTAGGTTCTTCAGCCTTGGTTAGGCAACTAGTCTAGGAGGAGGAAAACTCTGAATTCAAACCTGTTAAACTCCGCTTAAAAAATTGATCTTGTGTCGTATCCTGCCCGAGCGGAGGTGTTGGGTAAATATGATGAAGGAGTACTCTATACTCCCCAGAGTTTCAGAAGTGGAGTCATACCACCAGACTCAGCATAGTTTAGTTTCTTTGTTTAATGGCATATCGACCTTTGTAGGTTATTTAATGCCAAAGCCATCCTTCTCGAATATTAGGGGTACTATTTAACCCATAGCTGGGAGTATAAGGGGGTTCATATCTTTCCCAAGGGTATTTGTCCGAAAGTGAACTTAATAGCACGATTGGATTTCAAACTCCCTTACTACGATTCCGCAGTCAATCGCTTTAACGATTACACCTCAAGGACACTCCACTCAGCTTAGTGTAAAAAAAAAGTTAGGAGGGCTCCCTCCTAATGAATCTATTATTCATACACCCTTGTCTGGTGTAAATAAGATCATGTCATTCACCATGAATACTGGGTGATAATCTATCAGAGAGAGAAAAAAGAGAGAAAACAGGAAAACAGTTTAACTATACGAACTGGGCAAAAGAAAACGGATTCTAAGGTATACATAAAGAACACCTAGGATAGCGCTTTTTGTGGGAAGTGCTTATCTTCAGGCAAATGATACAGTTTATATTTTCTAATCCCTGCCAACAAGGAGACTTAGGATGGTTGGTTGCGTTTTATGGCATATCAACCTTTGTAGGTTATTTAACGCCTAATCCATTTTTATACAAATAGTTTTATTTCAAACAATTCAGTTTAGCATGAGTACACAGTTTAATTGTCAAAAATATTTCTATTTCAAGCTATTCAGTTTATTCAAACAGTTCTAATTCAGCTAATTCATTTTAGTATAAGTAGACGTTTTGTTTACACACAGTTAAATGTCAAAACAGTTCTATATTAAACAAATCAGTTTAGTGTAAGTACGGTTTCAATGTCAAAAACAGCTACATTTCAGACAATTCAGTTTAGCATAAGCACGCAGTTTAAATCTAAGTACAGTTTAATTGTCAAAAACATTTCTATTTCAAACTATTCAGTTTAGTCAAACAGTTCTAATTCAAACAATTCAGTATGAAGTTTGTTCCATTTAACCAATAGATAGAGCCCTACCAGGTGCTACCATTCCGGGCCAGAGTGGACCCTGAAGCAATGGCAATGAACGGATGCTCTGCATTCCCCAAAGCTCCAGCATCACTGGAACCTCACCATCAGATTGTTTAGTGTCATATCCAGGACACTCATTGGGGGGATCTTACCCTTCTGCAGAGAAGCAGTCGGTGTATTGTACAGCCTCAGCCGACTGGGCAAGAGACTTTAGGTTGTGAGCAGTACATAAGCAACTATATGAAACTGAACTCTTGATTATTGTCTTAAAATCTCTTAGCAATGGTAGAATCTGAGAGTTACAGGTTACTTAGAATTTGAACAGTATTTTGCGCTCTGACATCGTGGCATTTTAAGGAGAGCAAGTGGCTAATTTCTGGAGCTTCCTTTCTTCAATGTTTCACACCGATATTTCAACAGTCTTGGACTTCTTCCTTTTTTAGAGCCTGACACTCACACCTTCTCATTGAAGGCTTTTACCACCTCTCTTATTCCATTTGGCTTTGGATCTGTGACTTCTTCACCTTGAAAAAATCTTACATATCAAGAGCTTTTTTTTGTTCCGTTACCCAATCAGTTGATGTGGTTTCACAGTTTATTATTCAAAGTTCTGAAACACTTATTTGTACTGCATCGTCTGTCAACAGACGATTTTGTCAGACATTTCTGTCATTTATAAATCCAGTTGGTTTGGTTTGGTTGGATTTTTTGGCATATCAACCATTGTAGGTTATTTAATTCCAAATCCTCTTTATGCATTTGTAAACATTCAGTTGATAACATTCTGAAACGAGCCCGAGCTCATGTTTCTTTGCACAGTTAAATAGTTTCAAGTATTTCAATCCAATACAAATTATCCCGTTTACTATTAATTATTGGTTTGCATAAAGTTAAATGGTTTCCAGTATTGCTATGTAACACTAACAATTCAACATTAGTCATTTGTTTGCACACATTTAAATGGTTTTATTCGGTTGGGTTGGATTTTGTGGCATATCAACCACTGTCGGTTATTTAATGCCAAATCCTCTTTATACATATATATCAAATATATATGATTTGGTTTGGCTAGGTTTTATGGTAAATCAACCACTGAAAGTAACATTTTTAAACTAGCCTAAGCTCATTTTTTAGGACACAGTTAAATGGTTTCAAGTATTTCTATCTAACACAAATAATTCTTTAAACTATTACTCATTTGTTTACACACTGTTAAATGATCAAACGATTCTATTTTCAACAATTCACTTTAGCATAAGTCATTTGTTCGCAAACAGTTTAAATGTCTAACAGTTCTCTTTGACCCATAGAAAAGACCTTATCAGATGCTACCACTCCGACTGGAAATGATGGCAATGAAGAGGTACTCCATATTCCCCAAAGCTCTTAGAGTGGAGACTTACCATCAGATAGTTTTGTCTCATATCCAGAACTCTTGTTGGGGGTGTGTATCTTACCTGTCTGCAGAGATGACGACGGTGTATTCTACAGCCCCAGTTGACTGGGAAAAAATCGGTTGTAAGGCTTCATAATAATCACATTTAAAGCTTCTTAAAAACGACAAGGAGTTACATACAAAAAAAAAAAAAATTGAAAATGTGCCGGAAAAAACTTAATCAAAACAAGACAGATAAAACTGCCAAGATTAATGAAAATACTCCAGATTCAAATTCAAGAAAAATATAAATCATGTTTTATTAATTTGAAAAGCGATTTTTAGGAGCAGTAATAAAAGCTTAAAATTTTAGCGTTCAAATAAAATCATTTCATTTCTCATCCCATTGCTAGAATTAGCTGTGTCAGTAAATGTGAGAAACCAAGTAAATGAAAATTTTGACATATTTGTTTCATAAAATATTTTTGTTATGTCATGGATTACATAAAAAGTTTCCCCATCACAAAGTTTAGAGCTTAATGTTATCATAAATCTTAAACGATCAATTATCGTACTTCATTTAATATAGCGATCAGAAAAGGTGGCGGTGATAGATTGGTTGGTTGGGTGGGTTTTATGGATTATCAACTTTTGTAGGTTATTTAAAGCCAAATCCATTATTATACAAATAATTAGTTCTATTTCAAACAATTCTGTTTAGTCAAACAGTTCTATTTCAAACAATTCAGTTTAGCATAAGTATGCAGTTTAGTTCTATTTAACCAATAGATAAGGCCCTATCTGGTGTTACCATTCCGGTTCAGAGTGGACCCGGGAGCAATGGTAATGAAAGGTTGCTCCACATTCCGCAAAGCTCCAGCATCAATTACGAAGTTTAAAATGTCAAAACAGTTCTATTCTAAGTAATTCAGTTTAGCATAAATACGTAGTTTAAATGCAAAAACAGTAAACTCAAGAAACCAGTTTAGTTCTATTTAACCAATAGATAGAACCCTATCAGGTGCTACCACTTCGGGTCAGAGTGGACCTGGGAGTGATGGCAATGAAATGGGTACTACGAATTTCTCAGATTGTTTAGTGTCATATGCAGGACACTTGTTGGGGGGGTGTCTTACCCCTCTGCAGAGAAGCAGTCGGGGTATTCTACTGCCCCAGCCGACTGGGCGAGGCGGTGATAGAGTTACCGGTAGAAAACGTACTGATCCTAGGGAAGAGATATTCTATCTTTAATAGACAACTAGATTGGTTGATATGCTGTTAAAATAAATCTAGGGGGTATTTCATGAGGTTATATTTTTGGGGTAGTGGGTTCTTAAGAGGCTATTTCACGGAGTTATTTTTCAGGCGTTCTTATTCAACACAATTTGCTCACAGTTGGATGGTTTAAAGAAATTATATATATATATTTTAAGTTAGCGACCATAGTCGAGGGTGACCCGAAGGCTCCCTTTTCGATAGCTACTACACCAAGGTGTAAGGGAGGGCGCTACTCCATTCCCAGGATTACTCCACTTTACCCTTGAACCGTACCTTATAATGCTGAGTGTTAAGCAAGGTGGTATCAAGTTCCATTTTTAAAGTCTTTGGTATGACTCGACCTGGGATTGAACCCAGGTCTCCCGGGCCATTGGCGATATATATATATATATATATATATATACACACACATACACACAAATGCCGAGTTGTTAGGGAATTGCGTTCATACTTATATTTTTGAGCAGTTTTGTTTCCACTCGGTTTTATTGAATATAAATAATTTCCCAACAGATCTATTTGAACTAATTGACAGGACTTGAAAAGGCACAATAGCATTGGATCAGATGGTCCTGGGAGTTATGATAATGAAGGGGTACTCAACACTCCCCAGAAGTGGAACCTCACCATCAGATGCAGTTTAGTGTCATACTCAGGGTAACGCTTTTAAAAGGTCTTATCCCTTTGCATATCAGTGTATTCTATGCTCCGATGAACGGGTAAACATAACCCAGTTTTGGCGAGAAAAATCAAAGTGTTTTTTTTACCAGTAAAGACGTATTTGAGTCAAAACGTCGTTAAAATGGCTGCGGCAATAAGGCTTTGGTGTCTCTTTTGCTAGGGATACATAAAATAGCCATATGCACAAAAGCCATACAAATAAACACGGAAATTTAGAACGCCCAATGTCTGTTTGGACATAAGCTGACTCTTAAGTGTAGACATTAAGCCTTGCTTAGATCAGTTGTTGCATTTTACCGTTACAGTAGGAGAAAGGTCCCTTTAGTTCACAAAAATAAAAGTCTTTGCATTGGAAATGCGTCCAGAAAACAATAACACATCTAAGTGGTAAATGAGTACGTGGATCAATTTATGAAACAGTCAATCATGAAGATAATTTAAAAGAGTTATCAACACGTGTTTACTGATCATATATTCAATATATATGTATTGAGGATTTGGCATTAAATAATCTACAATGAGTGATATGTCATAAAACCCAACCAAATTTTATATATATATAAGATTTGGCATTAAATAACCAGCAATGGTTTATATACCATAAAACCGAACCAAAACAAATCATATATTTTATATATATGAATAAAGTGGGTTTGGCATTAAATAACCAGCAATGGTTGATATGCCATAAAACCTAACCAAAACAAATTATATATATATATATATATATAAATTAAATAACCTGCCATGGTTGATAAGCCATAAAACCCAACTAAACCAAATCAGATATATATATATATATGTATAAAGTGGATTTAGCATGAAATTACCTGCAATGGTTGATAAGCCATAAAACCCAACCAAATCAAATCAGATATATCTAATATGTATAAAGAGGATTTGGCATTAAATAACCTGCAAAGGTTGATATGCCATAAAAACCAACTAAACCAATCATTCTTAGTGAGTTCTAGTTATATCTTGCTAATAGTGTTAGGTTGAACACAACGCCCCTTCAGTTCCCTTTTATCCTGCAAGTAATTACTAAGAACAATTTTTAGCTTATTTTCTCCAATTTTTTTCCTAAGTAAATCATCACCCTTTCTCAGAGACCCGACAAAAGAGATTTATAATAAAGTATTGACCGAATTACCTGCTGCAAAGGGAAAAGCTAAAGAGCTAATCGATTGGATAAATTTGAAAACAATGCAGCTGACATAAGATAATTACATTTTACGGTGGCAAAATGATTGCCAACGGGAAGAAAGATAATTTCTTCCCCTTACAAATTTTACTGAATTCCTAACTGCTGTCAGCTAATACTTTTGCTCTTAAAATCAATAAAATATTAAGTTGGAAGAGGAGTGAGTTATGACATAAAAATGTGCCCTATTTTATACTTAATGTGAGTCAAACATTAATACATTAGAAAATCGATCTAACTATTATTAAAGTTCTCATCTACATACGAGATGTGATCAAAGAGTATCCACGGAAGCGTTTTTTTTCTTTTTAATTCGAAAATTTAAGGATTTGCGTACAGTGGATTGGTCGGTTTTAAGAGTCGAGAGTTATTTCATGCCCAGAGGTTACGGAATTGCGTTCACTGTGCGTATACCTTTATATGTTTTTTTTTTTGTTATTGTTTCTTGTGAGGTATTTTTATTTGCTCATGGTCCGACCAAATAGGAATAATTTTCTAACAGATCAATTTGATCCACGACGGAATTCCTAACAGGCGCTACCTATTCGGATTTGAATGAATGTGTCAGTAATGGCAATGAAGTGGGTACTCCACATTCTTAGAACTAGAGCCTCAATATCAGAGGCAATTTTGTGTCATATCTAGGATACCCCTCCCCCCGCTTTTTTTAGGAGGATGTCTAATGTCTCTTCCGGGGGATACAGTCAAAACGCTGCGAATAGGGTCACAAAACTTATTTGTACTTAAAACATTCTATAAAAACACTCTTAAACTGGAACTGATTCTATATATATATATATATATATATATATATATATATATATATATATATATATATATATATACTTACATACACACACACAAATTTTGTTGAACATAAGACATTTTTTGTTTACATATTTTCTTGTTGATTCTTTCATATTAATATTTACCCAACCCCTCCGCTCTGACAGGATATGACACAAGGTCAATTTTTAAGCGGAGTTTAACAGGTTTGAATTTAGATTTTTTCCTTCTCCTAGACTAGTTGCCTCACCAAGGCTGAAGAACCTAATCTGTCCTACTATTTACCCATAGCTGGAGGGAGAATATTTTGGATTCATACCTTTCCCAAGGGTATTAGTGCTATGTGAAATGCAATCAGTCTCGTCCAGGATTTGAACTTGTATCGTCGTGTCCAATTCCTACGACGATAACCATTACACCACGGGCACTTTCATATTGCCGTATTGATTTTATAATATTCAGTGGGAATTGAGTGATGCATTTTCCATAATTGTTTATTCCCCCAAGTACTTTCTGCCCGACTTTGGGCCATCATCAGGGGAGGATCTATTAGAAAAGTGATGTAACTTTTGTATGTACATAACTACTTTGTAAGAAGAAGAGCGTCTGTGACGTTGCAGTGTGTAGCGTTTACTTTTAAAATTATTTTATAGATAGTGTCAGTAGCTAAAGACATTTAAGTACGTTAGCACTCGCTTGAAAATTAATTCTGTTAAGTTTGGGTTGAATGTTCCTAATATGTAGTGCTTTGAGAATCTGCAGTTTTTGTTTGTTATTTTGATGTTCTAATATTATTGTGTTATTCTGTTGTTGGGCATGAATGTTTTTTTAATGCTGTGCAATGGAACTTTTACTGCAACGGTACAGACGCTCTTCTTCTTACAAAGTAGTAATGTGCATGCAAAAGTTACATCACTTTTGTAATACATCCTCCCCTGATGATGGCCCAAAGTCGGACAGAAAGTACTCGGGAAATAAACAATTATGGAAAATACATCACTCAATTCCCGCCGAATATTATAAAATCAATACGGCAATATGAAAGGATCAAGGAAAAAAAATATGTAGACAAAAAATGTGTATTATGTTCAACGAAATTTGTATTAATGAAGAAATGCTGCCATTATATATGTACACACACTGAGGTTGTCTAAAAAATAGATGCAACCTATTAATGATAATGATTTATTACTGAGACAAGCACAATGGCGCTCATTTGGAACACGTCCGATAAAAAATGCCTCCTTTGATCGAAACACATTAAATCAATATTTTTTTTAATTGTTCTTATATCAACTTCCAGGAAATGCCATCCTTTTTTTTATGTTTCTTGTCTCAGTAATAAGTCATTATAATATTAATGCATCTGCTTTGAGACAGATTCGAATAATTTTGTCTCCAAATAAGTAGTGAAGCAAAATATTTTCCTCTCTTGCCCAAGGCATTGTGATCGAGGATTTATAGTTGTTATAGTATACTATTTTCAAATCTGAAACAAAAAAAAGCACTATTATTATTAGTAGACTTATTAGCAGTCACATGGCTCCCACGTATATTGAGATACCCTATATTTAAAAAATGTTTAAATCTATGCATATATCAAAATTAGTTTCATTCATTATTATTGTTTTGCTTATGTTAAAAAGGAATATGACCGATTATAGCATTTTGAAAAAATGTAATTTTACTTTTAGATTAATATTCACTAGAGAAAATTCGTTGTAACTAGTATCTTTATATCTTAAAAGAACGCTTGCTTATATTGCCGTATATATTAAAAAGATAGTCAAATTATACAGTAATATAGAAAATAAACATTGAAATCTCACAAATGGTTGGTCAATGTCCCGAATCAATATCCAGTTTTTAGCATTTACAGTGATAAAATGGATGCTTCTGGCAGGCAAAACTTCACATTAAAATGACCGACACGTATAAGAACTATAATAATGGCAAGATTTATTTCTCACAGAATGAAGCGTCAAATTACGATATATTTCAGATAGGATGTGGTTTATAACAAGAGAACTGTTAGCATATTACTCAGTAAGAGAAGGGCGTAATAACAATGATTTTATTTTTTTCAATTGTATACATATTTTATTCGTCGGATTTCGTTTTCTTGTAAGTAAAAATGTCAATCATCCCTCGCTCACAATTATTTAAATCAGTTGATTTGGTTTTATGCCATATCAACCTTTGAAGGTTAACTAACGCCAGATCCTGCTTATACATTAAATATATATATGACTGGTAAACGAAATATTTTGTTGTAAACATTTTAAAATCAGAGCTAATTAGTTGCACACAATTAAATAGTTTCAAGTATTACTATTTATTGTTTGAACTTAGTTAAATGGTTTGAAGTATTGTTATCTAATACTAATAATTCAATATTAATCAGTTAAATGGTTTAAAGTATAGAAAATGATTCAACAGTTTTATTAGACCAATCAATTCGACTAACAGAATGGACCTGGGAGTACTGCCGATGAAGGGCTACTTCACATTCCCTCAGTGTAGTGCGGAAGATTTTCAGAATAATTGTGATGCTAAGGTGAAAGGTTTGGTTTGGTTTGTTGGGTTTTATGGCATATCAACCTTTGTAGGTTATTTAACGCCAAATCCATTTTTATGTAAATAATCAGTTCTATTTCAAACAATTCAGTTTAGCATAAGTACACAGTTTAATGGTCAAAAACATTTCCATTTCTAACTATTCAAGTAGTTGTATGTAACAATTCGGTTAAGTATAAATACAGTTTTAATGTCGAAAAACAGTTCTATTTCAAATAATTCAGTTAAGCATAAGCACGCAGTTTAAATGTAAGTACGGTTTAATTGTAAAAGTCATTTCTATTTCAAACTATTCAGTTTTACTGAAACAATTCATTTTAGCATAAGTATGCTGTTAATTCTATTTAACCCATAGATAGGACCCTTATCAGGTGCTACCACTCTGGTCCAGAGTGAACCTGGGAGCGATGGTAATGAAGGGGTATTCCGCATTCCCCAAAGCTCCAGCATTGCTGGAACCTCACCATCAGATTGTTTAGTGTCATATCCAGGACACTCGTTGGGGGGTCTTACCCTTCAGCAGAGAATCAGTCGGTGTATTCTACAGCCCCAGCCGACTGGGCAATAAGGTGAAAGGATTATTCTCGAAGGTTCTTGGTAAGTAAATCGATTTAGTCAAGTTAGGATAGAGAAAACCAGCCTCCCAATCTGCGCCAAATGTGCTGGGTGTTATTTACTTCAATAAATATTAATGCCAAGAGAGAAATACAATTTAAGGGAGGAAGACAATGTATTTGAGAACTATTGTCTCAAAAACTATAGTGAACTACAGGAATCATATCAAAATGGAGGATATAAAGAGTAGCCTTGGAATAGCAAATAAAAAATTCACTTACATTACCAAGTTGTAAATATTGAAGTAGTTTGGTCTCGTTGTATACAAAGACAATGCTATCTATGTGAATTATTCATAAAAGGATGAATTTACCGATTGGTTGGTTGGGTCTTATGGCATATCAACCTTAGTAGGTTATTTAATGCCAAATAAATTTTAATACAAATAATCAGTTCTATTTCAAACAATTCAGTTTAGCATGAGTACACAGTTTAATTGTCAAAAACATTTCTATTTCAAGCTATTAAGTCTAGTCAAACAGATCTAATTCAACCAATTCAGTTTACTATAAGCATAGATTTTGTTTACATACAGTTAAATGTCAAAACAGTTCTATATTAAACAAATCAGTTGAGCGTAAGTGCAGTTCCAATGTCAAAAACAGTTCCATTTCAAGCAATACAGCTAAGCATAAGTATGCAGTTTAAATGTAAGTACACAGTCTGTCAAAAACATTTCTATTTCAAGCTATTCAGTTTAATATAACAGTTCTAATTAAATACTACGCAGTTTAGTTCTATTTTACCCATAGATATAGCCCTATCAGGTGCTACCACTCTGGGCCAGAGTGAACCTGGGAGTGATGGCAATGAATGGGCACTCCACATCCCCCAAAGCTCCAGCATCACTGGATCATCACCATCAGATTTGTTTAGTGTCATTTTAGGACATTCGTTGGGGGGGGTCTTACCCCTCTACAGAAAAACAGTCGGTGTATTCTACAGTCCCAGCCGACAGGGCAATACCGATAGGAAACTCAGAGAACAGTCACCCAAGTGATCTAAGAAGATGAAAAAAACTGCCTCGGTAAAGGAATAATCGACATCCATCCCCACAAAAAAATCCCTGGAGGAAATTAATAGTTTGGTTTGGTTTTATGACATATCAACAATTGTGCGTTATTTAATTCCAAATCCTGTTTTGTATACATGTGTAAACATATATACAATTTGTAAACACATTTTGTAGATTACATTTTTAAATGAGCCTCGGCGATTTTTTGTACAGTTAAATGGTTTCAAGTATTGCTATATAGCAGTCACAATTTAACATCATTCATTTGTTTACATATAGTTTGTTATATTTGACTGATAGACAGGACCCTATCAGATGCTACTACTTCGAGTCTTTGTGAATCTGGAGCAATGGCAATGAAGATGTTATCCACATTCTCCAAAACTCTGGAGAAAAAGCTGGAGCCTCACTATCGGATGGTTTAATTTTATAACCTGGAAACTCGTTGGAGGGGGCATCTTACCCCTCTGCAGAGATACTGTCGGTGTATTCTATTGCTCCAGCCGACGGGGCAAGAGACGAAATAAAGATTTTTTGAAAGGGGCAAATATGCTTGGGAAACATTTAGCGGGGTTTAAGTTGAAAAATTGATTATCGTCGGAATGATAGCAAGCGTAGGAAATGTGGTGAAGGAGATGAATCGGTTAATCATAAAAGGAATGCAGCAAAGTGGCATAAAAGGAATACTGTTATATATTGATCCTCGACCGAGCCGTCAATCAAGAGATGCACCTGTGTAAATAAGCGGAAGAATAGCGAAAGCAGGCGGGCGTTGAACAATAATATAACCAGGTGCCAGACGGTTCGTGTCAGTTGGAGAGAGGATGCCGAAGTGTGAGAACCAGCTTGTAGACTGAGGGCTTTGGGCCCTCAGTGACCCATGGTTGAGCAACCCCAAACCAAAATGAGAAAGAAATGCTGCTGTGGTCAAGAGAAGAACTTGTGGTCAATATAGCACTCTGTCTCCGTCTCCAGCTTATCTCTCACACACAACAACCATCACCCTTTCAAGAATAAAGTGTGAGAGATTATATTTTTATAAAGAAGTGTGTTCATTCGTTCATTGAAGTTCGTCATTATGTTTGATTATGTTCCGCATATATTTGTATGTATTACCGATATACAACAACACAAGATTATGTGCGACTAGGTGAGAGAGGTGATGTACTGCGAATTGTGCAAGAGATTGAATTTTGACCTTACTGACTAAAGGTACATGCAACAAGCCAGAATCTATTCTAAGAAATAAGACGCCTAATATTCTTTGGGACTTTACGATAGGAAAAGTTTACTCTGTCAGTCAGAAGACCAGATCTCGTCGTTTCAGCAAACGATCGCTAGAGGACTGAAAAAGCTGTGCGAAATGAATGACGTTGATGTCAATTATCGTTGGAGTCCTTGGAACTGCCCCAAAAAGTTTTGGAAAAGGGACTGGGGATACCAGAGATCAGAGGAAAAATCTAGACCATTCAAACTGCAGCGCTGTTAAAATCAACTAGAATACTTAGAATACTGAAGATCTGATATAACTCTGACTTTAGCTGGTCGGTGCTTCGTGGCATAAAAATCTTTTTGGGTTATTTAATGCCAAATTCTCTCTCTCTCTCTCTATATATATATATGTTGTATAGCCATGATACAACTATACGTATACACGCGGAAACATAATCAACCATAATGACGAACGAACACACTTTTTTAGAAAAATACACCTCTCACACTTTATTCTCGAAAGGGTTGCGATAGGGTTGATGTTGGTTATGTGTGAGAGGTGCGTTGGAGACGGAACAGACATATTGACCCCCAGTTCCTCTTGCTATAGCAGCACTTCTTTCTCATTCTGCTGGGCTGCTCAACCGGGGGTCAACTCGAACTCCAACTGACTCCAACTAACTCAAACCGTCTGTGGCGCCTGGTTATATAATTGTCTGTCGTCCACCTGATTCCTGTGGGCGTTGCAATTGCACCGAATTCAACCCGTCCACAGGTCAAGGTGATACCCTGATATCTTCGACCGGATGCACCTGTTATTTACACCGGCGCATCTCTTAATTGACAGCTCGGTCGAGGGCCAATATATTACATATATATATTGGATTTGTAAGCGAATACTTCGTAGGTATCATTATTTTTGAATGTGATAAGAGCTCATTTGTTTGCACACAGATTAAATAGGGGGTGACCTCGTGGTGTAATGGTTACAGCGATGGACTGCGGAATCGTAGTAAGCGAGTTCGTACTCCAGTCGCGCTATTACGTTCAATTTCGGGCAAATACCCTTGGGAAAGGTATGAACCCCCTTATCCTCCCTGCTATGGGTTAAATAGTACCACTACTGTTCTTCAAGGAGAATAGCTTTGGCATTAAATAACCTATAAAGGTTGATATGCCATTAAACAAAGAAACCAAACCAGATTAAATACTTTTCACTTTACTGTATATTTTCAAATGATAAATAAAAAAATATATATCAAAAGAAAAGTTGAGACCATCCAGACTAAAGCATTACTAAGATCGCCCAGAACACTGATAGAGTCCTGGAGACCATCAGTTAACGCTTCTGTAAAAAACTCTCAAAGGAAAAAAAATGATTATAATAATGATTACTTCAATACTGGCACCTTTTTGTGACACGTCAGATAAACAAAATTATATAATAAAACAAGTCTGTAATTCTTTACAATTATGTCTTCCGTTTGGTTTTAAGCCTGTCATTTTGTTAAGTGACATTTGAACGAAAGTGTAGGAAGGAAAAATAAGTTTTAAAAGGAAACTGCTAAAGAATATTAAGATAGACTAGATAGAAAAAGAAAAATGAAGATGTCGATAAATAAACTTTCCCCAAATCAGAAGAGATCATTGTTTGACATTCATCTTCAATAAATAACGCCCGAGAATTGCCTACAGTAATACGTAAATCAGAAGAAATACTTTGCGATCTTACAAATCAAGAGTCAGAATGAAAGACGTAAATTCCTGTATAAATTAATATATATTCTTATCTGATAAGGTTTGCTAGAAGTTTCGGTGGAAGTATAACTAGCATTCGATATTAATAAGCAAATAGAAATGCAGAGATCGTGGAATCACAAGAGTAGAACTCGTTTGAGAGGAGGAGTTTTTGTTTTTACTTTAAAATGTCTTTATTTTCTATTTACGTAACTCGTGATGTTACGGCTGAGATTTATTATATAGATACTATTTATTATATAGATACGAAAAAATTTTTAATTCATTTGAATGATTACATGGTAAATTCTACCAGTTAAGAAGAATAAGACTCAAAAATCGGTGAAACCATTCACGTAACACCCACAAACAACACGCACAAAACCCCTGTACAAATCACATAAACGAGCAACTCCCCCGGTCACAGATATAAAAATGTACAAACCTCACTCACTCACACACACAAAACACTGGAGTTTTCTGCCTATCGACAAAACCCTGTACGAATCCTACACTCCAACAGAAAACGAACAAAAAAGGCAAAAAAAAAAAAAATCACTAACACATACAAAGAAACACCACACACACAAAGAGAAACGCCACTTGCGCACACACAAAAAGAAACACCACACACATTCACAAGAAGAAATGCCACACGTGCAAACACACAAAAGAAGCACCACGCACAAAGAAACACCAACACATACAGACAAAAAAACGCCATAGACAAAGAAACACCAACACACACAAATACACGAAACACCCATACACACAGACAAAAGAAACACACACACACAAATACAGGACCCACATGAAAGCAGACTTGGAGGACATTTTGAGCAGCTATTTTCTTTCAAGCTTCAATTTTAGTTGCCTTCACAACTCATTTGAGCCATTATTTCTACGACCCAAGAACTGTGCATATTAGCATTATTTTCCAAATAACAGCACAGCTAAAAACGGTGAAAAAATTTTCAATAATTGTTTCTATGTAGAGCAGATTATGATATTGTTTAGGAAACATTAAGTGCATTAAAGTTGCTGCTCTTGTAACAATCTTACTATCACTCAGTAAATGTGTGAGTCGCTTTTTATGGCATCTCAACCTCTGCTGAACTATTTAATGCAGAGATCTTTTATGAGCAATTATATGTTTTCTAGTAACTAATGATAATCACTTATAAACAATTAGAGATTCTAATTAATAATCGATACAAAAATAATATAATAATAGATACTCTAACTTTTCTCAATATTAATAATTTTACAAAGTTACACGGTTTCAAATATTCCCATAAATTGCTAAAAATTTCTTCATAGTTTCAAGTATTTCAAGCAATTATATGGTTTGTTGAGTTTCATGGCATATCATCCCTTGTAGATTATTTAATGCCATATATAATATGATATGATTTATAAACGCATAGTTTGTAGATAACCTTTTTAAACGAGCCGGAGCTAATCTGCTTGCACACATTCAAATGCTTTCAAGTATTCCTATTTAAAACTAAATTTCTATCTAATATTTATTTGCAGTTTAGTGGTTTCAAGTAGTGCTCATACAAATAGTTTTATTTGCACACAGTTGAATGTTTTGCTATTTTACATTAACGAATCCAATTCAACATTATTCGTTTATTTGCCCTTGTTGAATAGTTCCATGTATTCCAATAATTCAATTTAGGCACACAGTTAAAAGGCTTTTAAGTATTGCTATTCAACACTAATAATTTTGTTCAACATTAGTCAGTCACTTGCACACAGTTAAATGGTTCCATGTATTGCTATGTAACACTAACAATTAAATATCAGTCATTTGTTTGCATACAATTAAATGCTTATAAAGTTCCATTAAATCCTTAGATGGGACCCCAACAGGTGCTACCACGCCTGGTCAAAGTGGACATTTGAGTAATGGTAATGAAGGGGTACTCTGCATGTAGCTTAACCATCAGGTGATTTAGTGTCAAACTCATTGATGGGCGGGGTCTTACTTCTCTGCAGAGATGCACTCAGCAGATTCTACAGCCCTAGCCGACTGGTCTGGCAAATGGTTTTAAGTAACTAATCATATTTTTAGTAAGTAATTATAGCTTCAAGTATGTGTTCTTTATACAAATAATTTGCACTGTTATTTTCAAATAGTTTTCAAAACAGGATCTTCATCTCCGTAAATCGAGAGAAGTCTAACTCGCTTAATGATTTTCGGTGCATTTTTGATAAATGAGTAAATATAAAGTGCCCGACATTTGAGGACACTGTATAAAGACCCTAGAGAAGATGTGATTTATTTTTTTTTCCAATTGCATAGTTCTAAAGATAAATTAGTGGAATTAGCCAAAAGTCAAATTTTTCTACAGAGGATTGTCTTGGAGGTGTACTTAGTATAAAGTTTATCGGTAAGAAATGAAATCTGCGTCTCAAGTTCAAATCCTGGACGAGGCTGTTGGCGTTTCATTTCGCGCTAATGCCCCTGGGAAAGTGTCTTCCCTCCAGCTATGAGTGAATTGTAGGGCAGACCGTGTTCTTTAGATACAGTTATGCGACTAGTCTAAGAGAAAGAAAGCTGTGGTCAAACGAGCTGCACTCCGCTTAGAAATTAACATCGAGTCACATCCTGCTCGTAGGTTAGGGATTACTTCAAAATTTAAAATGAATTCTGTTCAATTCATTATGAAATGTAGAAATTTCTATGGAAACATACTGACCAGACCGAAATTCTGATCGTAAACAGTCACAAAGTAACATTGTTTTTATTGCGCTTTTGGTTTGCCTTAAATTGCACAGCCTGTCAGATATTTTATTTATGATCAAATTAACATGAGCCGGATCCATCAGACATCTTGTCTACAGGACCGGAAAAATATTGCTGCTCAACACGACCGTCAGGTCAACTTCGAAGACGCCATGTCTGACAGAGCAGAGACATGTCAGGAAACTCCGGTGTTAATTGAACAAGATATGGTGAATAGCACATCGGAAACTTTTTTGTTTTTGGATCGGCTTTGAACGAATCAGAAAAAAACGTGAAAATATTCCGTTGTTACGGAAGCCCAACGGCGAACTTGGAAGCGATAAACGGTGAAAGCAGCCAAGAAAGGTCAACCGGTACCGATGGTCATTGTACAGTTTCTTGAGTCGGTTGCCAAAAAGATGTTTAGATATTACTATCCTCGATTTACATGGGAGTGGCGGTCCTGTCGGCCTTTCTTTTGTACTTCCAATCAAACCATGTAAATAATATGGCTAAATTATGTATAAGAAAAGAGAAAGATGCTTGCTCTTACCACCAGTTAATGATTTTCGCCCATCGATATCTTAATGGGTCATAACTTGATCCTTAACCAACAGAGAACCTTGATCCTCCCGCGCTCGTTGCCCTCTAAAACCCTAGGCTCCTGACGGAAAAATAGCTAAACATGTAAGATATTATATTGTTTATATAAACCTAAGAAACGTTTTAAGAATGTTAAAAGAACAACATTAGGGCGCTTAATGTAGATATTGGAGACTTGGGGAAGATGACGGAAAAATATATCCGTATATATATATCAGTATGGAAAAAAGTGATCTACTGTTGTTGTAAAGCATTTGAAGTACGGAAAATGAAACTATCCATCTTGACTAGTTGGTTATTTGGTTTCATGACGTATCAACTCTTGAAGGTTATTAAATACCAAATCTTATTTATACATGATTTGTTGGTTGGGTTTTATGGCATGTCAACCCTTGTAGATCATTCATTGCCAAATTTCGTCTATTAAATACATGATTTGTAGACGAATAATTTGTAGGTAACATTTTAAACTATCAAGATTTCATTTGTTTGTATACCGTTAAATATTTTTCAAGTATTGCTATGTAACACTAACAATTTAATTAAAGTCATTTGTTTGCACACAGTTAAATAGATATACATATGATTTGTAAGTGAACAGTTTAACGGTAATGTAATTTTAAAAAAAAGTTTGAGCTAATTTATTCCCATACAATTAAGTATTGTCATTATTTGAACGTGGCTAAATGTTTTCAACTGTTGCTATCAAGCACTAATAATTCTATTTAATATTAATCCTAGGTTTTCAATTATTGAAGTGGTTGCAATTATTGTTATTTAACACTAATAATTCTATTCAACACTTTTCATTCATTTGCACAGTTAAATGGTTCCAAGTATTGCTATTTAATACCAATAATTCAATTTTTTGCACACGGTTACAAGTATTCCATGCAAATAATTTTATTTTGCATTCAGTTAAATGACTTCAAGTGACACAATTCAATTCAACACCAGTAATTTGTTTGCATGAAAACATTTAAAAACCACCCTAAGTCCAGCAGGAGATATCTCTTAATACATTCAAAGAGTGTTTAGGGTTTTTCATGCACAGAGATGACCTATAAAGTAAAATATAAATAGCCCCCAGGACAATTAGATGTTGCTTCGACCAAGCTCAATGCAAGGCCACAAAACACTCATCGCTGTAATTAACCATACAACTATTTAAGCGACTTCTGAAGGCTGACGCTTGACAAATGATTAAAAAATTCTATTTAAGCCATAGATGGGACCCTGGGAGTAAAGACAATGAAGGGGTACTCTGCATTCCCCGAAACTCCTGGACTGGCGCCTTACGATCAAATGGTTTGTCGTCATATCTGGGACACTTGTTGGGCTGGGGTTACCTCAGCTGCAGAGATGTAGTCGGTGTATTCTACAGCTCTACCTGACAGGGTGGACTCCATCTTGAAATGCATACTTCGGAAACGGGATGTGACTTCGGTCTGTGACATTGTGGACCTGCAGCAGGTATGAAAAGCCATATATAAGTTCTTGGGGCTAATATCAATGCAAAGGCAATTCTTTAGTTTGTCACGAACGCAATAGGGTTTGGCATGAGGAGTCACATCCGTACCACAGGTGTTTTTTGTAGGTTTGAGGAAATGACGGTCACACAAAATATATAAATTGTTGGTACATGCTAATTTAAAAAGAAAAATAGAGACATATGCGAAAATGTGAGATTTACAATATGAAGAAATTTTTATTGAAATCGCAAGGGCCCTTTCATCTGAGATTTGTCAAGCTTCAGCCTTCAGAATACGTGTAAAAAACAATGTAAATAAAATTAATTAAAGGGTGGGGGGAATGAAAATGATCGCAAGACAAAGGGGTTGGGAGAGAAAAAAAAACCCCACCCGAATCCAGCAAGAGATATCTCCTAATAAATTCAAGTGTTTGGGGTGTTGCTTGCACAGAGATGGCCAATTAAGTAGAATATAATTGTCCTCCGGGACAATTAGATGTTGCTTCGTCTAAGCTCTATGTAAGGCCACAAAAACTCTTCGCTGCAATTAGCCACACAGCTATTTAAGGCATTCATATTTTCGCATATGTCTCCAAGTATATATATATATATATATATATATATCATCAAATCTCGCTGTTAGCACGGATTTCGCTGACTCTCTTTCTTAATCCGTTCAAATCATCCATCGCTCCCGGCAGGTCTTCCAAACTATATCCTCTGTTCTACAGAGCTGATGAAAATAAGTTATTGCCGGTCGGCCAACACTGGTACGTCTATGTATAAGGGTTCATAGCTGAACGTCACTTATGAGTTCGTCCGCGGTTATCTAGCATGTCTTGTTCGTATTGGATGGTTTTTGAGATGGGACGTGGTCGTTCAGCTGCTGTTTCGTAGATTGTTGCTTCCAGGATTTCTTTAAAATAGTTTGTAGCATTCTTGTTAGGTACCTATCAAGCTTTTGTTATAAGCGTTTTTTAGCGTCCTTGTTGAAGTATTGACACAGCAACAATTTGGAAGAAATCCTGTTTTATTATCGTATCATATATATATATATATATAGATATATATATATATATATATATAATGTGTGTGTGTATTTACTCAAACTCGACGCATGAGCACGACATGACACAATGTTAGTTTTTAAGCAGAATTCAACAGGTTTGAATTCAGAGTTTTCCTTCTCATAGACTGGTTGCCATACTAAAGATAAAGATTTCAGTCTGTCTTACTATCTACCCGTGGCTTAAGTGAGAATAATTGGATTCGTACCTTTCCCAAGGGTATTAGTGAAATTCAAACAGTCTGATCCACGACTTCAAATCGGGTCACCGTGTCAATTTCTTACGAAATATATATTCTTATATATCTCAGCCCATTGTTTAGAATGTTCGCCAATAGTCCGGGAGACCGGGGTTCAATCCCAGGTTGTATCATACCAAAAACTCAAAATATGGTAATTGATGCCTCCTTGCTTAACACTTAGCATTATAAAGTACGGATCAAAGGTTAGTGGAGCAATCTAGGGAAATGAGTGGCGCCTTCTCTACAACTCGGTGCAGTAGCTATTGAAAAGGGAGCCTTCAGGTCGACCACGACTATGTTCGGCCAATTTATACAATATATTACACACACACACACAAAATATTCATCACTTACTTGATGATCAAGAAATTCTAAATTGTGATTTTTTTGTTTTAATTAATTAATATATATATAATATATATATATATATATATATATATATATATATATTATATATATATATATACGCACACGCCTTTTGGTACATCGTATAAAAAGTATTTTATTTTTTCTTTTGATAATGACCTGGAGCATAATTGAAAACAATTATAAACTTGACAATACCTATATTTATTCGATCCAGATACATGTATCTTTATGATATAATTTCTAATAACCCTTATGTTCACTATCCCTGTTAACACATACTTGGATTCTCACACGGGTGATTAAAGATATGTTCCTATTTCAATAGGATTATCTTTATCAGAGAAGTAGAAATCATACTACGCAGACCAGCTGGGGATGGTTCCAATAATACGTTGACATGGATGGTGAACAGGTGAAGACTTTAATATGACAAAGTAACTCCCATAGAAATGTTATTTAAAAAAACGATATTTCAGCTTTTGATTACAAGTGACCTCCCGAAAGAATGTTAAAATTGAGAACGCTATTTAAGACACTTGTGCAGTACTGCATAAGTTGGGAGGAATGGGTTTCCCCATTTTATGTTGCATTCTATTAACTGTAGTAACTCCATTACAATAATCTGCTCATACCTTAAATTTTCAACTTTTTATATGCATGAACATCAATGTGCTTGTCATATATATATATATAATATATATATATATATATATATATATATACACACACACACACATGGCAATTGCTTCGTCTTAACAGACGACAGCCATCTCAATGCTCATCACCACCCTCACCACAGTTGCCGGGTGAATCGTCAGTGACACCCATACCATGTCCGTGGGCCACAAGTCTTTGGGAAGTGGTAAGATAAAAATGATCCAGAACCATTGAGATATCTGCACTTCGATGGATTTCAGTGGCACAAGCTTGTACAACACCAATACCACTCACTGAATCCTCGCAAATATAATCCAATTACAAGCAAAAGCAAGATGATTGGTAAATGCGTGGATCGCATGTTTTAGATCAGAGGTTCCGTCTCCTAGATGGATGTCACACCAGTAACTCAAGGGCCCATCACTCCTAGTGTACCATAGCCAGATCCGGCTATGTGTGAAACGTACATCGAATGCCCATAAATATATAACGCAGAACATAGAAATCTCGAAACACGAAAAACACTTGACGACTTCTTTGTTCAGGTACGAAACTTTTTATTACCTTTGAGTTTAAAGGTTCTTCGACATAAGGAGAGAGAGGCACGATCTTTCTATCCTGGCTTTTTCATCTGCCCCCACCCCAACACGTGTACCCCCACCCCCACAAAGGTCTCCGCTAGCAAGCGAAAACCAACCATCTTCCCCCGAGGCAGGTTTCATCTCAACTCACTGACTTTTTCAAAATCTCCGAAAAATCCTCCGCGCGCTTCCGGTGCGTGACGTCATTCACACTCGCTAGCCTCCGTTTCCCATCTGGGCTATTGTGACATTTCCGTGTGACACGTTTGCTCTGCGCGCGCGCATGAACACCAGTGTTAATGTTGCACCTAAGTAACTCATGCACTGAGCCGAAAGGTTCTCAGCCTAACTAAACCCAAAGGCATAAACCGAAATCCCCCGGCCATTATATTACACTAGTGGTTTAAATGCGCCCCCAAACACCAGCCAGGGAATTTCTACGTACCAGCACACAGCGGTGGTTTGTAATCAGAGTATCATTCTGCTAGATGGTCTGTCTTACCAGACTGAAGAGCACCATCTATCCGATACACACACACACACACATATATATATGAGGGAGAAAGAGAGAGTTAAATCACAGGTTACAAAATCTTATAGGCTATTTGGTTTGTTTTTTCTGTTTAATGGCATATTAAACTTCATGGGTTACTTAATGCTGAAACCATTGTTTTAGAAGAACGGTCGTACTACTATTTAACCAAAAGATGAAGAGGCATAATGATTTTCCCAAATGTGAACGTAATAGTGCGACGAGAGTTCGAACTCGCTTAATACTATATCACTGCCCGGCACTTTAGCCACAACGCCATGGGGATTCCACATTAAAGGCAATTTTTAAAAAATGACAAAATTTCATTTTATTAAACCTAGCGATGTAGAAAGAATTGATTTTAACACTATGTTAATCCGTCTTGGGTTATTTCATGCCAAAATATTAGGAAATTGCGCTCACATATACCGTTTTGTTGGTTTGGTTTTTGTTTTATGGCATATCAACCATTGTAGGTTATTCAATGCCAAATCCATTTTATACATACATATTAAATATATGATTTCTAAAAACATTTTGTTGATAACATTTTTTTAACCGAGCCCGAGCTCATTTTTTGCACAGTTAAATGGTTTCACTTATTTCTATCTAACACGAATAATTCCATTTACTTATTTACTCAACCCCTCCGCCCGGGCAGGATATAACACAAGGTCAATTTTTAAGCGGAGTTTAACAGGTTTCAATTCAGAGTTTTCCTTCTCCTAGACGAGTTTCCTCACCAAGGCTGAAGAAATCAGTCTGCCCTACTATTTACCCATAGCTGGAGGGAGAATAATTGGATTCATACCTTTCCCAAGAGTATTAGTGCTATGTGAAATGCAATTAGCCTAGTCAAGGATTTGAACTAGTATCCATTTCCTACGACGATAACCATTACACCACGGGCACCTCCACCTTACTTCTAACCATTTGTTTGCGCACATGTAATGGCTTCAAATATTGCTATGTATTGCTAACAATTCAATTAAACACCAGTCATTTCTTTACACACAGTTAAATGATAAACTGTTCTATTTCAAGCAATTCAATGCAGCATAAGTCATTTGTTTGCATTCAGTTTAAATATAAGATACTTCTATTTGACCCATAGATAGGACCTTGTCCGGTGCTACCTCTCCGGGTCAGAGCGGATTTGGAAGCAATGGCACTGTAGAAGTATTCCACATTCCCTAAATCTCCTAGACTGGAGCCTCAAAAATAGATTGTTTAATGTCATATCAGGACATTCGTTGGAAAGAGTCTTACACTTATGCAGAAATGCCGTCGGTATATTCTACAACTTTATCCGATTCGGCCATACATTTTTGTGTTGTTCTTTAATTTTTCTTTATGCCCAGTCGGCTGTGACTGCAGAAAACACCGACTGAATCTCTGCAGAGGGGTAGACTCTCCCCAACGAGTGTCCTGGATATGACACTAAACAATCTGATGGTGAGGTTCCAATAAAGCTGGAGATTTGGGGAATGCGGAGTACCCCTTTCATTGCCATCACTCCCATGTCCACTCTGGCCCGGAGTGGTAGCACCTGATAGGGTCCAGTCTATGGGTTAAATCGAACTAAACTGTGTACTTGTGTTAGACTGAATTGTTTGTAGTAGAACTATTCATAAGTATAAAATGGATTTGGCATTAAATAACCTACTATAGTTGATATGCCATCAAACCAAACCAAAGCAAACCATTTAGTTTAATTTTTTCCTCACATGGTCCCATCAAATAGAAGTCATTTTTGAACAGATCTATTTGACCCGTAGATGGGACCCTAACATGTACTACCTCTCCGACCTAGGGTGAACCGAAGAGTAATGGCGATGAAGGGGTACTCAAAACTCACTAGATCTTCGGAACCGGAGCCTCACAATCAGATGCAGTTTAGTGTAACACCCCGGATTCCCCTTTTTCTCGGATGATTCAATCAGCATAATCTAAGCTCCACAAACCGGGCGTGATGTAGAAATGAGGATTCCTCCGCCGAAATGATACTGTTTCAGTTGGAAAATCTATACTGCTATGAGTTGTAAATTCTATCCAGACCAGCATCATTCCGATGTAACATGAAATGAGCACATAAAGCAATTACTTATTCACCAGTCGTAAAAATATTTTCGCAACAAACGCACGGTATGCACCGGTCCAAGCCATAATCGTAACTGGTCATATCTTAATTTCACTTCCACCCGACACCTGTTCTGATGATCCCTTTATAAGTTACTTAAACGTGTGTAATATAATTCAGGATGATAACTGATTATATCAGTTTATCATTTTATTTGTTGTGATAAATTGTAAATTTGCTTGAAAACTTTGAATTGAAGTGTAGGTCACATTGAAAAGGTCGTACGCGCGCACATACGGCTACTAGAGTGTCAGCTCATGTCCAAATAGAATTTTGTTTTGAACTCGAGGTTCTAGACTGGATGTTGAAAAAAAAACAAACAACAAAAAACACTTCGTCAGTTGAGGATTGAGTGATAGGTATGGCTGGGAGGTTTCAGTGATGACGCCACGTAGGAAAGTTAAAGATACGTGTGCTTATATGATTAGCGGGTAAGGTTATGAATGTTTTATATAAGCTGGAAATTTCTGGAAGATAGTTCAAAGTTAGGTTGTCGAGTTCAGAGTTCAAGGTTGGAGACATTTGGGATATCAGAGATTCGAGCCCACAAGCGCGAATGTTTGTTTGTTTGGTTGGTTTGGGTTTTATGGCATATTAACTTTTGTAGGTTATTTAATGCCAAATCCATTTTTATACAAATAAACAGTTCCATTTATAACAATTCAGTTTTGCATAAGTACACAGTTTAATTGTCAAGAACATTTCTATTTCAAGCTATTCAGTTTAGTCAAACAGTTCTAATTCAAACAATTTAGTTTAGTCTAAGTATAGTTTTTGTTTACGCACAATTAAATGTCAAAACAGTTCTATTTCGAACAGCTCGGTTTAGCATAAGTACAGTTTCAGTGTCAAAACACTTCTTCAAACAATTCAGTTTAGCAAAAGTACGCAGTTTAGTTCTATTTAACCCGTTGATAGGATCCTTTCAGGTGCCATCCCTCCGGGCCAGAGTGGACCTGGGAGCGATGGCAATAAAGGAGTGCTCCGCATTCTCCAAAGCTCCAGCATTACTGGAACCTCACCATCTGGTTATTTAGTGTCATATCTAGGACACTCGTTGGTTGGGCGAGAAAGTCCCAGTTGGTATATTCTTTCGTCTACCTCCAGCTTATCTGATAGTGTTTCTATGTAAGAACTAATATATTTCATTCTGTCTTTTTCTCGTCTTTCGGATGACGACTGTTGTTTGAAATAAACTTTTCGTAGTTAAAGAAACAGCGAGTCCATCTTTTACTTGATAAGTGTAACGTCTATTGATATTCGAGATGGTGCCATAGATAGGACCATATTAGGTATTACACGTATACATCACTTCATTTAAATTCTTAAAAAAATTATCAAAGTTTAGTTTTAGTATTTTTAGATAAAGTCTTGTATATTTAAATTAGAACTAATTTCAAGAAAGCGTTCTGTATTTCCTCTTGGCGAGTTAAGCAATTTGTTTTGTTGGTTAGTTTATCAGTCATCAAACCCCTTGTGAGATATGTAATATTGTATCTTCAGTTGACGTTTAACTATAGTATCTATAAAGTATAAACAGGGTTAGTATATTTATAGAAATGTTTGCAAGACGATAAATTGATAATGCGCAGATATCAAAGCCAAAATTGTTTAAACGCAGTGTTGGTTGTGTGGTGGCAGAGATGAAACTGTTAGTCATATAAGCGACTACAGCAAACTGGCACAAAAAGAGTAGAAGATTTGTAGATGGGAAACATAATCCACTGGGTATTGGAGAAGAGATTAAAATTTGACCATGAGGACAAATTGTGTATACACAACCAAATCTGTCATAAAAACGAGACGTAGAACATCCTTTAGGACTCGGAGATACAAACAGATCACCCAATTCAAAAGATCTGATTTAGTATTAATCAACGAGGAAAAAAAAAAAAAAGAACTTGCAATTTTATATCATTTGTCTAAATTTCTGAGATGACGCTTGATAATTATTAAAATATTCAGAATATCATATTTACCAACCCCTCCTCTCGGGCAGGATAGGACACAAGGTCAGTTTTTTAAGCGGAGTTTAACAGGTTTGAACTCAGGGTTTTCCTTCTCCTAGACTAGTTGCCTAGCCAAGACTCGAGAACCTAGTCTGCCCTACTATTTACCCATAGCTGGAGGGAGAATAATTGGATTCATACCTTTCCCAAGGGTATTAGTGCTATGTGAAATGCAATCAGTCTCGTCCAGGATTTGAACTCGTGTTGCTGTGTCCATTTCCTGCGACGATAACCATTACACCACGGGCAATATTCAGATTATTGACCTCATATTTATTATTGGTTGGAAGGTGCTTCTGAGTAAAATCATCTGGAGGCTGCAGGTTCAATTCCAACAACAGGGGAGACTTACTAGGAATACTTACTATAACTTAACACTTGTACCTGGTCATGATTAACAGAATTGGAGCAGTCTACCCCTGTGGTTAAAAAAAACAAAACAAATTCAGTTCAAAATTTTGTGTAGACTCTCGAGTTTGACCTGAAACACCTGATGAATGTTGAAGGACAAATCTGCCGAAACGTTGTGATTATAACAATAAAGATGAGGTCAACAGCCCGAATATTCTAAGTAATGAAAATTGCAATTTTATGGTTTAAAGTAACTAATAAACCGTTGTAAACAATTATAACTAAGTATAACTATTATTAAAACTATTTTTAATTAAAAATGTACTGCTATATTGTTTGGAAAGTTCCTAATTAATGCTTATAGGTTAGGTTGTTTGGTTAGTTTTACGGCATGTCAACCCTTTTTGGGTTAAATAATACCAAGCAATCATTTTCTTTCAAGAAACTAATGATGATCAATTTATTCGCAATCACAGTTTCAAATTTTGGTTTCTTTGTTTCATGACAAATCAACCTTCTTGATTCATCTAATGCCAAAGCCACCCTTGTAGAACAATTGATAATATTTAATCTGTTGCTGAAGAGGATAAAAGGGTTCATACCTTGCCCTAGGGTATTTATCCGAAAGTGAACGTTATTGCGCGACTGGAGATCGAACTCATTGACCTCTAGGCCACAGTCCAATTCAGCCACTACGCCATGGGGACTCCCACACATGGTTTCAAGTAACTATTCCAATTTGATAATTTGTTATATGATTTCAAGTATTCCTATCTAATGCTAATAATTTTCAAAGATCTATTTGATCCATAAATGGAACCCTAAAGGTATTACAACATCTGGTCAGAATGGATCTGGGGCTATCTAGCAGTGAATTTATCTACGCATTACACCGTAGTTTGATTAAGAAATACAACCGTGTGAAAAACAATGAACAATTATCTTGTCTTTCTTGACTTTAGAGGTCAAAGAACTAAGCAGTTTATTTTGTTTTTTTTTTACCAAGGGTTTACAACGTCCGGCACAAAGTTTTCTAGTTGTTTATTAAACTTGCTATTTGTAAATGGTCATTCATTTAAAAACTCCCAGTTGGCGGAGCGTCTCCGAGGCATAGGGACTAAAATGGTGAACTGCGACTTTGTTGAAAGCAAGTTCGAACTCCAGTCGCACTATAACGCTAACTTTCGGAAAAATACCCTTGAGAAAGGTATGAACACAGTTATTCATCCAGCTATGGATTAAATAGTATCACTATTCGAAACGCTTGGTTTTAAAGCTAGTAGAGCAGCTCATTTACTATAATTACTGTTCTGCTCCAAAGATAACTTTGGCTTTCAATAACCCACGAAGATTAATATGCCATTAAACAGACTGAAACCGCCTTGTCGATGGGACTTAGAATGCACTGACTGTATCCCACAGCATGATACCGTAGTTTGATTTAGAAATACAACCCTGTGCAAAACAAACAATTATCTTGAGTTTCTGATTTTAGAGGTCAAAGAACAAAGCAATCTATTGAAATCTATTGCCCAGTCGGCTGGGGCTGTAGAATACACTGACCCCCCCTCCCAACAAGTGTCCTGATATGACACTAAACAATCTGATAGTGAGGTTCTAGCAATGCTGGAGCTTTGGGGAATGCGGAATACCCCTTCATTACCATCGCTCCCAGGTCCACTCTGACCCGGAGTGGTAGCACCTGATAGGGCCCTATCTATGGGTTAAATAGAACTAACAGCATTCTTATGCTAAACTGAATTGTTTGAGTAGACTGAATAGCTTGAAATAGAAATGTTTTTGACAATTAAACCGTACTTAAATTTAAACTGCGTTCTTATGCTTAACTGAATTATTTCAAATAGAACTGTTTTTCGACATTAAAATTGTATTTACACTTAACTGAATTGTTACATATAACTGCTTGAATAGTTTGAAATGGAAATATTTTTGACAATTAAACTGTGTACTTATGCTAAACTGAATTGTTTTAAATAGAACAGATTATTTACATAAAAATGGATTTGGCGTTAAATAACCTACAAAGGTTGATATGCCATAAAACCCACCTAATCAAACTAAACCTGAAATCTAGAGGACTGTTTCAAAACTAAAACAGAGTTGTTCCAGTCTGTGCAGACCTTAAAGAACTAAACAATCAAAGTTTGTATTCTTGCCATTGAGATTTGCTTATCTTGAGCCTGTCGGTATGGCTGGGGGCACCATATTCGCGCCATATCGTTGCAGCGTTTCATTTACAATTCAAACAACAGATTATAAGAATATGGGCCGGGACTGCCAGAAGCAAAATAAAATGTATCCCACAACGATCATTTACATTGATTGGATCACAAACAGAAAGTGTCTAAATCCACTTGATAGTTGGCAACAACTTTTTTCATCTTGTTTAAATTGCTTTAAAATACACTCAGTGTTTCATCGTTAATAGCATTGCACCGGCCAGGCATTGATGAATTCACAAGCCAAATAGGAAGTGGTTCACTCAATTATCGCAAGCTCTCCCTCTCACAACCACATTTCCCTTTTTAGAATTAAAAAAAAGTACCTTAATTTCAATCAGCAACAAAAACCACTAACAGTGAAGTAATGTTATTAATTAGCAATGAACCTGTTCAGTGATTAGATGATTGTGGATTTTAATGGTATGGCAACCTGTCTAGGGTTATTTTATGCATTGAGGTTAGGAAATAGCGTTCATTGTACGTTTATTTTTAAATTAAATCTTTTATGTAATATCAAATATTCCTACCGAATACAAATAAGTTGCACACAATTGCACAGCTTCAAATTATAATTACTAATTATTCTTAGTAAATGATTTACAGATCTATCGGTGTTATAGACGAGGTAGGTGTTACCACTCCAGCTCAGAGGGGACCTGGTAACAATGAAGGATTCTTCCACTCTCCCCAGAACTGTAGCCTATCAGATGCAGTTTAGTGTCATACCCCAGATAACCCTTTTTTTAGGAGGTAGAGGCTTATCCCTCTGCTATAGGATACAGTCAGTGCATTATAAGCCCCATCGACAAGGCGGTTTCAGTTTGTTTAATGGCATATTAATCTTCGTGGGTTATTTAAGGCCAAAGTCATCTTTAGAGAATAACCGTAATTATAGTAAATGAGCTGCTATACTAGCTTTAAAACCAAGCGTTTCAATTAGTGATACTATTTAATCCATAGCTGGATGAATAACGGTGTTTATACCTTTCTCAAGGGTATTTGTCCGAAAGTGAACTCAATAGTGCGACTAGAGTTCGAACTTGCTTTCAACAAAGTCGCTGTTCACCATTTTAGTCTCGGAGACTCTCCGCCAACTGGGAGTTTTTAAATGAATGTCCATTTACGAATAGCAAGTTTAATAAACAACAAGAAAACTTTGTGCCGGACGATGTAAACCCTTGGTAAAAACAAACAAACAAACCAAAAAAAAACTTGCTTAGTTCTTTGATCTCTAAAATCAAGAAACTCAAGATAATTGTTCATTGTTTTTCACACGGTTGTATTTCTTAATGAAACTACTGTATCATGCGTAGATAAATACACTGCTAGATACCCCCAGATCCATTCTGACCGGATGCTGTAATACCTTTAGGGTTCCATTTATGAATCAAATAGATCTTTGAAAATTATTAGTATTAGATAAGAATACTTGAAATCATATAACAAACAAAAAAAATCAAACAAACAAACAAAACAACATCTACAATTGTCTTTTTCCGAAGACTGTATTGAAAATAATACAGGTTGGCAAATTTCTCTGAAGCTATTAATCGAAATGTAATGCTTTCACGCCATAAAATAACTCTTATCGAATGAGTAGCTGTTGGCATAGGCTCCCATGTCAACGTAAAGATGGAATACATGTATTTTAATAAAAGAGACGAAATCTCCACACTAAAGGGTGGGCTTTGAAACTAGTGGACAAGTTCACCTACATCGGAAGCAGTGTCTCATCAATCGAGACAGACATCAACACGCAACTAGCAAAGGCATGAACAGCTATCGATAGCCTATCGGTCATATGGAAGTCAGACCTGACCGATAAAATAAAAAACAGTTTTTTTTTCAAGCAGCGGTCGTGTCAGTACTGCAATATAGATGCACTACATGGACGCTAACTAAACGTATGGAGAAAAAGTTTGACGGCAATTACACAAGAACGCTGTGAGCTGTATTGAACAAGTCCTGGGGGTAACACTCCACAAAGCAGCAGCTGTACGACCTCCTACCACCCATCACGAAGACTATCCAAGTAAGACAAACTAGACATGTAGGACACTGCTGGAGAAGTAAGGACGAACTCATAAGCGATATACTCCGGTGGACCCCTTCACATGGACGAGAAAAGGCAGGAAGATCAGCTAGAACCTATATACAACAGCTCTGTTCCGATACAGGATATAGCCTGGAAGACCTGCCGGGGCGATCGACGATAGAGACGGGTGGCAAAAGAGGGTCAGGAAGATCCGTGCTAGCAGTGCGACATGATGGTGATGATTGCTGGTTTTCTATCTCCTACAATGGCTGCCTTACCAATACGAGAAAACCTAGTCTGCCCACTGTTTATCCACAGTTGGGGGGAAGTGAGGTTGGAGGAGATAGATAGATTCATACCTTTCTTCAAGAGTATTAGCGCGAAGTCAAACGCCAAAAGCTTTGTCTAGGATTTGAACCCTGGTTGCTGATTTCATGCGACAATAACCATTATGCTAAGCGCGCCTCCTAAAAAAAATCTTTTTGTATGACAGAAAAAATACTCATGTTTTCACAACAGAAAATAGAATTTTTACTATACGACTAAGTGTATACAACTTCAGGCATCGCATTAGTGTTATGTTATGCATAGAGGTTAGGGAACTACGTTCACTGTAAGATTCATATTTTTTGTTTTGTTTCTTAAAGGGTATTTTGCACACTTATGATATCAACTATTCCTAATAAAAATAATTTACACACCGTTGCGTAGTATTGAATAGGAATACATGAAACTAATAACTTATACACAATTATATGGTTAACACTATTCACATCTTATCATTATGTCGTGCCGCCAGCACGGATATATTCACATCTAATAATACTCATTCATTTGCATACAGTTATATGGTTACAAATAACTACTGTCAAATGGTCTACCACTGAGAGGAAAGAAATAAGGAATTACTACTACCCATCCGTGTTTGAATTAACAGGCCGCCAAAGACTGACCGTTAAAAGAGAAATAAGGAATTTAGGTCAACTTCACCCGGCCGTTGAAGGAAGAAAAGAATATGGGTCAAGCTATCTGTACCCCGTAAACTCGCCCGGGTGAAAGATATAGTAGTCCAAACGGGAAAGGAAGAAAAAGAGCTAAATGATTGGCCAGAACCCTAAAGCGGAAGTAACCCCCTTTCCGTCAGCGGAAATAGGGTAAAAGAATATCAATTTACAGGACAGAGGTCACCGTGAGAGGACGCAGGATCTGATGCCAAACTCCGGGTGAAGAAGCGAAATAGAGCTCTGGACAAGATGACCGACGCATTCAAGCCGAGCTATATATAAAACCTCGCTAGCCCGTAAAAGAGAAAATACTCTCAGAAGGAACCCGTCAAAAAGATAAGTAAACATTAAGACTTTCTCCCTACACCCTTCTTAAATATTGCAATTACTCTCTCTCTCTCTCTCAATTTAAAGAAAGAAAAAGAAAGAAAGACATTTATATTTATGTATTATCCGCTGATAATATAGCCGACACGTTGAATTTGGGTGTCCGCGTGTAAATTAAAAACCTTGTCATATTTTAAGGTCCCCACGTGTTGAAATTTGTTCATTGTGTTGTTTGCTGTCAAGTTGTCTATTTCATGTTTGTTTTCAGCTTCGTTCGCCTCATGTTATTCTCGCCTAAATTGTCCTATTCTTTCCTTTAAAGATATTGCACGGGAAACCGGAACTGTTAACTACTATAGTTAATATTATATCAAAACCTAGACGCTCATATCTTCCATTATCCTAGGGGTAGGAAGAACTAGTGGCCTGGTGTGTGTGTGTGTGTTAACGTGAAGTTTGGAAACCCCTTGCCAGCGGCGATCAGTCTAGCCCCAAATTAACCCCAACATAATCTGCCAGTTTCCCTACACCCAAAAGGGAATCTTTACTGGAACTTATTCTACGAGGGATCAAGTGCCAGGCTGCCCCGTCTTCACATGTGCGAAAAATAAACACCCGTCTTGGGTGAAATATTTTAATTTGCCGTCACACTACTACTAATAATCATTAGAAAACGATTCAAAAAAACTATTCTTAATAGAAATTATTTATAGTTATGATAACAAGTATTCTTATCTAATACTAATAATTTTATTACAGATCTATTTGATCATTGATGGAATACAAGCAGGTACAACCACTTTGAGTTAGGTTTAGTTTGGTTTCTTTGTTTAATGGCATATCAACCTTTGTAAGTTATTTAATGCCAAAGCCATTCTCAAGTGGTACTATTTAACCCATAGCTGGGAGGATAAGGGGGTTAATACTTTTCCCAAGGGTATTTGCCCAAAAGTGAATGTAATAGTGCGACTGGAGTACGAACTCGCTTACTACGATTCCGCAGTCTATCGCTTTAATCATTACACCACAAGGACACACCCCACTTTGAGGTGGTGTTATATTTATCGTAATTAATGGACTACTATGCCAGTCTTTCTACAAAGCATCAAATCTCAAGAGTGAACCCCCTATCATTGTAAATAGACTTCTATATCAGTTTGCAAACCAAACTATCCTAAAAAAAAGCACCGATTCAATCATTATAAGGTATAATTATAAAAAAAAGTTTAGTTTAATCTTGAACCATGCAACCCATATAGTGCACCCAGTGAGGATCAAACTCACTGCTGTTGCATAGCGTAACGGTTATAGACGTATGAAATGGGATCAGCAACCAGAGTTCAAATCCTCGACGAAGATTTTTGCGTTCCACTTCGCGCTAATTCTTTGAGCAAATAGAGTAGACTGGGTTCTTTAGACTTGGTACGGCAACCGCTCTATGAGAAGAAAAACTGAAATAAAACCAGCTATACTCCGTTTGAAAAATGACCTTTGATCGCCTCCTGTCAGTGGCGGAGCGTGTTGGGTAAATAGTAGTTGTCTTTTAGGCTACCTTGCAAACATTTTCTTTCATGGTGGGGACTTCTTCAGCTTAGGAATTCATAAGAGCATAAGTAGAATGCACCCAGTGAGGGTTTAACTCACTGTAGCAGATGTAATGTTGTAGCCATTTACTCAAGTCGTTAAGAAATGGAACTATATGCATTTTAATTTGTGCTAAAGCTCTTAACAAAAGGAATAAATCAATCTCTTTAACCAATATTGGTAAATAGCGTAACGTTACTTCAGCGACACGTAGGTATTACATTTCCCTAATACAAAGTGTGTTATGTTTTGACCTGTTGACCCGGCCAAAAATGCCATTCAAGGTAATGCATCGGAAGGAAGTGACACATTCTGATGGCATTTATGAGAGGAAATCGCGTGGGCGGAAATTGGCTGATGAAATGGGACGAGGTAAAAAAAATCCCATTATACTCTCATAGACTGACACACCGGAAGAGAGTGACCTCTGAACTGGATGACAAATATTTCCGCTCGATGACGATCACACAGGCCATTCCAAAGAAAGCGGAAGTGACACATCCCGGTCACTAGATATCGGAAGATGTTGCGGAGGCGTGTCCATATCACTGCGTGGGAGTTTGAAGGTAATATAAGGCCGACGAATTGAACAGAGGACAGTTGAGTTCCGGTCAGTTGGGTTCATCGAGCCAGTGGAGACAGGCGAGTTGAGTTGAGGAGATAGACGCGATGTAGTAGGAAAAGCCAGCACCCCGGAGAGTGGACTCTCAGTGCTCGGTTGAGCAGCCATAGAGAACGAGAAAGACACAACGATGACGGCCATAACTTCGGGGTCCAAATATTTCAGTTATGTTCGGTCTCCAGCTCCCTCTCACACGTAAACTTTGAACAACCCTTTCGAAACTTACAAATAAAGATGAGAGGTAAAATGTATTATAAAGAAGTCTTCCCGCGTCTTCCTTGCGTGCGTCGTTTGTTCTTGCGACTTTATCATCGGGCGTCTTAATTATTATTGCATCGGTATGTATCCAGCCTATATATGTATATTTCTGCATGAATCAGCAGATAACTATATAACAAGTGGACACAATTGTTTCGAATATGAACAACCGACTGCAACATTTCAACATAGTCGTCAGTCAAAACGAGAGAGAAAAATACAGTAAAAAAATATTAGTTGTTACATAGAAACGGTAAAAGTCTCATTTGTAGGAGATGAACGATCAAAACCCCGACTTCATTTTCTTCGTCTTCGCATTTAGAGGGCAGTCGTCTCTAGACCCGAATCTTTGAAATGACTCAGATCTCCGAAATCTTTTTTATATTTTCTTCCAACATTTCTCTTAATCACTGCTTACGTAATTACTCAAAACTTTCCATAAACACGCCACCCCTAAATCAGCTGTCATTAACTTTGAGTGCTACGTCATCTGATCTTAACCTCAGCCGACGAAATCGTTTTAATATCTGGCCAACAAACCCGACTTCAAAACATTTCGACTTGAGCTGACATCCGCAGCGCGACCTTTTTAATGCGACCTACACTTCAATTCAGAGATTTTATCTAACTCACAATTTATTACAACAAATAAAATTAACTAATATGATTAATTACTATCCTTAATCATATTGCAATATTAGGACGATCTGAGCTCTTTAGAGTTGACACGGCAATCGATTTAGGAGAAGGAAAAGCAGCTCAATTCCGCTGAAAAACTGACATTTGTATCAGTCTGCTCGAGGTTGATGTTTTGGTTTGGCTGTGTTTTATGGCATATCAACCCTTGGGGGTTTATTATTGGCATATATATATATATATATATATATATATATATATATATATATTGTAAATTAAAAGTTTGTTACATTCTTAAACAAGTCAGATCTCTTTTGTTTGCACACAAAGAATTTCAGTATTGTTATCCAACACTAACAATTCTATCCACTATCACCACTGCTTGCTCCCAGCCAAATGATTTCAAGTACTGCGTTTTATCGTTTGTAAGCGGAGGGGTTGGGTAAATAGATATCTTTCTGTTTCTGGGTGAATATCGAAAGATCAATTACTGCTGTCTAGTGAGTTCGATTCTTACTAAGTGTTCTGTAATCTAGCTTTGCACTAAATATAAGTTACATTTTTTTCCTCATGTCGTAATTGTGAAAAGGTTAAGAGGCTAATCTTTCAAGCTCATTTACTACCGAGTAGTGAGCTTGTACTGACTTCATTCCACATGAAGCTTAGTCAACAAAAGTTTACCAAGATTCGCTGAGTATTGCACAAAATTAAATGTTGGAAGAAAATGAAAAGATTGTGTTGCGCCAATCTTCTCAAGATGGATCTGCCTGTCTACCTTTTAGTCGAGATCCAAGTTTTCAGTCACCAGAGTGATGTACACAACTACGTCAGATACAGGGCTGGTTCATGGTAAAGAGGTCGGTAAAGTTCATATTAAAGCGCAAAGGAAGAAGTCTGAGGCAATCAGTGTGAATTGAACACTCTAACGATAGTCTACTAGACTGGTTCAATAATCCTTACACAATGCACGGCACCCCATAATAATGAGCCTCTAGTGACTATATTTTTTGTTTGTTTGGGTTTTATGGCATATAAACCTTTGTAGGTTATTCAATGTCAAACCTATTTTTATACAAATAAACAGTTCTATTTCAAACAATTCAGAATTGGGTCTTACCTTACTGTAGAGATGCAATTGGTGTATTCTACAGCCCCAGCCGACTAGACTTAAATGTAAAAACAGTTTTGTTTGAAATAATTCAGTTTAGCATAGGTATGCAGTTTAAATGCAAAAAGATTCCCATCTCAACCAACACAGTTTAGTTCTGCTTGACCCATCGATAGGACTCTATCAGGTGCTACCAATCCGGGACAGTGTGGACCTGGGAACGATGCCAATGAAGGTGTACTCAACATTCCCCAAAGCTCCAGCATTACTGGAACTTCCCCATCAGATTTTTAGTGTCATAACAGGACACTGGCTGGGGTGTCTTAACCTTCTGTAGAGGTGAAATCGGTGTATTCTACAGCTTTAGCCGACTGGGCCACTCTTTGAGGAAGTGTTACCCCTCTGCAGAGATGCAGTCGGTGTATTCTACAGCCCCAGCCGACTGGGCAAGACTATATTTTTTTTATAATATACATAACAGTAGTCATTAAGTTTCGTGATCTGAACCCAGGGAGGATTGAGTTCGCTACAGTAATAGACTTTTAGTTTGACTTGCAACAGTTGAAGCGGCCATGTCTATTTTATTGATTACAAATCAGGCTGTGTGGAGTCGGATAAACGTAAATCAAATGACAGCTAAACGAAGTTAATAATCTAATTAGTTTTAATAGACTTTATTAAAAATTTGCATTTGGAGGTCATCACAGGTTACATTCCTGTGCATAGTTCGGTAAAAGTAGTCTATTGGTTTTATTAATGCAGCTGCTTCGATGGTAAAAATAATTTCTAATTAAATCAATAACGTTAAAGAGAGAATATCGAGTCGATTTAGTTCCGTTCGCAGCAATTAGCAACCGCTGTGTTCATTGTTGTTGTTTTTTTTTTTTAACTATCACCAAAATTAGTACTCTATTCATATCCAGGAAACGTTCTTAAGTTTCAACAATGTGATTGCTAAAAGAAAAAGAAAAAAGGCCGTCACGAACACAAATATTGTCAAATCTCCCAATGTAATATATTAATTTCCAATACAATCGGAACTTTGGATGGTGTATGTGTCTGCCATTTGCTGAGGCAAAACTAACAAATCAAGTCATAATCGCCTTGTCCAAAATCTGAGAAAGGAAAAAAAAAATCTCCAAAGTATACGTTCATTGGCTAAAGATGGTTAGATAAAATAAGTCAGCCGAGAGGGATTCTATGTGAACGACAGAAACCATCATACATGGCACGCTTAGCGTAACGTTTTCAGAATTGGGAATAGGTGATTGGAGTTCAAATTCTAGTAAAAGCTGTTTGCATTTCACATTGTGCTCGTTGTATAAATCCATTTATTCTCCCCACAGTTATCGGCAAATATTTAGCCTTGGCAAGGCAACCAGACTAGGAGAAGAAAGCTTGGAATTTAAAACTAGCTGTACTTCATCTGCAAATTAACCTTGTGGCGGAGGGGTTTCGTAAATGTGTACTTTACTATGCAAACAAACAAACAAACAAACAAAACAACTAGCAAAAAAGTCCACTTAACACGGTTTTGAAATGGATACTCACTCAACTTATATAACCAAATATTTTTTTCACTTGAATTATACAGCTGGTGAAAGTTGAAGAATGGGAGTCGAAGCATTGTTAATAATCATATCAAGAATACGTAGTAGTTTAGTCATCGAGATAATTTCTGGTAGCTGTAAAAATTGTAACCCTTTAACAAGCAGATATATCAGGCAAACACAAACAAAGTTGGATCACTTCGTAAAATTGGGTGGTTGAATGGGTTTTATGGCATATAAAACCTTGTAGGTTATTTTATGCTAAATACTTTTTATACACATTATAATTTGTAAACGCATAGTTTGTATATAACATTTTTTAATGAGCCAGAGTTCATTTGTTGGTATACAGTTAAATGGTTAATATACGATTTGTAAGTCAATAGTTTGTTGGTGATCTTATTTTTAAATGAGTCGGAGCTAATTTGTATTAGTATTGTTTGCAAACGGTGAAATGGTTACAAATACTTTAACATGATTTATTTAGTATCAGTTGTTTGTTTGTACTGACTTGGACGTTTCAAATATTGCCTTCGAACACAAATAGTTTTATTTGCACACAGTTAAAGACTTTCAAGTATCGCTATGTAACACTAACAGTTCAATTTAAGCACACTAAGAGTTTCAATCACCCCTAATCAATAGTAATAATTCTATTCAACATTATGCATTCGCTAGCACACAGTTAAATTGTTTCAAGCATTTCTATGTATCACTAACAATTGAATTAAATATCAGTTATTCGTTTACACACAGTTTAAATTTCAAGCAGTTCTATTTGACCCATACATCTAACCCTATCAGGCACTACCTCTCTGCGGCAAAGTGGACCAAGGAACATTGGTGATGTAGCGGTACTACACATTCCCGATATCTTTAAGGCTGGAGCCTCATCATCAGATTGTTTCATGTCATATCCACGTTCAGTGGGGATCTTACCCCTTTGTAGGGATGCAGTCGGTGT
Organism: Sepioteuthis lessoniana; assembly: GCA_963585895.1. Lineage (NCBI taxonomy): Eukaryota > Metazoa > Mollusca > Cephalopoda > Myopsida > Loliginidae > Sepioteuthis > Sepioteuthis lessoniana. The sequence continues at coordinate 323,908 of CAUZXS010002295.1, forward strand.
ATTCTACAACTCCAGTCGACTGGGTTGAGATGATTTAGTGTCATATCTCAGAGACTCGTTTTTCTTACCCCTCTGCTGAGATGCAGTCGGTGTATACTACAGCCCCAGCCGACTGGGCTAACGAAATAAAATGTATGATATGGTTGTTTGATTAATTGATTGCTTTCTTGATTGATTTTAACAGCCTGTCAACACATTTAAGGTTATTTTATGCCAAGAGGTTTGGAAATCCCGCTCACTGTACGGTTAATATTTACATTTTTTGTGTAGTTGTTTCGTAAGAGTTTCTGAACCCAGTTGTGGGCTATCAAATATTCTTATCTAATACAAATAAATTCACACAGTCATATGGTTTCGACCTGATAATTTATACATGGCGTTTCAAATGATTATTTCTTTTTAATGATTGGGTTATTTGCTTAACCGTAAATCAACCTTCGTGGGTTATTTAATGCAAAAGACATTCTCGTAGAAGAGTAATGGTACTATTTAACCCATAACCAGCACAATAAGGGGGTTCATGCCTTTTCTAAGGTTAGTAGCCCGAAAGTGAACATAATAGCGTGACTGGAGGTTGAAATCACTATGAAGTCGCAGTCCAGCACTTTAACCACTACTCTTTGAGGACCCGTCATATATATATATATATATATATATATATATATATATAGTTTCAAGTAGGTGCTTGTAGTGTAATGGTTACCGTCATAGGAAATGAACGCAGTTAACCAAGTTCAATTCCTGGGTGAGACCGTTTGCATTTCACGTAGGGGCTAATAACCTTGGTAAAGTTATCAATCCAATTTACCTCGCTCCAGCTATGGGTAAATAGAAAGGGAGATTAGGCTCTTTAAACAACCAATTCCGGAAAAGGAAAACAAAATTCAAACCTGTTAAAAGTGATTTTTTTTAAACATCGTGTTCGTACGGAAGGATTGGTATATATATGTTGAAATGATAGATTGGGGTAAATCTGACAGCATGATAGAAATTTGTGGAATGTTAGATAAATCAAACGCTTAACACAGGTTTAATAGTATCCTCGATATTTCGTTCTTTATAGCAAGAACTTTTTCAGGCTAAACCATTTTCTGTGTGCGTGTGTGTGTGTGTGTATATATATTAGTTTCAAGAAACTCGAAGTAACAATACAAATGATTATCTGATACAAAGAATTCCTATCGAACACAAGAAAAAAACTTTAAACAGATCTAGTTCAGCCACATATGGGACCCTAACAGGTACTATCAACTCCGGGTCAGTTGATTTGGCAGTAATGCCAATGAAGGAGTATACTACATTCCCCAGATACACTCAACTTGAGCTTTGCAATCAAATGCAGTTTCGTGTCATACTCAGTGTACCCCTCGTGTGCGTGTGGGTGTTCTTACACTTCTGGATGGGATGTTAGATCTTTGGAGAAGCTTCAGAATAAATGTAGCGACTAGGAAGAAGACTATCGTACTGTTCGAAATGTTGGAGGAAAAAAAAAATGGAAATAAGAAGTTTAGTTGTTTGTGCTATTCCTTGAATTTTAATGCTTAAAACTTGGCAGCATTAAAAGAGTGTAGGCAAGGTATGAACTGCTTTTGACATATAGAAATCTGATCTTGCTGATAAAGTAAAAACAGGAATTCCTCCAAGCTGTAGACATATCATCGTTACCCAACTTGGAATCTAACGAATCGATTGAAGAAAAGGCTAGATAGGAACTACTCAAGGAGGCTAGGTAGTATTTTGAAAAAAACCCTGAAAGCGGCACGTCACAAAAAAGCAGCTGTACGGCCACTTACCTCCAATCTCACAAACCATCCAAGTAAGACATGCCGGGTATTGCAGGCGAAGCATGAATAAACTCAAGCATTGTTTTCATATGGACTACTACGCACGGACACACTTATATAGACCGACCAACAAAAACAAAAAAAAAACTTACATTAACTAGCTCTATGCAGACACTGGATGAAGTCTTGAGGACATATATATATATATATATATATATATATATATATATATATATATATATATAGAGAGAGAGAGAGAGAGAGAGAGAGAGAAAGTCAATAGAATCTGTGGTTGATACAAATCAAGAGTCTATTATAGCAGCTAAAAGAGCAACAGTCCCATATATATCTGACGCAGGACTGAAATCGATATGATCAATAAGTGATGAGAGGAACCGAAGTGAAGTTGTTAATTTAAAAGAATTATTGAGTAGCTATTTATATTCTTCTAACAATGATTTACAACAGGTAGGTTCGATTGTCCATTCTACAAATTAAGTGTAATGCATTTCTAACGGATAACCCAAACTTTGACCCCCCCAAAAAAAAATCAACAAACAAAAAGAAGACCCTTAACAAAACTGATAAAAATGCTGCTATCTTCAGATACTCTTCCGGGACTGAATTAAATCTACGTTCGTAGTCTTCATCCGACAGCAAACCAGAAAATAGCAATACAAGCCAATATAAAATTAACCTCCAAGCATATATTATAATCTAAGGAGGTACGAAAAACGATTACCGTCTTTAAAAAATGGATTGTAATCAGTTTGGTTTGGTCGAATTTGGTTTTATGGCATATCAACCATTGTCGGTTATTTGATGCCGGATCCCTTTTTATACATATAAACAGTTCTATTTAAAAAAAAAATCCAGTTTAGCATCAGTACACAATTCAGTTTTATTTGACCCATAGGACTATTAGGTTCTAACACTTCGGGCTACAGTGGACCTAGGAGCGATGGCAATAAAGGGGTAGTCCGTATTCCCCAAACCTCCAGCATTACTGGAGCCTCACCATCAGGTTGTTTAATGTCATATTCAGGACCCTTGTTGTGGTAGTCTTACCCATCTGCAGAGATGCTGTTAGTGTATTTTACAGCCCTAGCCGACTGGGCCGACTGTGATCAGAGTTCAAATCTACGCTTCACTTCACACTGATTCCCTTAGGAAAAGATTGAATCTATCCGTTCTCTCCTGTAGCTATGGGTAAATAGTTGAGCAGACTGGGTTCTTTAGCCATAGTGAGGCAACTGCTTTAACAAAAGTAAAATCTAAATTTAAACAAGGTGAACTCAGCTTAAAAACTGACCATGTGTCGTATCATGGCAGTGGTAAAGGGGCTGGGTATACATACTTATCAGAACGTATGTTGAATGTTAATGTTAGCTTTACATAGGTAGGTGTTTGGCATCTTAATTTACAAAGCTTTTGCTTAGATGTAGCACAAGCCTGCAGGACTAGGGACCCAATCAGAATCGAACGCATTCGTGAAGGTTTGCTAGTTGAACTTACAAACCATTACAACATCCGAGGTGCCTATAGCTACCTTGGTTTAAGTTTTGTTTTATGGCATATCAACCGTTGTAGACTATTTAATGCCAAATCCATTTTATGCATATAAACAGTTTTATTTCAAACAATTCACTTTGGCATAAGTACGCAATTTAAATGTCAAAAAAATTTCTATTTAAAGCAATTCAGTTTAGTCGACAAAATTAAATGGTTCCAAGTATTGCTATGTATCACTTACAATACAGTTAAACATCAGTCATTTATTTACACACAGTTAAATGTAAAAGTAGTTCTGTTTTAAGTAATTCACTTTAGCATAAGTATGTATTTTAGTTCTATTTGACCCATAGATAGGAGTTTATCAGGTGCTTTCACTCCGGTCCAGAGTGGACCTGGGAGTGATGGCAATAAAGGGGTACTCCACATTTCCAAAAGCTCCAGCATTACTGAAGCTTTACTATCAGATTTTTTAGTGTCATATACAGGACACTCGTTGGGGGGTTTAGTTTGGTATGGTTTTATAGCATTGAACCATTTTAGGTTATTTAATGCCAAATCAATTTTATACATATAAACAACAGTACAGTTTAGCATAAGTTCAGGTTTTGTTTACACTCAGTAAAATGTAAAAAGAATTTTATTTCAAAGAATTGAGTATAACGTTAGTACGCAGTCAAAAAAAGTTCATCGTAAGATGGTTTATTTTTATGTCGGTTGGTTGGGTTTTATGGCATATCAATCTTTGTAGGTTATTTAACGCCAAATCCATTTTTATAGAAATAGTCAGTTCTGTTTCAAACATTTTAGTTAAGCATGAGTACAGTTTTATTGTCAAAAATATCTATTTCAAGTTATTCAATTTAGTTAAACAGTTCTAATTCAAACAAATCAGTTTAGTACAAGTATGCAGTTTAGTTTTATTGGATAAATAGAATAGGGCCTTATCAGGTGCTACCATTCCAGGCCAGAGAGGAGCTGGGAGCAATGTAAATGAAGGAGTACTCAGCATTTCCCAAAGTCCTAGCATCACTGCTACCAAACCATCAGATTGTTTAGTGTCATATATCAAGACACTCGTTTGGTGGTGGTGGTGTCTTACCCCTCTGCAGAGGTGCAGTCGGTGTATTTTACAGACCTAGCCGACTAGGCCTCGTTGACTATCAAGTGTAATAGGTAGCAAGCAAATTCATTGTTATTGTAAGATTCTTCCTGTGTTCCCGTACTAGTGCAATAGTTAGTGAATGCGTCTATTAAATCATAGCTTGAGTGTTTGATTTTTACAGAGTACTATATATATATATATATATATATATATATATATATTAGTATGAATTCTCTTATTTTCACAGCTATGGGTAAATGGTAGGGCAGTTGGTTCTCTTTACTCTTGGTACGGCAATTGGTTCAGGAAAAAACAAAACAAAAAAAAACAACAAAGAAAAAGCCTCTCCCCCATAAAAAAAACTCTCTGAATTCAAACCAGCTGTACTCTGTTTAAAAATTGACCTTGTGTCGCTTCTTGTCCATGACAGGGTGGTTTGGTTTATTCAACAGCATAGCAAATCCTTCTGGGTTAATAAACCCAAATTACTCAACCCTTCCGCTACATTTGGTTAGTTGGTTGGGTTTAATGGCATATCAACCTCTATAGGTTATTTAATGCCAAAGCCTGTTTATACATATATGTATGGTTTGTTAACACATAATTTGATGTTACCATACTAAAACCAAGCAACTCATTTATTCGCATATGAGTAAATATTTTCGAGTATTTCTATATGACATTAGTTTATTTAGCGACGATAGTTTCCTTTTTCTATTTTCCGCCACGTGCAGGATGCCACACTAAGTTTTTTAAGCGGACTGAAGCTGGTTTGTATTCAGAATTATCTTTTTCTAGATTGGTTGCCTAACCCGAGGTATAAAAAAAAAAAAACAAAAACATCAGCACGACTATTGATTCAAGTGGGAGATAGAAGAGATGGATTCTGCAAAGAGACTTGTGCAGATATTTGATACCATTTGCACATAGTTGCATGGTTTCAAGTATTCCTGTCTAATACTAATAATTTATACATAACTATATACTTTCAAGCAATTATTCGCATTTAATAATATTCATTTGTCAGTTCGGTTATATGATGTTAAACATTCCAATAATTTATACACAATTATATGATTAAAAACCGGGCCATTGGCTGATTGAGTACAGTGTTCGACAGTGGTCCGGGAGACAAGGGGTTCAATCCCAGGTCGAGTCATACCAAAGACTTAAAAATGGTACTTGATGTCGTCTTGCTTAACACTCAGTATTATAAGGTAAGAACCAAGGGTAAAGTGGAGTAATCCAGGGAAAGAATTAGTGCCCTCCCTCACACCTCGATGTCGTAGCTATTGAAAAAGGAGCCTTCGGGTCACCCTCGGCTAAGGTCGCCAACTTTATTTTTTATATGCTTAAAAGTAACTATATTCCTATCTAAATATTAATATTCATTTGCATACAATTATACCATTCCGAGTTTTATTGTCTAAGACTAATAGTTTTCAAACAGAAAATAAAACGGGAATTCTTCCAAGCTGTAACCGTGTCAGTATTACTGTATGACTGCACCATTTAGACCAACGAAATGTCCGCAGAAAAAGCAAGAGAAGAATTACTCAAGGATAATGCATGCTGTTTTAAACAAGTCCATCCATCTCACAAACTATTTGAATGAGCTGAGCAAGACACTACTGCCTAAGCAAGGACGAATTCATAAGCGTTTTTCTCCTATGAACTCCGACACATGGATACACCAATGTTGACCGACCAGCCCAAATATACATTCATCAGCTCTGTGCGGAGACTGGGTATTATCAAGAGCACTTAGAGAGAGAGAGAGAGAGAGAGAGAGAGAGAGAGAGAGAGAGCGAGCGAGCGAGAGAGAGTCAAACGGAATCTGCGTTGTTGGTTGGTTGGTTTGGTTTTATGGCATATCAACCTTTGTTGGTTATTTAACGACAAATGTATTTTTATGTAAATAATCAGTTCAATTTAAAACAATTCAGCTTAGCATGAGTTTACAGTTTGTCAAAAACATTTCTATTTCAAACTATTCAGTTTAGTCTAACAGTTATATATAACAATTCAGTTTAGTGTAAGTAGTTTCAATGTCAAAAACAGTTCAATTTCAAATAATTCAGTTTAGCATAAGCACGCAGTTTGAATGAAAGTACAGTTTAATAGTGAAAAACAATTCTATTTTTAGCTATTCAGTTTAGTATAAGTACAGATTTTGCTTACACACAGTTACATGCCAAAAAAGTTCTATGTTAAACAATTCAGTTTAGTGTAAATACAGTTTAAATGTCAAAAACAGTTCTATTTCAAATAATTCAGTTTAGCATAAGCGCGCAGTACAAATGTAAGTACGATTTAATAGTCAAAAACATTTCTATTTCAAGCTATTCAGTTTATTCAAACAATTCAGTGTAGCAAAAGTACACCGTTAGTTCTATTTAACCCATAGATAGGACCCTACCACGCCGGACCAGTGTGGACCTGGAAGCAATGGCAATGAAGGGGTGCTCCGTATTTCCCAAAGACCCAGAATTACTGGGACGTCACCATCAGACTGTTTAGTGTCATATCCAGGACACTCATTGGGGAAGGGTCTTACCCCTTCGTAGAGATGCAGTCAGTGTATTCTACAGCCCCAGTCGACTGGGCAATGTTTGGTTAACATATCTTGATCATGAATAGAAAAAGTAACAAGATAATTATACTAGTAATTTTTAAAAGAAACTTTTGATTTGTGTGTGTGTGTGTGGGGGTAGTATCCCTCTGAAGGGAATACAATCTTTGTATTCTAAGCCACGCGAATAGGGCATAGGGAGGTGGGAGGCAAGGATTAGGTAAATACATGCTATATCGATACACAAACTAATGGACAGTCAGACTGAAGCAGTCAAGTTTAGCACAAGTTGAATACAAACGAGCTAAAACACAAAAAGCTCAACTAGTAAGCACATTCTCCAATTAATCGTGTGTTGTCTGTAGGTTTAGCACATTCTTCCGATAAATGAGTTTTATAGGAACGGCAACAGTTGGAGAATACGAAAGAGGTGCATTTATTTTCTAATTCAGGTTGACGATCTTGTGCAAATAATTAGATAATCTTTCCGACCTTCCAACTCGGATTTGGCCAGTTTTAAACGCAGAACCAACTTCATTAGATTTAATCGCTTGGTTTCTTGGCTGAAACGCATGTTTGGGAAGATTCCGTAATGACTGATTCAATTTTACGGCATGTCAACCCATGTGGAGTTATTACGTTCATTGTACATTTATATTTACATTTTTGTGTAGCTGTTTCTAAAAGGTTGTTTGCACAGTTATATAATATCAAATGTTCCTATCTATAAAAATAATTTGCACATAGTTGTATGATTTCAAATATTCCTATTAAACAGTAATAATCTATTTACAATTTTAAGGTTTCAAGTAGATATTCTTATTTGATAATCAGTTTGTAAACAGTTATATGATTTCAAGTAAATAAGAGATAGGGTTATATATTTATATATTTTTTTTTATTTTGTACCTATACTATGATTGTGATGGAGTGAAAAAACTCAGATGATACCATCTGTAAATAAATATTATACAAACTGATATCTGGGGAAAAATCAATGAAAAAGAAAAGACTTAATCATTCGCATTGCTTGAAAATTATCAACCAATAACATAATGCCATGTCAAAAGAAAAAAAACAAACAAACATTGAGACAATACATAAAGCTAAACATAAGAGTGCTCAATACACTAAGTAAATTGGTTGGTTGGGTTTTATGGAATATCAAGGTTATTTAACGCCAAATCCATTTTATGCAAATAGTTCTATTTCAAACTTTTTAAGCGGAGTTTAACAGGTTTGAATTCAGAGTATTCCTTCTCCTAGACTAGATGCCTATCCAGGGCTGAAGAACTCAGTCTGCCGTACTATTTGCCCATAGCTGGAGGGAGAATAATTGGATTCATACCTTTCTCAAGGGTATTAGTGCTATGTGAAATGCAATTAGTCTCGTCCAGGATTTGAACTCGTGTTGCCGATAACCATTACACCACAGGCACCATTTTTATGCCGGGTCTTAAAAGTGGGGGTTGTTTTTAATAGTTATTTTATCAGTTAGGACAAGAAGCTCCCAAAAAGGATTATGTCTCTATTACCTCTGAAATTCCCTAAAAAGCCGCAGAAAAGCACCCAAATACTGGGCCTCCGAAATCGAACAGCTTCTTTGTGTTTAGACATCAATGGCCAAAAACTTAGTCTCCCCCCCCACTGTCATGTAACATCTTTCAATCAGCCAGTGCGCATCCCTGATTCCAAAATAGTTCTCCAAAAGGTGTGCGAGTGTCCTGGGTATGGCACTGAACTGCATATTTTGGTGAGTCTCCAGTTCTGGAGATTATGGTGTATCCATTCCTTCTCATTACTCTTAGGTCCACTCTGAATGTTGGTATCTGTTAAGGTCCTATGTTTAGGTAAAATAGACCTGTTTAAAAATTATTTATATTTGTAGAACTTGAAGTCATATAACTGTATTTCAAATAATTAAGCTCATAAATTGTTTACAATATTATTGTCATAAATTGTCACTTGAACCTATATAATTGATTGCAACTTGCTACTAATAAAAATGAATATTTGAAACCGTACTACTGTTTTCAGCATATGATTATCGACGAATAAAAAATACAATGGAACATTGAAAATATACCTACGATTGCAATCAAACATTTTAAAAAGAATCAAATTTCGGCATTGATCAGCCATTAGGCCCGCCCTAAACTAAATTGGGGTGAGACAGCTCCTAATCTCTCGCCATTGTCTCATCCCTGGGGTCGTACATTTGCTTTAATACATCTGTTCTTAAACATATTCATGACTTTTTCTCTGGTGACCTGTAAATATGCGTGTGCAGATTTGTGAGGTAATGCGTGATTCTGGTTGCTGATGTTCGTTACCATATTCTAAAAGATATTTACACTGTGTGCAAACAAAAATATAAGCAAATTGAATCGATTGATTGCTGATTGGTTTTAAAAGGCATGTCACTCAGTCTAGAGTTATTTTATACATAAAGGTTAGGGAATAGCATTCATTGTACGTTTTCCAGTAATCAATAATAAAAATCCTTTGAAAAGAATTATAACTTCATGTAGCTTCTTAAAATAATCTTCAGTTGTATGGTATCAAGTATTCCTATCTATTACTAATAATGTTCAAATAGATCTATTTTACCCCTAGATAAAACCCGAACAAGTGCTACAGCACCGATCCAGAATGAATCCCCGAGTAATAACAATGAAGGATTACTCAACATTCTCCTGAGAATCAGAACTGTAGTCTCACCATCTGATGCAGTTTAATGTCATACACAGCACACTTCCTTTTTAGGAGAGATATCTTACCATTCTGTAGAGGATCCAGTCTGCATATTCTAAGTCCTACCAACTGTGTGTTAAATAGTTGGTTGGTTGTTTGGGTTTTATGGCATGTCAACTTTTGTCGGTTATTCAACGCCAAATCCATTTTTATGCAAATAGTCAGTTCTATTTTTAAAAAATTCAGTTTACCATAAGTACACAGTTTAATCGTCAAAACAATTTCTATTTCAAGCTATTCAGTTTGTTCAAACAGTTCTAACTCAGCTAATTCAGTTTAGTATAAGTACATATTTTGTTTACACACAGTTAAATGTCAAAACAGTTCCATTTCAAACAATTCACTTTCGCATAAGCGCGCTGTTTAATGGTAAGTACACTGTTTAATTGTCAAAAACATTTCTATTTCAAACAATTTAGTTTAGCATAAGTATTCAGTTTAGTTCTATTTAGCCCGTAGATAGGGCCCTATCAGGTGCTGCCATTCAGGGCCAGAGTGGACCTGGGAGCAATGGCAGTGACGGGGTACTCCGCATTTCCCAAAGCTCCAGCATTACTGGAACATCAACATCAGACTGTTTAGTGTCATATACAGGACACTCATGGGGGGGTCTTCCCCCTCTGTAGAGGCGCAGTCTATGTATTCTACAGCCTTAGCCGACTCGGCAATGTGGTAAATAGGAATTGTTACTTAAAACTATAAATTATGTATATAGAGGCGCTCGTGGTGTAATGGTTACCGCCGTAAGACATAGACACGGCGAACGGTTAAAATCCGGGACTAGGTTGTTTGTATTTCACTTAACGCTAATATACTTGGGAAAGCTAGGAATCTAATTATTCTCACTCCTGTTTTCGTTAAATAGTAGAATAGACAGGGCTCTTGAAAATTTGTTTGTCAACCAATCTAGGAGAAAGAAAACTGAATTCAAGCCTGTTAAACTCCGCTTAAGAAAACTGACCTTGTATCACACCCTGCTCGTGGGGGGGGAGTTGGTTAAATATATAATTGTGATTGGTCTAATGGGTAGAGTGTTCGTCAATGGGACGACATGCTCCCCAAACTTTGTATGAATATCATTTGTGCAATTTTGAGGAAACAAAGGCTCAGAAAACCGGGGTTCAACCCCCAGGTCGAGTCATATCAAAAACTAAAAAAAAAATGGTACTAGATATCTCCTTGATTAACACTCATCATTATAAGGTATGTATCAAGGGTAAAGTAGTGCAATCCTAGGGAAAGTGTAGTAGGTATTAAAAAGGGAACCTTCGGGTCGTCCTTGACTACGGTCGCCAACTTTACTTTTGACTTACAAATTATTACTATTAGACCGGAACACTCTATATGACTGTGCACATTAAATTGTAATACTTGATATAACTGTGTGCAAAAATCATAAAACAAAAATGTACCGAGGAGTACTGAAAAATATAGTTATGATTCAATAAAACGTTTATTAATGAGTGCAATTTCTGCATTAAATAACCAATCAGGAGGTGATATCTTTTGAACAAATAAACCAAACAATCAGAGAGAAAACGGAAATCACTGTTTCGAAGTCATGGACATTATTTCTGTGGTTTTAAACAATCTTTTGTAATGTTCGAAACGAATCCTCGTTACCACCTTTATAATATTCCGTGGTGGTGGGGGGTAATTTTGGTCGACACTTCATAATCTCTTCACTCACGCATAATACCTAATACTTAGTATGGAATACTAACGCAATATTGATTTGTAAAGCTACATTTCACTGCACGCGTCTCTCATCAGACCTCTTGTCTGACTGATGTATATATCCACCATTTTTAGTTACGTGAACTCCAGTAGTACAATCCATTTCAACAGTTGTGTTTGTTGGCTGTTCAAATCAAATGGGTCGCTATTGGCACATCTTCTACATTATAGAGTCTTATGTAAATTTACATTACTAATTCAGTACGAAACGCTACTGAAAGAAATAGATTAAAAAAAAAATTGGCTAAGGAAACGAGAGACTCAAAAGATACTGGAACAGGTTCCAACTATCCAAGCAAAACAGGATGGTATAAAATAAGGGAAGCAAATTTTGACAAGACAATGGAGGAAGCATGAATATTGATTGTTTGGGTTTATGGCATATCAACCTGTATAGGTTATTTAATGCCAAATGCATTTTTATACAAATAAACAGTTTTATTTCAAACAATTCAGTTTAGCGTAAGTACACAGTTTAACTGTCAAAAACTTTTCTTTTTCAAGCTATTCAGTTTAACCAAACAAGTTTTATTTCAAACAATTCTGTTTAGTATAGTTCTTTTTTGTTTACGCACAGTTAAATGTCAAAATTGTTCTATTTCAAATAATTCAGTTGAGCGTAAGTACAGTTTTAATGTAAAAAACATTTCTGTTTCAAACAATTCAGTCTAGCATACAGAAATAGTTTCGTATCAAACAATTCTGTTAAGCACAATTACGCAGTTTAAATGTCAAAACAGTTCTATTTCAAGCAGTTCAGTTTAGCATACAGTTTAGTTCTCATTGAGCCATTGATAGGACCCTATCAGGTGCTTCCACTCCGGGCCAGAGTGGACCTGGGCGCGATAGCAATGAAGGGTTACTCCGCATTCCCCTAGCTCCTGCATTACTGGAACCTCACCATCAGATTGTTTAGTGTCATATCCAAGACACTCGTCTTACCCTCTCCGCTGAGATGCAGTCGGTGTATTCTACAACCCCAGCCGATTGGGTAAAGAAAGTATGAAGAAAATTTAGCCACTGGATGCATTATTGAAGCCTTAACATCAGAGAGTTTAGTGTCATATCTAGGACATTCGTTGGGTGGGTGGGGCTGTCTTACCCCTCTGCAGAGAAGCAGTCTGTGTATTCTACAGCCCCAGTCGACTGGACCACTGCGTTGCGGGGAAGGTCTTACCTCTCTGCAGAGAAGCAGTCGGTGTATTCCACTGCCCCAGCCGACTGGGCAACCAAATTATAAAATAAAGTAAAGATAAGGCAGAAGCCAATTGAACCTCTGATAAAACTTCTGACCACATCTTTAGAGAAAAAAGCGAGCACTTAGATGAATTCCAAACCAAAGATTCGACTTTGCGGCAGTGAACTCTGACATGGATCCAATCTACAGGTTAAATATATCAGAAAATTATTCGTATCAGATAAAAGCTCTTAATACCTCATCACTGTGTGCAAATTATTTGTATTAAGAATAGTTACTTGAAGCTACAATTTTTTTTCTGAAGGAGTATTATTGTTAGTTACTTGAAAACCTAAAATTGCTTGCAAATTATTGGTGTTTGATTTGAGTACTTGAAACCATACAAGTGGGTATAAAAATGATTATGAATAAATAAAAAAAACAGTCTAACTTTGAAAATATAGTTATTATAGAAATCATAACATTTAGAAAGGAATTAAATTTCTGCTTTGGTTTAATGGTATATCAACCATTATAGATTATTTAATGACAAATCCAGTTTTATTTATATAAACAGTTCTATTTCAAACAATTCAGTTGAGCATAAGTATGCTGTTTAAATGTCAAAACAGTAACATTTCAAGCAATTCAGTTGAGCATAAACATACTGGTTACTTCTATTTGAGCCATAGATAGGACCCTATCAAGTGCTACCACTCCGGACCAGAGTGGACATGAGAGCGATAGCAATAAAGGGTATTCTGCATCCCCCAAAACTCCAGCATTACTGAAGCCTTACCATCAGATTATTTAATGTCATATTTTGGACACTCGTTGGAGGGGGGGGGGTCTTACCCCTCTGCAGAGAAGTAGTCTGTGTATTCTACTGTCCCAAAATTTCTGCATTACATAATCCATCAGGAGTTGATATAAGTTGGGGACCTCAGTCAAGGGTGACCCAAATACTCCCTTTTCAATGGCTACTCCACTGAGGTGTAGGAGAGCGCACTATTCCTTTTCCTGTATTGCTCCACTTTACCCTTGATCATTACCCTATAATGCTGAATTAAGCAAGGCGGCATCAAGTACAATTTTTTGAGTCTTTGGTATGACTCGACTTGGGATTGAACACCGCTCTCCTGGACCATTGGTGAACACTCTACTCATTAGGACTGTTAAACAAATAACCGAAAGTCGTATGTGGCATTTGTAGATTTCCCTTAAACATGGTTGCCACGCCCTTGTCTGTCCCTGGGGTACTACATTTGTTTTGATACATCTTTTCTGAATAGCGATCATTGAAAAATCTGTTCTCTCAAGGATTTTGTATCTCGTTAACCTTCTCAAAGATAAAACTAAATACACTGCTTCGAAGCCATGAACATCATTTCCAAGGTTTGAAAATATAGAATAAAATTTTTATTACTTGCAAGCTTTTGAGTCTGATCAACAATTTCTGCGTAAATGAGAGATGAAGCACTGTGGACCCCCCCCCCAAACAAACAAAAATCAAAATATTATCAACCACTTGATACGTCGGATAATGTACTAGTCGAAGCGCCGTGTAATTGCTTTTAACCGCATTTCCACTCATTTAAGATGATTTGATGCCTATATATTAAGAAATTGCGTTCTACATATATAATTGCAAAGTAAAAACCAAGTGCTTCATACTCTATGAAAAGATTGATATGCAATAAATATTAAACTAAAAAAAATTTCAAACAAATCAAAAAGTTATTTTACTCAAGTTTTCACGTTTATCAGTTTTAAAGTTGGCAGTAAAATGAATGGCATTCCATTTATTTTGCTATTTCAATGACATTCCTAAAACTTAAGGGAACATTTTTGTGTGGTTTTATATATATATATATATATATATATATATATATATATATATATATATATATATATACACACACACACACATAAACCATTTACAAACATTTATATAAGGCATTTAATTAAATTTACACGGGAACAGATACAACACTGACCCTTGGGCATAAAGACCGGATCTAATCATTCATTCATGGCAAAGTGCACATATACTACACCAATCTTTGTTCGGATAACAAAACCAAGAAGATTAATGCGTCGCTGAAAAGTGGTATTAGTTTTTTTTAGGCAGGAAAAATACCTTGACTGAAAGGGTGGCGTATTTTGGTTATGCAGACATCATTAGTTTACGCATGCACAGTAATAGTGCTGAGATACAGGAAAAGGAGAAAAATGAGTTCAGAGCCGAAGCTTTTGTAAGGTTTCGTAAAGTGAAATGTCCGTAATAAAACATTATCTTTATGACGCATTTATATCACCGGTGCGCTTGGAATGTGATAAATGAGCTTCACCTTGTTAACCTCTGTCCAAGTAATTATTAAACAAACTCATAGTCGGCAACAGTATGGAAGTTAAGTCAGTATCGGCATACAGATACAGAGATATGATTGAAAATGGAAAACTGTTTGGTTAAGAAAATTAAAATACTTACGACCATCAACACACCCACCGCCATCACGATTGAAATGCGAGAGACTGGAACCATTTCCATCGATAGACGAAGCAGACAAAAGTACTATTACTACCACCATCAAATAGATACAGACAGGCCAAGCTACTACCTCCCGACCGACCGACAGACAAAACGACTACTACTACTACTACCACCACCATCGATAGACCAATAGACAGACAGAAAATAACTACTACCACCACCAAAAAGACTACTACTACCACTACCACCGAATAGACAGACAGACAGACAGACAGACAAAACTATCGGCAAAACTACCACCATCACCAAACAGACAGACATATAAAGAAAACTACTTCCACCACCAATACCCCGATAGACGAAACTACTATCCCTACTGCACAAGAAGCAACCAGAACCATGCAACAACCCAAACCACTACAACCACCATAGCATTTACTACCATCTTTCTAATTGAGACTATTTTTCATCCTAGTTTGCGTAACAAATTGCACACATAAAATATTAATTTCAACTGGCAAAATCTACACACACTTCACACGACTAAAGAATCAGCGACCAACAACACGTAATAATGACTGTATATGAAAATGTTTGTATGGCCCGATACTATCCAAATGCTTTTCCGGATTCTTTGAACATTTGTGATGTGTCCATTCAACATAGCGATCTATTGATTATATTTAATGATAACACAAGCAAAAGGGCTGAATCAAGTATTGATCAGGTTCTTGGCACAACGTTGTCTTCATCAAATTCATTCGTGCAAAACGACTGAAACAGAATACAATCTCCCCCACCACCCACTCTCGCAACCCAGCCAACTACACGTGTGCCCAAAGTTTTTTCTTTTGTCAACTATCAGTCTCTTTCGCAGATTATTATCTGATCATTTATTAAAATTATCGGACCACTTTCGACTCATCTCTTTTTCTCCAAGAGGCGTATTTAAGAAGATAAAGTAGAAATTGCATAGCTCGAGTCAATGATAAAGTCTTTGGTTGGTAGGGTTTTATGGTATATCAACCTTGTATGTTATTTAATGCCAAAACCTGCTAACACGCATATGTATATACACACACACACACACACACATATATATATATATATTACATGAATATGTATATCAATATAGGTTAAGTTTTATGGCATATCAATCCTTGTAGGTTATCTAACACCAAATCCTATCTATACACATTAAATATATGATTTGTAAACAAATACATTGTTGGTAACATTTAAACGAGCCATAGCTAATTTGTCTACACGCAGTTAAATAGTTTCCAGAATTCCAATAAAAAAAACTAATAATTCTGATCATTTGTTTGCACTCCGTGAAGTGGTTACAAACATTGCTATTTAACACTAATTATTCTATTCCTTTGCACACAGTCAAATGTTTCCAAGTATTGCTATGTAATTCTAATAGTTCAGTTAAATATTAGTCATTTGTCAATCAGTCTATAAATGGGAATCGACCAGGTATTATTACTCCGAGTCAGAGTGGACATGGAAGTAATAGAAAAGGATAGGCACTCCGCATTTCCGAGAGCTCCCGTTTCTCTGCCAGCTGGGACTGTAGAATACACCGACTACTTTTCTGCAGAAGGGTAAGACCCCCCCCCAACGAGTATCCTGAATATGACTAAACAATCTGATGGTGAGGTCTCAATAATGCTGGAGCTTTGGGGAATGCGGAGTACCTCTTTATTGCCATCGCTTCCAAATATACTTTGGTACGGAGTGGTAGCATCTGATAGGGTCCTATCTATGGGTCAAATAGAACTAAACTGCATACTTATGCTAAACAGAATAGTTTGGAATGGAAATGTTTTTGTATGCTACACTGAATTGTTTGAAATAGAACTGTTTTGACATTGAAACTGTACTTATACAAATCTGAACTGTTTGAAATAGAATTGTTTTGACATTTAAATGTGTTCTAACAAAATTTATACATATACTGAACTGAATTGTTCAAGTAAAATTGTTTGACTAAACTGAATAGCTTGAAATAGAAATGTTTATGACTATTAAACTGTGTACTCATGTTAAATAGAATTATTTGAAATAGAACAGATTATTTGTATAAAAATAGATTTGGCATTAAATAACCTACAAAGGTTGATATGCCATAAAAACCAACCAACAGACCTAAGCTCCAGGACTGGAACCTCACCATCAAATTGTTTAATGTCATATCAGGATACTTATTGCGAAGGTAGGGGGGATCTTACCCACTTTTCTGAGATACAGCTGGCGTATTCTACAGCCCCAACCGACTGGGATGAATGAAGGTTTTGTTTAGCTTAATAACAATTACTATTCATAGAGGCACGATACTCTTGAAAATCTATTATGTAAACAGAATAACTGACTCTAGTTCAAATTATTGAAAAGAAAAGTAAAGAAAAAGCGAAAGAGACTAGAAAGAAAAGAACGTGCCAATTTGTGTTTACTACGTAATAAAAAGTCTTTTTTCCCCCTTTAATTCTACTGAATGAAGTGAAATTATAAAAAGAAAAAAAAAAATGTAATGTGATTAATTGTTTTGTTCCGTTAGTCCGTTGTAATTTTGATTGACCTCAAGAAAAAGGTCAGTTCTCACCGTGAAGTCGAGAAAAGGAGAAGAGAATAAGCTTTTTTTGTTGGTTTTGCCATTAACACTTGTCTGATCGCTTTTTTTTTTTTTTACTTTAATGTTTGTCTCGAGCAACCAAGACCAATAACAGAAGATAATGTAACTAATACGAACCGTAAATGAATCTTAAAACCTTAAACCTTGACCGCTTATTGCTTTTCAAACAAAATCGAATGAACATACTGAGGAAACTGGATACGACGCTATTGAATACCTGGTTTTGTCGGTGTTGTCGTCATGTAAAAATTAATTCCAAATAAATATAATTAATTACCTTTGTAGAGGCTATCATAGCATAACAATTATCGTCATACAAAATGGAATCGGTGACCCGAGTTCAAATCCTGGAGGAAGTTGTTTGTTTTACTTCACGTTAATACCCATATTTACCAACCCCTCCGCTCGGGCAGGATATGACTCAAGGTCAATTTTTAAGCGGAGTTTAACAGGTTTTAATTCAGAGTTTTCCTTCTAGACTAGTTGCCTCTCCAAGGCTGAAGAACCCAGTCTGTCCTACTATTTATCCATATATGGAGGGAGAATAATTGGATTCATCCCTTTCCCAAGAGTATTAGTGCGATGTGAAATGCAATCAGTCTCGTCCAAGATTTGAACTCGTGTCGCCGTGTCCATTTCCTACGACGGTAACCATTACACCACGGGCACCTCGCTCACTTATTTCACGTTAATACCGCACGGAAAAGCATAAAGCCATCTCTTCTCTCCTTAACTAAGGGTAAATAGGCCAAACTTGGTTATTTAGCCTTGGTTAGGCAACTAGTCAAGGAGAAGGAAAACCTAATTCAAACCATTGTACTTAAAAATTGAACTTGTGCTCAAAGCTGAGAGGTTGGGTAAAGGCATATTATGGAATCGGTGACTAGAGTTCAAATCTGGGCCGAAGCTGTTTAACTTTCACTTCGTATTAATGCACATGAAAAAGGCATGAATCCATTGTTTCGCTCTCCAGTTGGGCAGACTGAGTTATTTGGCAACCAGTCTCGAGAAAGAAAATTCCACATGTGCACTAGTTCAAGTTCGCCGAGAAAAAATATTTTCAAGATTTTTATTTTAGTGTTTTGAACATTCAGATAGCCTTTTTTTATTTTTCAAAAAAGAAAAAAAAAAAAGAAGCCCTAACTCACCAAAAAATAAACAAGCAAAAAAAAAAAACAAAACAAAACAACAACGACCAATTACTTTACATTTTATAAGGAGGTTCACTTTAATGTCTTAATTCAATGATCACCCATTTTGGGAACAGCGTTGACTGGTTGAATAATTTTTAATTTTTGTTCTTTACTTCAAGGGATGGGGAGGGTGGTGATTATTTTGTTGTAACACTTGTTAGACAAGAATTTTTAAAGTCATATTACTGTGCAAATTAAAAGTATCAAATAGGAATACTTGAAACTATGATTTATGGGGTTTCAAAGGTAAATTGGTTGTTATTATCAGACTCCGTTTAGGGTTATTCTGTTCTTACCCCCAGGTTGTTTTGCTAGTTTAACTTCTTGGGCGTGAAGGCTGTAAAAGGAATTATATGAAAGAAGACAGGAAAAGAAGATAGGCGGCCAAGATATCTATTATATTTTGCCTTTATTTCTGGGTTCAACAACCGTTCAGTAGGTGAAGAAATTATTCCTGAATACAAATGAAATGCTTGCGTCTCCCAGACAAGGTGTTAAAATGTGTTAGTCGTTCTTGGGTATATATATATGTCCAAATTTGGTAGTTAAGGCGTTAACTATGTGTTAGACGCTTTTGTAGAGATATGTCTAAATCCGGTGTTTTCAGTTGTAGTTGTTTAGTCCATTATATGGTTTCTTAGTTGTTATTTTGATGAGTCCATTATTTGGTGTTTTTAGTAGTGGGTAAGAGACGGCTGCTACTAGTGGAAAGGTTTGACGGATGTATGATGCGTTCCACCAGTAGCAAGAAAGATTTAGGTGTTGTCACTCTGCTGACCACTGCTGAAATAAGCACAGGATTGTTTCTTTTGCCGAGAGGGTTCCTTTTCTTTGCGCATGCGCTAGGAGTTTCTGCAATTTTTACATTAAAAAAATTGATTTTAATTTTTTTTTCTATCCATTAAAGATTACACGGAAATTAGGAGTAATTACTTAAAACCTCATAAATGTTTGGAAAGAATAAAAAAAGCTAACTTTAGTATTAAGGAAACTAACAAAAACTGACATGCCGTAAAAAGCATCCAACCCAATGCGTAGAAGCGAGTACTCACTTAGTCGTTTGATTGGTTAAATGTCGTCTATTAAAATTTTATATAAACAACGAATTGAAAGAATTTTACTCAATATTTACACCTTTAAAAGGGCTGATTTGTCCACGTAATGTCCTGTTACAAAGTCGTAAACCAATTTCATTGGAAAATCCTCGTTATCCTTTAATATAGTTTGGTTCCAATCCAGAATGACTTCATTAATTTCGATATTTCTCCAATCTATAAGATACCAAAGTTACAATCCATAATAAGGATGAACCAACTCGTTCTTATAAGACCAGAATCAAAGACAATTAGGTAAAAGCAGTCGGTGCTATATCTCAAATCTTGACAAGCAGAATAGCCAAAATATGATATCAACGTTTGAAGTTACAGTCATCATATTCTAAACCTCACCTACAAAGAGATTATAAATACTCAAATTTATACACTTCCACAGCTGCTATACACTCAGGAAGGTTTTTATATAATCCGCCTAATCTATTCAGAGTCTTAACTTAGAACTTTGAACTCATTGTACATTCAAATAGGTGTGCATGTTATGCTGAAACTTTTTTTCTATACGTTGGTTGGGTTTTACGGCATATCAGCCCTTGTAGGTTATTTAATGCCAAATCCTGTTTCTACATATACGTTGAATATATATGATTAAAATTTTTTACCTACAAACTATTTTACTAAATGAACCAGAGCTCATTTGTTTGCACACAGTTAAATGGTTCCAAGTATTGCTATGTAATATTAATAATTCAGTTGAAAAGTCATTTGCTAGCACACAGTTAAATCTTTTCAAGATGGAAAAATTATTAAATAGTTCTATTTGATAGGACTCAAAAGGTACTACCACTCGAGGTTAGAGTGGACCTTGAGTAATAGAAATTGAGGGGTACTCCACATTCCCCAAAGTTTGAGAGTAGAGTCTCACCATCAGATAGTTTAGTGCCATATCAAGGATACATGTTGAGGGGTGTCTTACCATTCTGCAGAGATGGAGTCAGCTCCAGCCGACTGGAATATAAATTCCTGTTTTTGAATAAATATTCATGATTTTCATATCTTGTTTAAAATATAGGTTTTAAACATTAATTACCCAGATGTACCCGACAGGTAATTCACACAACTTTCGTTCTACCCAGTCGGCTGTAGAATACGCCGAATGCCTCTCTGCAGAGGGAGTAAAACCCCACCCCAGTGAGTGTCCTATATATGACACTAAAAATTATCTGATAGTGCAGCTACAGCTTTAAAGTTTTGGGCTTCGTTTGGTTTTATGGCATATTAACCATTTTTTGTTATTTAATGCCAATTCTTGTTTTTACATATATCTCAAATATATGATTTGTACACACAGTTAAACGATCAAGCTGTTCTGTTTTTAACAATTCAATTTAGCATAAGTCATTTGTTTGCCCTTAGTTTAAATGTCAAACAGTTATATTTCATCCAATAGATAGGAACCTATTAGGTGCTACCACTCCGAGTCAGAGTAAACCCGGGAACGATGACAATGAAGGGGTATTCTGCATTTCCAAAAGTTCCAGCATTACTAGACCCTCACCATTAGATTGTTTAATGTCATATCAGACACTCGTTGGGGGTGGGTCTTAACCATTTATGCTGGGAAGCAGTCAGTGTATTATATAGCCCCAGCAAACTGGGATAAGTTTTAGGAGAATAAGGAGTACCCTTTCACTGGCATTACTCCCAAGTCCGCCGAGCCCCGGAGTTTTAGTACCCTCAGTATCCCATCTGTGAGTCAAATAGAACTGTTCAATCATTTATTAAGAATTATTACAATTATCATTTGCTATTTGAAATCAAAACTGTGTTAAAATTATTTACTTAGGATTACTTAACAAATAAGGTTATTAATGTTAAATAGCAATACTTGAAACCATTTAACTCTGCGCAAAAAGTGATATTAATATTAAATTGAATTATTTTCGTTAGATATGAATATTTCAATTCATTTAACAGTGAAAATAAATGAGCTAAGAACACGTTTAAGATAATGTTACTTACAAACAATTTGCTAATAAATATTGTTAGTTGGTGGGTGGTTTTATTAAACGGCGTATCAACCCTTTTCGTTCATTTAACACCGAATTAAGTTTCAAACAATTCAGTTTAGTATAAGTATAGATTTTCTTTATGAATAGTTAAATGTAAAAACAGTTCTATTTCAAACAATTCATTTTAACACAAGTACACAGTTTAGTTCTATTGGACCCAAGGATAGGACCCTATTAGGTGCTACCGTTCCGGGCCAGTGCAGACCTGAGAGCGATGGCAATGAAGGGGTACTAAAGCTCCAGCAGTACTGCTACCTCACCATCAAATTGTTTAGTGTTATATCCAGTATACTCGTTGCAGGGGGTGGGGGTTCTTACCTCTTTCCAGGGACGCAGTTGATGTATTCTACAGCCCTATTCGACTGGGCAAGCAAAGAAATATAGGCAGGTTTTAGCGTTAAATAACCCACAAAGGTGCACGTGGTGTAATTGTTATCGTCATAGGAAATGGACACGGCGACACGAGTTCAAATCCTGGACGAGACTGATTGCATTTCACATAGCACTAATACCTTTGGGAAAGGTATGAATCCAATTATTCTCCCTCCAGCTATGGGTAAATAGTAGGGCAGACTTAGTTCTTCAGCCTTGGAGAGGCAACCAGTCTAGGAGAAGGAAAACTCTGAATTGAAACCTGTTAAACACCGCTTAAAAATTGACCTTGTGTCATATCCTGCCCGAGCGGAGGGGTTGGTAAATATAAATAACCCACAAAGGTTGACAGTCCATAAACACAAACCGCTCGACCAATACTCATTGGAAAATGAGATATCGACTTTTGAAAGTCAAAAGAAAGAAGCTTTAGTGATACGCAACTGTTGTTTTGCCTCTTGTAACATTCGTTCATTTTGATGTATAGTTCGTATTTTCTCCAATCGACAAAATGCACTGAATGGTTATAGCTTTCAGAAGATGGTTCTAACCTTCTTCAGCGAGAGATTTATGTGTTTGCCCCTGATACCAAAACTATAGTCATTTTAGGCAAAATGGAATCTTTTGAAAGTCTTATTCCAAAGGAATAAGACTTTTGGCGTCTACCGAAGATATACTGATCGAAATAAAGGAGAATAGCTACTCCGCAGTATTACCAAAATATTCTAAATTCAAAAGAATGATACACTTATTAACAAACCGTGTCGTCAGGTTTAGAATGCACTCACTGTATCGTCTGAAGAGGAGGATGGTTTGGTTTGGTTTAATGGTATATCAACCATTGTAGATTATTTAATGCTGAATCCATTTTTATTCCTATAAGCAATTCCATTTTAAACAACCCAGTTTACCTTAAGTACACAGTTTAATTTTGAAAACGGTTCTATTTAAAGCAATTCAGGTTAGCATAAGTACACACTTCTATAAGACCCATAAATAGCACCATATCAGGTGCTACCACTCCTGGCCAGAGTAGACCTGGGAGCAATGGTAATGAAGAGATACTTCGCATTCCCCAAAGTTCCAACATTACTAGAGCCTGACCATCAGATAATTTAGTGTCATACTAAGGATACTCGTAGGGGAAGTTTCACCTTCTGCAGAAATGTAGTTGGTGTATTTTACAGCCCCAGCCGACTGGCTTCCTTGGAGAAGAGTGACTCCCACGACCAGAAAGGGTGTCCAGGGTATAATACAATAAAATGTATCTGGTGGTGAGGCTCCAGTTCTATTCTTGGGAGTGTATCGAACCTCCTCGTTGTCATTATTCCCAGATCTTGGACTCGGATGGGTAGTACCTGTCAAGGTGCCAACCATGAATCAAATAGATCTGTTTAGAATTATGCGTATATGTTACGTAGACAAGTAATTCGGCTTTTATCTATGAATTTTCTCCGCACTTAAAAAAATACGAGGAAGCAGAATATAAACAGTTAATTTAAACTAGTAATTGTATTTGTTACTTCTATAAAACAGCATCTTCAAATGGACCTTTTTCCTTCAATTTAAAGATATTACCAACACCCCGCCCTCGCAAAAAACCCACTGTTTTTCCAACTTATAAAAAAGCCTCAGCATTGTTGCAGACTTCTTCGTCAAGGACGGGATGCAACACAAGTTAGCCCAAATATTTACCTCTTACTAGCTGAGAAAGAAGGGGTGGATTCATGCATTTCCCAAGAGTATTAGGACAAAGTGAAGCACAAAAAAAACAAAAAAAAAAACTGCGTCCAGGATTTGAATCATAAGTGATGTGCTCCTATGGACCCCCACATATGGCCGGGCAAAAGCAGGATGACCAGCTTGAACATACATACAGCAGCTATGTGAGGATACGGGATGTAGCCCTGAAGACTTTCCAGAGGCGATGAACGATAGGGAGAAGTGGCGAGAGAGGGTCAGGGATATCTGTGTTGGCGGCACGACATGATGATGATGATGATGATACCGACACCATGCAAGATTTCACTTCACGGAGATCGTTCGTTCGGTCAGAACACTTTCTACTTATAATTAATTTGTATTAAACCAATTTCATATATATGGAGCTAATGAAAGTTTTATCACGGTAGTGGTTAATTATTTACATTGTCGGGAAATTCTGAGGTTTGGTAACTGACTCCTTTTCTTCTTACCCCATTCTCTTATATTATTTTGTTTGTCGAAGCTTTAAAAGGAATTAAAGACGGAACGAAAAGACAAGGATACCTTTAAGACTCAAATTTTATTTTGGGGTTTACGACTATTCTGTGGTGTGGAATGTTTTACCCGAACCAGTAGAAATAGTCGATTTCCCCAGACAAGGCGTTTGAAGAAAATAAGGAAATTATGTTTTGCAGATTATTAGTTGAAGGTCTGTTAGACAAAAGCTGCTACGAGTAGGAGACAAAACGCGCTGGTAAGTTCGGGAATATGCATGCACGAGTTCTCCTTACTCGGAGCAGTGAGAAAAAGGTCCGTTTAGTCAAGGCGTCTCGAGCTAACTTAGTGAGAGTTTCGTCTTTGGCTCCAGGAAGCCCCTCTTTGAGACATGCACTGATTTCGTTTCTTATCAAAGGCCTCATGGGAAACTTTCTATTTTTTGAATTTCTTTGAATTCCCATATGAGAGAGAGAGAGAGAGAGAGAGAGAGAGAGAGAGAGAGAGAGAGAGAGAGAGAAGCAGCATTGACTTTTCGATCGGACGAACTTAGGAAGGTTCCATATGTTTTGCACCCCTGAGTACTTTCGACCCCAGCTGGAGTCATCTTCGTTGGAGCGAATAATGAAATGACGAGTCAAATATATTTATATAAAGAGTAGGAGGAAGAACTAATGGGAGGGGAAATTACAGAAGAAAAAATATTATTAGAGTTAAGAGAAAGAATTGGTTCCAGTTGAGTTGGAAAGTACTTGGGAAACATACGGCGCCTTCCTAAATTCATTACATCAAAAAGTCAAACGATTCATATGAAGACTTGAACAGATCAAAGAGAGGATAGGCAGACAAGAAGTGACTGTCCTCGCCCCAATACGTGTGTTTGTATGGGAACAAATGAGAATAGAAAAAATGGTTTTAAAATGTGTGGTAAATCAAAAAGTGCTCAAATGCTGGTCAGTAGAGCAGGATTAAACCTAAGCAGAATTAAAATATCACCTCTCATAATAGTCTCGTTATTCAAAATTTCTTGTATCAATTAAAATGCGATCATCAGGTGAAACTTAGTAAATAGCCGATGAAATAAATTACAAATACAAATCACAGTGTAAGGGATAACTGTAGTGCGCAAGAGCGGAAATAAAGACGTAAATTGAATGGGGACAAAAAGAAAAACTACTAAAACCTTTCATTATACTGGATATTTTCGTATTCGTATTACAATTTGAAGTAATCTTCGTTATTAGTATTACAACTTAAATTTTTTGGTTTTATAGATTTACTGCAATATTAATAAAATATTCAGGATAAATGGAAGGGTTTTTATTCTTCCTTTCTCTGTCCTGTCAGCAGTGGCTGTAGAGGAATAAGACCCCCCACCACCACAACGAGTGTCCTGTATATGACACTTAACCATTTGATGTTGAGGCTCCAGTTTTAGAGCATTGGGAAATGTGGAGGACCCCTTCATTGTTGTTATTCCCACTCTGACCTGGAGTGGCAGTATCTGTTAAGGTATCATCTATGGGTCATACAGAACTATCTAATAATATACTATATTGGAAACGATTGAACTGTGTTCAAATAATAAATGGCAATACTTGAAACCATGTAACTGTGTGCAAGCAAATGATTAATATTGAATAGTATTGTTAGTGTTGGATAACAATACAATAATCCATTGAACTGTATGCAAAAACATGAGCTGTGTCGTTTAAAAAAAACTTTGCTTACAAATACTTTACTAAAAATCATATACGTATAAGCAAGATTGGGCATTAAGTAACCATCAAGGGTTGATATGCTATTAAAATAATCTAACCTTTCTCTACTTCTTTATCCTCTTTATTTTATACTTTACAATCATCTATTGCATTGTGCAGGGACTAATCTGTATGCATATTGTGATTTACTTAGATTTTTGCTTAGATCTCGCACAAGGCCTCCGAAAGAATACGTAATGAGACTCGAACTGACTCGTAAAGGTTTGCTAGTCCAGCATCCTAACCATTTGAACATCCGATGTACCGCAATGAAATGGTTTGCATGCGAGACTAGCAAACCTTCACGAGTGAGTTCGTATTGTATATTGACCTACGACCCGGCCGGGCTGTCAAAATAGGAAATGCACCTTTGTAAATAACAGGTGCATCCGGTCGATCAGGATATTATAACCTTGACCGTGGATGGGTTGAATGAGTGCAATTTGTGACGCCCACAAGATGGTAGATGTTGAACTATTATATAACTCGGTGAAGACAGGAAGTCAGTAAGTTTGGAGACCAGACCCGTTGGTGACAAGATGCGGTAGAGAAAGCCAGCACCAAGCAGAGTGGGCCCCCAGGCTTCCGGTTGAGCAGCCCAGGAAAACGTGAAAGAAACGCGGTTATGGCCAATAGAGTGAGGGTCAATATGCTGCAGTTCTGTTCGGTCTCCAACTCCCTCTCACACACAACCCTTTCAAATAAAGTGAGAGGTATATTTTTCTAAGAACTGTGTCGCTCGTCTTCATTGTGTCGTTGTGTTCTGCATGCATATGTAGATGTATATGTATTATGTGTTGTCGTTTGTTTGGCCCGAGCGATATACAACATTCGATTCCCATTGGGTGCCACATTTTTACGGCCTTGTTCCACATCTAAGCAAAAAGCTTAGTAAATTACAACGACATTAGAGGCGCCCACACCTGGTCTAAAGTTGTAATTTACAATTTTTTTTGCTTTGATGTAGCTCAATGCCGAATGAATTGGGCACCCACGGAGATTCGAACTGACTGGCGAAGGTTTGCTACTCTAGCTTGCTAACCATTACAACACCCGATGTGTCCATACTTTGTATGGATAATTAATTTCATCATGCGTTTCTTCCTGTTTATTACTATTATAATTATGATTGATTCCAAATTGATACACGAAACTTAGCCATAAGATTATTATAAAAAGACTTTTATATTACATATCATATGAATAAAAGGAAAAAAATAGTTGAACGACATTGTCACAAAACTTAACTTATGTAAGTCGAACTATTCCAATCAGAAAATACACATTCAGCAAATAATTTGAAACAATATCCTAAAGATGTCTGACGAAGTTTTGGTTTGGTTTCAAGCAACATCAACAATTGCTGGTTATTTAATACCAAATCCTGTTTTTACATATATATTACTATGATTTGTAAACACATTTTGTTGATACGCACAAATGTTCAAAGAGTTCTATTTCTAACAATTCAATTTAGTATTTGTCAACAAAGATAAATGGTTCCAAGTATTGCTATGTGTAACAATTCAATTGAACATCTGTTATTTGTTTACACACGGTTTAATGAATAGTTTTATTGCAAGCAATTCAATTAAGCATGTCATTTGTTTGCAAAGAGTTCTATTTGACTCGTACTGCCACTCCAGGTCAGAGTGGACTTAGGAGCGCTGGCAATGAAGGGTTATTTTGCATTTCCAAATGCTCAAGCATATTGTCATATCCAGGACACTCATTGGGGGAGGGATCTAATTCACCTAAGTACTATGCAGGCTCATCACTGCCTCGCTTCTTATTTACTAATCTTTGGGATCTAGTTCATCTAAGTACTATGCAGGCTCATCACTGCCTCGCCTCTTATTTACAAATCTTTGCTTTTTCTACAACACAGTCGATTGGGGCTGTAGAATACATAGACTGCATCTCTGTAGAAGGGTAAGACCTCCAACGAGTGTTCTGAGCAGATTATATACTAAGATAAGCTAATTAATCATTAGCAATATTTTAGTTAGAAGAAACACACTATATGCTTGTTGTTGCTCTGAAGACTAAAAATGAAAATGTACCAAAGTCTTCATTTCTTAATAATCAAAGTACCAATATAAGCACACACCTGGAAACAATTTAATACTTTACAAAGCATTTTTTACTCAGATGTGGCACAAGGCCGTATGAATGAGATATCTAATGAGAATCTAAATCGCTTGTGAAGGTTTGCTATTCTAGCTTGCTAACCATTACAACACCCGAGGCGCACTGGAGACATTTTTTAGTGAGATTTTTGGTTTACGTCGCAACAGATAATTAATTCTATTGTGATGATTAAACCAAGTCATGTGATCTTTCCAATCTTTTGACAACCTCATTTCCAGCAATGGTGGGAAGTGATTCAGAAGTCTCATTTCCGAATTCTTCCTCTTAAATCTAATGGCTGATAAACTTTTCAGAGTCCTTCAATGAGCTATAAAATAACACCACCTGGATAATTTCGAGCCTATTCAACTCTTTTAGTCAAACCGAAGCAGTTAAGTGTTAAGCGAATAGTTGTTATTGCTTATTACGAGTATTTCTTTAGCAATATTATAATTAATAAACAATATTAAGTATCATTAGTAGTAATTTTACAAAGCATTCTGATATGGCACAAGGCCGTATGAACGGGGCATCCAATAAGAACCGTGAAGGCTTGCTTGTCTAGCCACACTGAAGAGTTCTGATAGAACGAAACAGTCTGTAGATGACTATATATATATATATATATATATATATATATATATATATGTATGTATGTTTATTTCCGTTTGTATGTGTGTACGGTTCATGTTTTTTCTAACTTAGGTTTCAATTTATCTATACAATTTCTTTCCTTTATTTGAAGTAGCGTGTAGTCGTTGTTTTGATAAATTAGCATAATATTAAATTTTCCTCTGCTACATTGGTATATGTGTTTCGAAACATTTAATTTTCTGTTTTCTTCTAGTTTGATATTACTCTTGTGAAGTGATGTCCTTGTATTGAGTGCCTGTGTTGACCCTATGTATATTTCTTTGCATTCGTTACATTCAATTATGTATACTACGTCTTTTTTTAGTTGCAACTTAAGTTTTTATTTATTTTGTATTTCAGGTTTTTTAAAGGTATAGGATTTACCTTCTACAATTATATCACATCGTTTAGTTTTGCATTTGGTAAGTCCTTGTGTTGTGTTTTTTCCGAATGTAGAAGAGGGGAGTATTCTTTTCATATTTTTGGATTGTCTCTAGCTTTTAATTATTTTTGTTGTATCTAGTATTTCTTTGATTTTGTCTTTGTTTTCAATTTCTTCCAGATTTTTCATTATTTCTGTGAATAGTTCTGGATTATTTTCGTTGTAGGTTGTGACGTATGCTAGGGGTTTTTCGATGTTGTGTTTTTCGGGTTCCTTAATTCTCTTTGGGATATATATATATATATATATATATATATATATATATATATGATTACAAATCCAGCCTTCAAAAACAAGTGGAATTGAAGCCGCATTTACCAAGTGATGAATGAATGAAACGTTAATTTTTCTTCAAAATAGTCCTCTTGACATTCAAAACACTTGCTTCAACGAGTTTTCACTCGATTGAACCATCTCTGAAACTTCTGCTTTAATATGTTGACAAAGTTGCGTTATTCGATATATTCTAATTTCCTCCATTTCCTCAGATCTTTGCGAGAAGTTAAAATTTCAGTTTAAGAAACAGTTTCACGGAACTAGGACTAGTGAGGACTAGCAGAAACTTTTCTTCGAAAGTATAAATTCAGATTTCAGAACTATTTTTTTCTAAATGGCATGAATTCGTCAAGACTTTGGGATATCATTAATTAGTTAAAAGTTTATTCAAATTAAAGTTTAATATTCATTCTAAATGTTTCCACCTGTTTCCAATAATCTCAAAAACCAAATTTTTAGAGAATAAACGTGAAGGAATTATTTTTAATAAATGGTTGCTGATTCCCTCAGACGTTCACATCAATGTTTAATTTGCTTCTCACGACCCTACATTGAGCCCTAGGATTCAGGCAAGTATTCATCGTACTCACCCCCCGCCAAAAAAATTAAGTAATATAAGTAACCTGATGCCTGGTGAACCCTTTGGTTTTATGGCATATCAACCAATGTAGGTAATTCAATGATAAATCCATTTTTATACAAATTAGCAGTTCTATTTCAAACAATTTAGTTTAGCATAAGTAGTTTTTTTTGTTTACACAGAGTTAAATATAAAAACAGTTTTATCTCAAGCAATTCAGTTTAGCATAAGCACGTAGATTAGTTCTATTTGAGCCATAAATATGACCCTATCAGGTGCTAGTAGACCTGGGAGCAATGGTAATAAAGAGGTACTCAGCATTCCCCGAAGCTCCAACATTACTGGAACCTCACCATCAGATTGCTTAGTGTCATATCCAGGACATTTGTTGGGGGAGGCTTTTACCCCTCTGCAGAGAAGCAGTCGGTGTATTCGACTGGGCCAGATTGGTGAATTACTACAGTGCCTTCTGACTTACGGTTAAGTTATGCTGAAAACCAGTTCTAGTTCGATAACTGAAGTCGCGGTAAAACTATTCAATACTCAGAAGATGGTTGACCACAGCAGGTAATATAAGCAACTGGACGCCTGTGTATCATATCTGAACAGGGCTTAGTAAGTAACATTAGCCGAAAATGGCCTTCAAAAAAACAAGCCGAACTTGAATAAAAAAAAATCTAACGTCTTGAAAATTGCCTCATGCAAAAAACAAGCAAAACACACACACACACACACACACACACACACACACACACACACACACACAGAGCATTAAGTTTTTATTTCAACTTAATACAAATTCCCTTATCCCTGACCACGAGACTTTCACGCCAATGTTTGATTTGCTTCTCACGACCATCGGGCGATCTTTTTCACTTTGATAAGACAGTTCTTACGATAATCAGTGTCCCCAATGCCACATTGGGCACTGGGATTCAGGCAAGTATTCATTGCAGATAAAACATTCAAAGCAAAGGTTAAGCGCTACTGGCTCGCTAAAATAAAAATAAGCCACACACAAGATCAGTCAAACATTCCCGTTTCATTTGGATAAAGAAAAGATTAATAAAGTAACAGAAACATTTGAATAATTCACCAGTCTTTTTATCACATCACTGACAGTTCATTAAGATATCTAATTATCTGCGGACGTGTCCAGTCATGATAAATGTCTTATACATTAAAAGAAAGTAGAGTAAAAATAGTCTAAACTCTAATAAAAGCACGGGTCATTGTAAGTTCAGCTAATGACAGGTCATACAATTAGAGTTAATAATTTCCGTGTTTTAGCCAGAAATAAATCGACTTTCTCCATTCTTTGTAAGGCTTTCTTAAAAGAAAAAATATTTCGAAAATAACTTTGTGGACGGATTGTGTCAAAGTGAAAAAAAAAAGGAAGCAGAGATATTGGATATCTATGACTTGCATATTATTCAAAATTATCGTAGGGAAAGTTTAGCATGAGAATTACAGTCGTGGTGGTGGTGGGGTCACCGTAAAAAATGTCTGTATTTTCACATAGACTACCAGAACCAGGAAGCACAATAACACATTCGGATAGAACCACGTTATCAACAGCAAAACATATCTCAATCACCATCATTAGCAATGCATTTTCGCGAGCAATGAACAAGAGCTCCATGCGACACGTTGTTCCGAAAGAGATTGAAATTTTTTTTCATTCCACAATGTCAAGGAGTAGAGGTAGAATCTTTTTGTTAAATACCGATTATTCTCTCGTCAAAAAAATGTCAAGGAGTAGAGGTTGAGCCTTTCTATCAATAACCAATGAAAATAAAACAACAACTTTGTATCAATCTGGCAAAATGGAGTCTGACATGAACGCAGAGGTGTGTCAATGAATTTATTCGTGCAGAAAAAAATCATTTATTGATGTTCATCAACGAATGGTGAACATTTATGGAAACCAAACTCTCTATGTGAGCAAATTTAGACGTTGGTTTGAAATTGAACTATTTTTCTTGTAACATCAGTTGATAAATATTACATTTTATGCTCACCAAAACTATGTTGTATATTGACCTCCGACCCGGCCGAGCTGTCAAAATAGGAATTTCACCGGTGTAAATAACAGGTGCATCCGGTCGAGGAATATCAGAATATAACCTTGACCGTGGACGGGTTGAATGAGTGCGATTTGTGACGCCCACAACAAGAAGGTGGTTGTTGGACTATTATATAACTCGGTGCACAGGAAGTTCAACCAGTTGGGGATCAGACGAGTTGGAGAGAGATGCATTAGAGAAAACCAGCACCCAGAGAGGCTGGGCCCCCAGGCTCCCGGTTTAGCAAAGAAACGCTATTATGGCCAGAAGAGTGGTGGTCAATATGTTGCAGTTCTGTTCAGTCTCCAACTCCCTCTCACACACAACCCTTTCAAATAAAGTGAGAGGTATATTTTTCTAAAGAACTGTGTCGCTCGTCTTTATTGTGTCGTCGTTATGATTCTGCATGCATCTGCATATGAGTATGCAACAACTAGAGAGCTAAGTCTACTAGTGTTTTCTTCAACGTTTAAAATGACATCAGTTTAATTTGCCTTTCACACTCAGAAAAAGCTAAGTAGATACATAAAAGTGAAGTGTCGAAGGCGACCAAAAGGCTCCCTTTTCAAGAGCTACTACACCGAGGTGTCGGGGAGGGCGCCCCTCCTTTCCCTGGATTGCTCCAATTTACCCTTGATGCGTACCTTATATCGCTGAGTGTTAAGCAAGGAGGTATCAAGTACCATTTTAAAAGTCTTTGGTATGAAATGACCTGGGTTTGAACCATGGTCTCCCGGACCATTGGCGAACACTCTACCCACTTGGCCAATCAACTGATGTTACACTATGGGGTGCAGCATTTTAGGATATAACGATCTTCCGAGGGGAGGGAGAAGTTTAGATTATTTCTAGACAACACCCAGTTAGGAAAACAGGTGTTCTGATTTTTTTGAGAGGTCAGTTCAAGCAGATCGGTAACAAATGTTTTAAGAAGTTGTTGACAATCTGAAAAAGCTACTGTTCTTATTTCTTTATGGTCTACAGATAAATACTACGATTAGAAAATGAAATCCGTTTCTCGAGTTCAAATCTTGGACGAGTCTGTTTGCCTTTCATTTCGCGCTAGTGCTTTTCTTTATTATGGATAAGGCAACCAGTTTAGGAGAAGGAAAACTATTCAAACCAGTTGTACTCTTCTTTAAAATAGCAGGGTAGAGGCTGTCATGCCTTATAGGACCGCAATGTCAAGCATATACATCCTGAGTTATAATCGAGGAAACAGAGTTGAGAGGGGTTCTTACTAAGGGAGGGAAATCGCTTTTGGGAAAAAAGAAAAGAAAACATGTTTTGATTGTCTAATTCTCCACCAGAAATTATGAAATACCGAAATATTCGGTTAAGAAAAAAAATAATTTGTCATAAAATAAACAAAAACCTAAAACAATTGTGTTATTACATATGAACGATGCTGTACGTGACTCAATCGATGTCAATTTGATGGAATATGTACACAATGTCACAAATTTAAGCAGTAAAATTCTGAGACAAATCATTGCCGGTTTCTGTTTTTAAACATAGTGGAATCTCTCTCCCTCTCTCTCTCACACACACACATACCTTCAAACGAATTGAGCACTCTGGTATCCGGTAAGGTATAAAATGTAAACAATCGAACGCTACAACTTAATACCTTATAATTCCTTAGCTGACGTGGTACGCTTGTTGGCAGAGCGGTCTGATACTAAGTCTAACGTAATGTTGGGCGGGTTTCGACCCCAGCTTCAAGCATCCTACGTGTCTAGCCAAACTGAAGAGTTGTGATACAACGAAACAGTCTGTGGATGACAATATATGTGCTCCCCTATGAGGGTTGAGCACTCTGGCGAAGGAATTTTCGCCTGCCGCTCGCATAATGCAAATCTCTTCGAACGAATTGAGCACTCTGGTATCCAGTAAGGTATAAAATGTAGACGAACGAACGCTATTGCTTAATACCTTATAATTCCTTAGCTAACGTGGTACGCCTGTTGGCCGAGCGGTCTGATACTAAGTCTAACGTAAAGTTGAGCAGCTTTCGATCCCAGCTTCAAGCGTCCTACTTGTCTAGCCACACTGAAGAGTTGTGATACAACGAAACTGTCTGTGGATGACAATATATACTGAACGAAAAAATCAAACAAGTTTTCAATCACAAAAAGAAAAAGAAAAAAAAAAAAAGTAAACGGAAAATTTTAAGAATTTGATTTGAAAAGTATTGCCCTATGTAAATAAATTTACTTATCTTATTTTGATAACAATCTAATCAACATTTTAGGTGGGTGGTTAGATTTCCTGTCAGTATTACATAGTCGATTCCAGAGAAGATTGATGTTATCGTAGCCGAGATTAATTATAAAAGTCTATCTACAAAACAATCGCTTGTTTTTTTTTTTTGTTTTATCGTTTTTAAAAAGCCTAAAATAGTGCATTTCTAACCAGCCCAAGTAAACAGTATTTGATCCTGCATAAAAGGAAAATAATTCGAATACTAATTTTCAAGGCAAGATCACTTTCTCCTCATAAAAGTCTGTGTTTCACCAATTTATTTCTAATTTTTATTTTATCCAGTTTTTGTACCAGAGTGATTGATTTTAACGGTATTTCAATCTGTCTTGGGTTATTTCATGCCTAGAAGTAAGGGAATCGCGTTTATTGTATGTTTATATTTACATTTATGTAGCAGTTTTTCAAGAGTTTTGTTTTTGGATATCTAGTATTTCTATCTCATACATTGGCACGTAGTACTATAGTTTCAAGTATTGCTATCAAATACAAATAATTTACATACAATTACATGGTTTAAAGTAGTTATTTCTATTTGATTATAACCATTTGTTTGCACACAGTTATATAGTTTCAAGTAATTGATGATAATCCGTTGTAAACAATTATAGTAAGTTGGCAACCGTAGTTGAGGGTGACCTGAAGGCTCCCTTTTCGATAGCTACAACAACAAGGTGTAGAAGAGGGCGCTACTCCTTTCCCAGGATTGACCCACTTTACTCTTGATCTGTACCTTATAATGCTGAGTGTTAAGCAAGGAGACATCAAGTACCATTTTTTAGTCTTTGGTATGACTCGACCTGGGATTGAAGCCACGTCTCTCGGGCCACTGGCAAACACTCAATTATACCAATGTCCGGTTTATAGAGTATGTTAACGATTCTTAGCTTGGTTTTATGGTATATCAACCGTCTTTGGTTACTTAATGCAAAATACATATATACTGAATATATGATTTGTAAACATATTTCGTAGGCAAACATTATTAAATGATCTAACAGTTCTATTTCTAACAATTCAATTTAGCCTAAATTGTTTGTTTGCATACAGCTTAAAAGTTAAACAGTTCTGTTTGACCACGAGATAGGACCCTTTCAGGTGCTACCACTCTGGGTCAGAGTGAACATGGGAGCGGTAGCAATGAAGGGATAATACGCATTCCCCAAAGCTTCAGCATTACTGGAGCCACGCCAGCGGATTGTTTAATATTATATCCAGGACACTCGTTGGGTGTGTATGTTGGAGGAGGGTCTTACACCCCCACAGAGATTCTACAGCCCCAGCCGACTGGTCTCAGTATTTTTAGAACAAACAATTAAACGTTTTATGATATCAAGTATTCCGAATACAAATAATTTTCACACAGTTGAATGGTTTCAAGTATTCCTATCTAGTACTAATAATTTACACACAATTAGGATTTCAAGTAATTGTATTTAATTATAATCATTAGTTTGTACAGTTATATAGCTCCAGTTAACTAATAAAATCCTTAGTAGATAATTATGACTTCAAGTTGCTATTCTTAATACAAACCGATTGTATATAATGCAAACTTATTGTATATAATATCAAGTAATCTTATCGTATATAATATCAAGTGATCTTATCTTATATAATATCAAGTAATCTTATCGAAAAAATCTGAAACAATTATCTGGGACCCATGGATAAAACCCTAACAAGTACCATCACTCTGGGTCAGAGTGGACCTGGGAGTAATGGCAATGAAGGGGTACTCGACACACCCCAGATTTTCCGAACTGGAGACTCATCGTCAGAAGCAATATAGTGTCATACTTAGAACAATTCTTTTTTGGGGATTGGTTGGTTGGGTTTTATGGCATATCAACCTTTGTAGGTTATTCAATGCCAAATCCTGATTTTATACATAATTTGTTAACGCAAATTTTCTAGATTACATTTTTAAATGAGCTCATTGGTTTGCACACAGTAAAATGGTTCCAAGTATTGTTATTTAACACAAATAATTCAATTTAATCGTATTCATTCATTTATTTGCACACAGTTAAATGGTTAAAAGTATTACTATTTAACACTAACAATTCTATTCAACCATATTCATTCATTTATTTACACACAGTTAAATGGTTTTAAAAAATTGCTATTTAACACTAACAATTCTATTCAACCGTATTCATTCATTTATTCATTTGCTCACAGTTAAATGGTTCCAAGTATGACTAAGTAATACCAATTATTCAGTTTTTGCACACAGTTGAATGGTTACTAGTATTGCTATTTAACACTTATAATTCTATTCAATCATATTCATTCATTAATTTGCACACTGTTAAATGGTTACAAGTATTGCTATTTAACATTAATAATTCTATTCAATGATGTTCATTCATTCATTTGCACACAGTCAAATGGTCCTAAGTATTACAATTTAATACCAATAACTTAATTTTAGCACACTTAAACGGTTTAGAGTATTCCACATTAATAGTTTTATTTACCCACAGTGAAATGATTCTATGTAATGCTATATAGCACTAACAATTCAATATAAGACATGTGTTTGCACACAGTTAAATCTATTTGACCTATTGAAGGAAATCCTATCAAATACTTCAACTTCGGGTCAGAGTGGATCCAGGAGTCATCGCATTGAAAGGGTACTCAACATTCCCCAAATATACTGGTCTGGAGCCTCACCATCAGATGGTTTTTTGTCATATCTCGGTCACTTTTTTGGGGAGTCTTACCCCTCTGCAGGGGATGCTGTCAGTATATTCTAAGCCCTGCCAACAGAATAGATTATGTATAGTCATATATATATATATATATATATATATATATATATATAATCCAAGGAAAAAATCCAGTGGGTAGGAGTAACCAACTTGAGTACTCAATGTCAACTGCTATCGACGCATGATTAATTTGGGATTAAGAATACATCAAACTCAACGTGCAGAGCCAGGTTATTTTTTATAAAAAGAAAAAAAAATCAATTCTTTCGTGTAATTGTAAATTTATTTCAGGTCTATTATGACCCTCTTCAGATGTTATCATAGACCTGAAATAAATTATAATGACACCAACGAATTCTTAGTGATTATATATATATATATATATATATATTTGAAGTATGTGTAGTTAGGCAGCAGTCGTTCATTTAGGCGTGTTTCATTAAATAGTAAGGACACATTTTGTGTGTATAATTTAATTAAGATCCTTTCGAGTTTCCTGATAAGTGTCTTGGTTTCCGGTTGGAATTGGTGAAGGAATTTACAAAAATTGTCCTGCGCGCTTTCGGGACCCTTCATATGACATCATCAGTGGTTGCTTGCATGTATAAAAAGTGTTGTCTTTTAAATGAGTTGTGAAAGTCTTTTTGGTTTTTACAACATAAAAATTATAATATTGGATAAAACTGAGTTCCCGATGAATTTAAAAAACAGAACGCTATCAACGGAAATAGAATACTATCCAGAAATACCGAGTATTAAAAAAAGAAAAAAATTCTTAAGGCATTTCAAAACATTGTCGCTAATTTCAAAATTAATTCCGTTAATTTTAGGTTTTTTGTTTTTATATGTAGGGCTTCTAGGATCCGTAGTCGTAGCTTATCAATTTTGTGTGCGATTATAGTGGTGTTTTCAACGAGAATTTTTCGAAACTTGGATTTGGGAATAGAATGGATTTTAAGATGTAAGGCTATGAAGCTAGAGTCATTAAGGTGCATTGTAAGTCGTCTAGAAAGATTTGTAGTGGTGAGACCAACATACGCTCTATTTTCTTTGGAGACACAGTCTCCCCAGGGACATTTGAACATATATAAAATCCAACTAGTTATGTTTTCCGTTAGATAAATGCGAGTAGCAATGGAGGCCATTCAGGAAAAAGAAAGAAAAAAAAAAGATCAATATTACGTAATGTCATTTATATCCAAAAACTAATTCTGTTTTCAGTATATTAAAACAATGTGCAACGAATGAAAAATTGGATCTTGGCTGATGAATTAAAAGGTTGAATTATTTTACTTACTCAAATTGTTGGTGTGGTTCTTCAATGATAGAATTGTTTTCTTTTTCATGCAGTTAAAAATGTTTTTGTCTCCACAGAACAAAACTATTACGCTGAGAAGAATAAAAACGCTAAAGATGCACACGATGATGGCCAATAAAAGTATCCAATTCAAAGCAGTTTTCGTTGCAGACTTCACTGGAAATTTTAAAAATGAAAAAAAAAAAAAAAATCATTAATTCTTATCACGTTCCAAAAAATTGGTGGAGTCAAAATTGTACGGACAGTCATTCAGTGATTTGTAAGATATAGCAATATCAAATTACGTTTAAAATTGACCACTTAAACTTTTAATGGCAAGATTTTGCCATGAAGCAAATAAAAGAAAAAAGGCATTAATAAATTATGTATTTTTAAAAGTCTATAATCAATCATTCTCTTTGCCCAAATTAAACGAGTTGAGTGACTCATCATTTAATAGTTAAAATGGTTATCATACTGGAACTAAAATTTCCAATTTCGAAACAGTCTTTTCGGACTTCTCACAAGTTCCACGAAACGTATTTCGTAGTATTTCTCAGATCACTAGTATTGTCTACAAAAAAACTTTTCAGCTCTGAGGTCAAAAGACAATCTTAAGAACATAGACAGGATCGTGATGTAGGATAAGAAAAACACGCGTTTTTTTTTTCAGATTTACTGTAACTCCAAAACATAGAAACCGAAGGAAGGCCACAGGATACACAACCACAATGATGAGTCTCTATTAAAAACATCGAAAAGCAACATCAGGATAGTAAACTAAACCAACCTCATTTCAATGATTAATTTTCCCATAATAAAAAAAAAATGGACTTACATATTTTTTATTGTGTTTCTTTTGCTCACGATTTGCAAGTGAAGAAAGAAGAACCAAGGTTCAGTCATTGATAAGGAACCCCACAAAAAACAAACCAAACAAAAAAAAAAAAACCCAAACAAACAAAACTAAACAAAAAAAACCCTGTAAAATTCGATAATCATTTACCTCTTCTGCTGTCTGACCTTCTCTCTCTACATATATCATCATCGTCCTCATGTCGTGCCGCTAGCACGGATATCCCTGACCCTCTCTTGCCACTTCTCCCTATCGTTCATCGCCTCTGGCAGGTCTTCAGGGCTACATCCCGTATCCTCACATAGTTGCTGAATTATGTGCGAGCTGGTCATCCTGCTTTTGCCTGGCCATATGTGGTGGTCCATAGGAGTACATCACTTATGAGCTCGTCCTGCTTCTCCAGCAGTGTCCTGCATGTCTGGCTCCTCTAACTTGGATAGTTTTCGTGATGGGAGGCAGGTGGCCGTATTGTTGGTGCCTTGTGGGGTGTTGCCGCCAAGACTTGTTCAGTATTGCTCACAGCATTCTTGTGTAATTGCCGTCCGGCTTCTTCTCCAGCCGTTTAGTTAGCGTCCAAGTAGTGCATCCATACAGCAGTATCGATACGACCGCTGCCTGGAAGAAACTGCGTTTTATTTTATCGGTTAGGTCTGATTTCCATATGATCGATGAAGCAAAGTTGGTGACTGTAGTCAGGGGTGACCCAAAGGCTCCATTTTCAATAGCTTCTACACCAATATGTTGGAAAGGGTACTACTCCAATGCCTGGATTGCTCCACTTTACCCTTGATACGTACCTTACAATGCTGACTGTTAAGCAAGTAGGTATCAAGTACCATTTTTGAGTCTTTGGTATGACTCAACCTAGAATTGAACCCTGTTCTCCTGGCAAACACTGAACTCATTAGACCAATGGACCGGCCCTTGGCAAGCTCCAAAAGTAATGTCTATTTTGAGACTACACCACTAATATCTAATATTGTTTATTAGTCACTATATTTCGAAAGAAAGTCTGGTAATAAGCAATAACTATACGTTTAACACTTAACTGTTTCGGCTTGACTGAAAGAGTAGAATAGGCTCGAAATTATCTTTCACTTTATTCGGGTAGTGTTATTTTATGGCTCATTGAAGTAGGACTCTGAAAAGTTTATCATCCATTAGATTTAAGGGAAAGAATTTAGAAATGAGACTTTTAAAGCGCTTCCCATCATTCTTAGAAATGATAATGTCAGCCAACCAACCACATTCAATGAATCATTTCCAATAATAATAAAAAGAGTGGACGTAGTTTTTGTTGTATTTCTTGAGCTCAATAGCGAATTGCAAATGAAGAAAGAAGAAGCAGGATTCAAATATCGTGGAGTTTGAACGATGATTAAAGCGGCGTCAATGTTTGAACTATTCATTTCTTTGCTTGTATCAACTTCAATTTTCTCGACTTGGATAACGTATTTTGAATTGAACCGCAAATCAATTTTAAGTTGAGTCTAGAATTTACAAAAAAATAAAACTAAACGAACTAGTTACATTTTATTTTTTGACAACTAGAATGAAATGCGGGAAGGAAAAAATCAATAAAGCAAATAAAATATCAGTATTGATACATAGATCATATGAATATATTGATAGTGAGGTATTGAAAAAATTGTTTATTGCTTTGGTAAGATCCCGTTTAGAATTTGGTAATGTTGTTTGATTCTCGAGACTCATTAAGGATAGAAAACACATTAAAGCAGTTGAAAAAATAAAGAGAGCCTCTCAGATAATACCGGAATTGAGGAACATGTCATATATATATATATATATATATATATAGAGAGAGAGAGAGAGAGGAAGATTAAGTTGCCTAGTGTGATTTATAATCGAACATGTGGAGATATGATTGAAGTCTATTGATGTAGACAAGGTCATTACTCCGCAAATTCCCAGCCTATTTTTTTTTGTTAAAAAATCTATGCTAATTAGAATAAAACAAAAATTCCAACCAATTTCCTCGACGTATCATTTCTATCCAGCCAAGTGTGCAAAACCTTTCCTTTTACTACTGTAAGTGGCTGAATAAACATATGGCAACAAAAATTATATCGTTAATGAAGAGTTGTCTCGTTTTTGGAGTTGCTAACGCCTTCGGCAACTCGTTCCTACTAACCTGAATCTCCAAGAAGCAGCTCTAAGTTGCGTCAT
The DNA here is from genome assembly GCA_963585895.1 of Sepioteuthis lessoniana. Taxonomy (NCBI): domain Eukaryota; kingdom Metazoa; phylum Mollusca; class Cephalopoda; order Myopsida; family Loliginidae; genus Sepioteuthis; species Sepioteuthis lessoniana. The sequence continues at coordinate 365,778 of CAUZXS010002295.1, forward strand.
TCCCCGTTCTGCGGGCCTTTAAGATCACGACCTGGGCGCAGAAAGTATAGATAAAGCAACCAGTCGGAAGAATCACGTGGTCATCCCAATGATACGACCACAATGCGACTTTATGGTTAAATAAATACCATAGTATGTTTTGGTTCGTAATTGGAACTAATGTTAATGATTAGATAGAAAAGACCGGCCATACTTTTTAGTCTTGTAACATAGCTTTATCTAATGAATATTCCCAACCGACAACGCGTTAATCAAGAGAGTATTACTAGGGGATATGACAAGATAACTAATCGAAGGAGGTGTCCTCGTGGCGTAATGGTTAAAGCGATGGACTGCGGAATCGTAGTAAGCGAGTTCGTTCTCCAGTCGCGCTATTACGTTCACTTTCGGACAAATACCGTTGGGAAAGGTATGAACGCCGTTATCCTCCCAGCTGTGGTTTAAAAAGTACCACTACTGTTCTTCTTGGAGAATAGTTTTGGTTTTAAATAACCTACAAAGGTTGATATGCCATTAAACAAAGAAATCAAACCAAACAACTAATCGATAATATTCTTTTAGTAATAGGGTGGTTGATTCTTGGAAGAAATTACCGTCAGCAGTGGTAAATGCCTCTTTATTGAACTCTCAAGTCTTGGTTAGATAAATCGGGAGATAATCATAAACACTCAATAGAAATGCAATTACCACTTCCACCTCAGGATATATTGAAAATACAAGTGACGACAGCGATGACCAAATGAAATGTATTAAAACTAAATAAATGCTGCTGAAGAAGAGGATATTGTTATCACTTTCACGACTACGATTTGCTTAGCAAGTTACAGTTTGCACACATTAAGATGGTTTTTGATCATCAAGTCATACTTTTAGCACGGATTTCCCTATCACCATCCGTCCCTATCATTCATCGCTCCCGGCAGGTCTCTCAAACTACATCCTGTGTCCACACAAAGCTCTTTTAGGTAAGTTCTTGTTGGTCGGCCAATACTGGCACGTCCATTTGAAGGGGTCCATAAGAGAACATCACTTATGAGTTCGTCCTTACTTCTCCAGCAGAGTGCCGCATATCTTCTTCGTCTTATTGGGATGATTTTAGAGATGGGGTTAAGTGTCCGTACAGCTGTTGTTTCGTGGGCTGTTGCTTCCAGGATTTGTTCAATTTAGCTCGTAGCATTCTTCTACAGTTCCCGTCTAGCTTTTTCTCGACACGTTTTGTCAGCGTCCACGTGGTGCCTCCATGCAGTAGTATTGACACCACCGCTGCTTGAAAGAAAAACCGTTTTATTTTATCGGATAGATCAGACTTCCATTTAATCTAAAGTTTATCGATAGCAGTTGACACCTTCGGTAGGTGTATATTGATCTCACTTTAAGTAGATGAGACGCTGCTGCCGAAGTACGGGAACTTGTCTACTAATTTCAGAGGACCGCCATTTAGAGTGGAGATGGCGTCTTCTTGATTAAACACATGTACTCCGTTTTGTTTGCGTTCACGTGGATTCCAATACCTCCTGCTGTTTGCTCCAAACGATTCAGTTTCGGTAGGTTTATTTGCAAGAAGCGCTATGTCATCTGCATTTTCTGCATCCGTTATACTTTCGGCGGGATATTGTCTGCTTTTTGCTTTTTTTTTTTTTTTAGCGTAAAGCCATTTTTGATTAGAACTATCGATGTTCTTAGTACGTAGTCTAAGCAGATTATAAACAGATATGGGGCTAATGTATCCCCTTGTAGAACTCCAGCAACAATGTCAAAGGAGTCTGTGTCTCCATCAGGTGAGCGAATCTTGACTTTTGTGTTACTATAGAGCATCATTATATTTTTCTTCGGAGAGACCATAAGCCAGAAATATTTGTTCTATATTCCCTCTGAGTATGGAATCAAATGTCTTAGAGAAATCTACAAACACGTGTGTTGCCACCAGTTTTTTTTTTTGCGCGAACGAACTAAGATTCTACGATTGTTAAAATTTGTGATATGGATTGATTTCTCCAAAAACTGTTTTCATTTTTCTGAGAATTTTCTCAATTTCAGGTTCGATGCGATTAAGAAACAGAACATTATTGCTATTCATTAAGTATTCCAATCTAATTCAATATTAATCATTTGTTTGCACATAGTTAAATGGCTGCAAGAAATTAATAATAATTCTTCAGTAAAGGGTTGAAAAGTCCTCCTTGACCCATAGGTGACCGAGAACCTGGAAGTAATGGCAATAGAAGGGTACTCCACAAAGCTCTTGGACCGGAGCCTCAACATATGATGTGTAGTGCCATATTCGGGACTCTTGTTGGGGGATTCTTACCCCTTTGCAGAGATGTAGTTGGCGTGTTCAACAACCCGAGCTGATTGGGTTTGGTTAGCGAGTTAGATAAGGAGATATCTGATAGGGAATTTGAATTTCACTGGATTTTCTTGACTTTTAGCTTTGTGCTAAATTAAGCTACAACTTCATGAATTATCGTATACAATTTGTTTGCTCTCTGTCATACAAGTCTGAGATAGATAACAGTACATACTGATACAAAGTGTAATTAATTAAGTAGTTAGCAGTCTCATCGTTGATTAATTACGGTGATCTTGGGGTGAACTAAAGCTTCCATCAGGACACGACATTAAGTCTTCATTGTTGATTTGAAGCTTAAAAGACTGGTACAACAAATATTTTTATGTTCATTTCGACATTTTAACATTTTACTTTATTTTTGACATTAATAATAAGGGTGGTAAATGTTTTAAAATATATACAATCCTAATAAGAACTCAAATAGAATATTGTACTATGGTCTGGGCTCCAAAGTCGAGACATGGAATTAGAATGTTGGTAGCGTTTTCCTCTGGTAGATTATTTGTTTGTTCGTTTGGGTTTGAAGGTATATTGGTTTGGTTTTGTGGGTTTTATGGCATATCAACCCCTGTAGGCCATTCAACGCCAAATCCATTTCTTATGTAAATAATCTGTTCTATTTAAAACAACCCAGTTCAGCACAAGCGCACAGTTTAATTGTCAAAAACATTTCCATTTCAAACTATTCATTTAAGGTATATCAACGCTTGTAAGTTATGTAATGCCAAATCCTGTTTATACCAACATATTAGATCGATGATTTGCAAACATCTTGTAGATAACATTTTTGGTTTGGTTTGGTTTCTTTGTTTAATGGCATATCAACCTTTGTTGGTTATTTAATGCCAAAGCTATTCTCCTAGAAGAACAGTAGTGGTACTATTTAACCCATAGCTGGGAGGATAAGGGGGTTCAATACCTTTCCCAAGGGTATTTGTCCGAAAGTGAACGTAATAGCGCGACTGGAGTACGAACTCACGTACTACGATTCCGCAGTCCATCGCTTTAACCATTACACCACGAGGACACCCCATAACATTTTTAAATAATCCATCTTTTTTTTTGCGCTCAAAGTCAAATGGTTTCAAGTATTTCTGACATAAAGGATTCAATTTACTATTAATCATTTTGTTTGAAGACAGTTAAATGGTTTCAAGTATTGCTATGTAACACTAACAATTTAACACCAGTCATTTGTTTGCACACAGTTAAATGATTATACATATTTATCATTTGTAAGTGAATAGTTTGTGGGTAATCTTAATTTTAAAGGAGTTAGGAATAATTTGTTTGTCCACAAGTATTGCTATTGTTTCTACACAGTTAAATGGTTTCAATTATTGTTATCTAGAGTATTGACATGATGGTTAGAGTGTTCGCCAATGGCTCGGGAGACCTGGGTTCAATCCCAGTTCGAGTCATACCAAAGACTGAAAAAAATGGTACTTGATGCCTCCTTGCTTAACACTCAGCATTATAAGGTAAGGATCAAGGGTAGTGGAGCAATCCAAGGAAAGGAGTAGCGCCTTCTCCTACACTTTGAAGTAGTAGCTATCGAAAAGGGAGCCTTCGAGTCACCCTCGACTATGGTCGCCAACTTTACTTTTACTAATTGTTATCTAACACTAACATTTCTCTTTAATATTAATCATTTGTTTGTGATTTCGGTTTCTTTATTCTTTTATTTCATATCAATCTTTGTAGGTTATTTATTGTCAAAGCCATTCTCCTAGAAGAACAGTATTGGGACTATTTAACCCATAGCTGGGAGGATAAGGGGGTTCAATACCTTTCCCAAGGGTATTTGTCCGAAAGTGAACGTAATAGCGTGACTGGAGTACTAACTCGCTTACTACGATTTCGCAGTCCATCGCTTTAACCATTACACCTCGAAGACAACCCCTCATTTGTTTGCAAACGGTGAAGTGGTTTCACTTATTGTTAGCTAACACTAATTATTCTGTTCAATACTATTCATTCACTTGCACACAGTCAAATGCTTCCAAGTATTGTAATATAATGCTAATAATTTTATTTTGCATACAGATAAACGATTTCAAGTATTCCGCACCAATAGTTTTATTTGCACACAGTTAAATGCTTCCAAGTATTGTTATATAATGCTAATAATTCTATTTTGCATACAGATAAACGATTTCAAGTATTCCGCACAAATAGTTTCATTTGAACACAATTAAACGGTTCCAAATATTGCTCTGTATCACTAACAATTTAATTAAACATTAGTCATTTGTTTACACCCAGTTAAATGGTCAAAGAGTTTTTTTTAACAATTCTATTTGACAGATCATTTGGTTGGTTTGATTTGGTTTTACAGCATATGAACCATTTTAGTTTATTTAATGCAAAATCCTCTTTATACATAAATAAAAATTAAAAAACTCATAGTTTTGCAGATAACATTTTACAGTGAGCCAGACCTAATTTGTTTGCATACAGTTAAATGGTTATACATATTTTTTCTAAGTAAATAGTTTGTTGGTAATCTTATTCAGTTTTTTGCACGCAAGTATTACTATTGTTTACTCTCAGTTAAATAGTTCCAAATATTCTAACACGAATATTTCTATTTAGTACTAATCATTTGTTTGTACTCACTTAATTGGTTTCAAATATTACTATCTAATAAATAATTTCATTTGCACAAGGTTAAGTGATTTCAAGCATCGCTCTTTAACAATTCAGTTTCGGCACACTGTGAAACACTAATAATTCTATTCAACATTACTCATTCGTTAGCACCAGTTAAATTGTTCCAAGTATTGCTAAGTATAGTTAACAATAGTCAAACCGTTCAATTTTTAATAATTCGATTTAACAAAAATCATTTGTTTGCACTCAGTTTAGATGTCAAACAGTTCGATTTGACCCATAGGTAGGACCTTATCAGGTGCTACCCCTCTGGGTCAGAGTAGAACTGGGAGCAATGGAAATGAAGGAGTACTCCACATAACCCAAAGCTCCAGGACTGGAGTGTCACCATAAAATGGTTAATTGTCATATACAGAACACTCTCCGGGGAGGGGTCTTACCTCTCTGCAGAAATACAGTCGACGTATTCTACAGCCACAGCCGACTGGGCTTGAAATTGGAATGTAATATTCAATTTGCCTTTAGTGACACTACAAGTTTCCAGAGCGATGTTGAATAATAACTCTTCGTTTTGCCGTTCCACCACTCCGTAAGGGGGTCTGAAATTAAAGATTATTTCCTGTAGAACGTTTTTCTACCTATGGAGCTCGACTACATTAGTTTTGTTGTGTTTTTAGGCATATCAAACCGTGTGGGTTATTTAATGTCAAATCCTGTTTACAGATATATATTATAATAGTTTGTCGGTAATGTTTTTAAACGAGCCAGAAGTCATTTGTTTGTTCAATAGTTTCTACTATTGTTATTCAACACTAATAATTCTATTTTATATCAATCACTTTTTGCACGCAGTAAAATGGTTTCAATATTGCTCTTTATTGTTTGAACACAGTTAAATAGATTCCAGTATTGCAATGTAACACTTATGGTTCTATTTGAAAAGTTAAATGGTTTCAAATATTACCATAATTCTATTTGACTTATATATAGGTTCCTATCAGGTACTACCACTCCGGGTTTGAGTAGACCTCGGAGTAATGGTAGTGGAGGGGTACTCCACATTCCCCAAAGCTCCAGTACTGTAGTGTCACCATTAGATAGTTGAGTGTCCTATCCAGGGCACTTTTGGGGGGACTACTCCTCTGAAGGGTTGCAGTCGGCGTATTCTACAACCCGAACCGACTGGGTTCCAACTATTATTATTATTCACCACTTAACTCGGGAAATATGAAAGGATTCATGCATTTCGCAAATACAATGAAACGCAATAAAATGCTAACGGTATCGTCCTGAATTTGATCTAGGCTCATCGCATCCATTTTCTATGGTCCACTACACTACCACACTTCTTAATTGTTGAAGAGCTTATTAAACTGCATTATCCGTCAGTCTCGCGAGACTATTGATCTTGATCTCAGCAGAGGTCTGGAAAAGGTTGTATGGAAGACCGACCGTTGCCTATGGAGCAGTTTTCCCCAAATCCAATGTTCAAGTGAAGGACAAAGTGCTATACGAATTTGGCTTAGTGTCACCACAGGAGTTGGTAGAAGGAGGTTGAAATCAACAGCGGATTACCATAGAAACTCCAATTTACGGATTTTACCATTCTTCACGTGAAATTTATCTTGTTACGCTGGTAGGGGGTTTGAATTCGAAACTTTTTTTATTTTCTAAAACCGATTGTCCAACCAAAGCTCGAGATTCAACCTGACCCACTACACACAGCAATATTTTCATTTTTAAGAGACGGCGTCTATTTAGAGACAAACTGAAACATTCATTTTCACAGATCTATCTCTAGTTAAGACACTAAAGAGCATTTGGCGATGAGGGTTCAATTCCAGAGATCTGGAAAGATGGGAGTACGTTCTCATCAGCATTACTCATATGTCCACTGACTCGGAGGGATAGTATCTGTTAGGTTGGTTGGAGTTTTGTTATATTAACCCTGTTAGGTTATTTAAAGCCAAATCCGTTTATACATATATATATTTTCGGCAAATATTTTGTTTTTAATCAAATTGTTTCAGCGTGAGAAAACTAGTTGATTAAGTTTCCTCCACAGGCATATACTTTGCAGATTTATCTTATATTTTATTTATATCTGCTATGTTGAGTTTCGTAATTATGTTGTCAGTTTTGATATCCATAAAAAAGTAAAGTTGGCGACCTTAGTCGAGGGGAACTTCGAACTACGTCCCTTATACGTGTAGGTTCTCGAGTTCGACAAACACCTGAAGAAGGCCGGAGGACACATCGGTCGAAACGTTGTAGAAATAACAATAAAGATGAAGACAATAGTCCTAAAACCCTTAATGATAAAAATCATCAAGCTTCGTCTTAGAAATTTAGACAACGTAGAGATATGTTTGTATTTCTTCACCACCTTTAATGTTTATCGTTTTATAGTTCGTAGACCCTTGCTTTCTTCAAGCTGTTTAATTGCCTCTTTTGTAACTTAAGATAACTTCGTTTCTTAACTCCCTTTAAAGTATTGAGTTTGTTTTACAGGTTAGCCTTGCACTTAAAATCGTTTAATTGTTTTTGTTGTGCGTTTCTACGAGTAGTTTGCCACTTGGTTTGGTTGGGCTGCGAGTTTTTCAGTTAGCTGTTAAGTTAGCTGAAATCTTTGAGCGGGAATGTAAGTCAAATTGGAAAGTGCAAGCGAGTGCACCCGTGACCAACATATGGGACCTGTCAATTCTACATTGGAAGACCAAATGTAAACACAATAGATTCATGTCTTGTCACAAGTTTGATTGAGTAAATGAAAACGGTAAAAATTTGGGGACACATGTGAGATGACATCACACTATCGATATCCTGAATTTAGATATATAAAAATCAGCGAATATTGAAAAAGTTGTCAGTTTTCAGAAGTTAACGTTTAGAGACTTTACTTTGGGTCGGTGGAGGGTGTCTATTTGTGTCTGTTTATAGACCCTTGCAGATTTTATCTCTCTTGTGCTATTGTATGCAGTCTCAACATCGAACAATATATCTGGATAATAAAGTGACAATTTTCTATAAATATATTGGACATATTACCATATTTACCGACCCTTTCCGCTCGGGCAGGATATGACACAAGGTCAATTTTTAAGCGGAGTTTAACAGGTTTCAATTCAGAGTTTTCCTTCTCCTAGACTAGTTGCCTTACCAAGGCTGAAGAACCAAGTCTGTTCTACTATTTACCCATAGCTGGAGGGAGAATAATTGGATTCATACCTTTCCCAAGGGTATTAGTGCCATGTGAAATGCAGTCAGTCTCGTCTAGGATTTGAACTCGTGTCGCCGTGTCCATTTCCTACGACGATAACCATTACACCACGGGCACCTCTATATTGGACATATTACTGTTACCCCAATACCTTCCAATAAATCATTGTTAATTGTTGACGGAGAGTTCTGGTCTTGGAGTTGCCAACACCCAGAAAACTTTATTCCAACGAATCCCCCCGACCATTGAAAGAAGTTCCGGATGGATTGAGTCATACCCTCTCTGTGGAGCTTTCAAAAACAACGTAGGCACAGAGGGGATTGGTAAACAGATTACCTGGAAACGCGTTTGACACCGTTACCAGGATAAGACCAATTATTATTTCAATTGTTACCACAAATGTTTTCGTGCACAACGGTATTACATTTGGCGCTGGTATCGGCGTTGGTACCAGTAACCGGACCAAGCAATTTTATCATATTTGGTGCCGTGTCCAGAACAGTGTTACAAATGGTACTGCGACCGCAAAATTCTTATCTTTTTCACTGTTCAAGGTTTTGCCTAACTGTAGATGACTTTTTTCTCAAGAATTGAGACAATTTAGCTAAATAGGTTTCTTTCAATAATTCTTGTACAATAAATCTTGAGAATTCTGTCTCTTAATTTTCTGAATGAGATTCAGAGAGTTTTCGTTTTGTTTTTGCCATGTATATTTTTTCGCTGGTCCTGTGCTTCACTACTCACCATGCTGTCCAACTGCTGTTGGAAATTTACCATCGGGGAAATCCATTGGCCTTTGTTGAAACGGGGATACATAGACCATTATTTTCGTTTCGGGAGTGAGATTTCGAGCCCCAGCAAATTTCAGACTTTCAGTATCCAAATCTAGTGCCTCAACGTTACTCTCGACGTGTTTGACCCTCAGCAAGCACATTTTAGCACTTTAAAGATGAAATAGGGTTGTTAGTTTGTTCGTCAGTATGTTGTGTTTCTGGCGTCAACATGGCACCAAATATACGAGTGTAGCACTCTGGCACCATATCGAAAGTTATAACACAGCACAATAAAAAACAATTTATTGTTTCAGCGTTCGAAAGTCTATTTGGGAGTGCATCACTTACAGTAGTCAGCAAAAAGAGAGAGGTTGGTAAAGGAATACGTTAACAGAATTTGATAGACAAAGACTAAACTGTGGGACAGGCATTTAGTTATTTCTTCGCTGGCTGCTCGCCTCTGCATGCGTGACGCCCCTCTCGATGCCTCTTCGTCGTCTGTCGCTTGTGACTTCCTGACTGACCGGGACGTCTTTAAATTTCTTTCTTCTATGCGTTCTTCTAATCATTCTTTAATGCTTTAATCACAGTTAATCCTTAAATCTTTGAGAGAAACGTCATTATTAAATATCAACTGATATCTACCTAATTGTTAATCTTGATATATTCTACTTACAACTGATTCTAAAAAAAAAAAAAAAAAACCCCAACTCGTCTATTTTATTTTGACATACGTAGACATGTATAAGCGAAACATGGTCTACGCAACTCTGACCTTTCCAAATCGAAAACCTGCAACTTCGAACTCGAAGTTTTACTAAAAAGCAATTTATTACTAAAATAATTTACTAAAATTCCTAATTATTTTACAATAAGTGAAATACAATCGCAATTTGACATGATTTGCCGGTTGATCGTATCGGACTTCTCCGACCGTTCTTCAAGCTAAGTAAGGGCTAAAGTGGACTATTGCAAGTCACGTAACTACTTTAGAAACTGGTTGGCAGGGTTTTATGGCATATCAGCCCTTGTAGGTTATTTAATGCCAAGTCCTGTTATTACATAAATCAAATGTTTATGTTTTGTAAACGAATAGTTTGTAGGTAACATTTTTGAACCAGGGAAAGCTCATTTCTTTGCAGACTGTTAAGTATTCCTATATAACACTAACAATGCTATTTGATATTGCCTTTTATTCGCCCTCAGTCAAATGGTTTCAAGTAAAGCTATCTAAATCTAATACTTTTATGGGCACACAGTTAAATAGTTTTAAGTATTGCTATGCAACTCTTACAAATAAGTTTAGTTATTTGCTTACACACACTTAAATGGTTAAACAGTCCTAGTTAACTTATAGATGGGACTCGAACTGATACTACCACGCCGGGACAGAGTAGACCTGGAGTAATGGCAACGAAGTATTACGCCACATTCCACAGAGTTCCGGGACTGAAGCCTCACAGTTAAATTGTTTCATGTCATATCCAGGACACGAGCAATGGTGTGTGTGTGTGGGGGGGTCTTTCCTCTTTGCTGTCTGCATATTTTTCAGTCTCAGCCGACTGAACTCTTTAGCAATCGTGTCACGGATCCCGTCCTCGAGCATTATCGCCTATGATCAACAGAGGGTCTTGCTGAGTTTTTTTAAATCTCTGCGCAGTGTTGCAGTCGTTGTATTCTAGAACACCAGGGCTTACCTGTTAGGGTCATATCTATGGGTAAAATAAATCTGAAAAATTTTTGGAATTTATTCGTTTTGGTTTCTTTATTTTATGGCATAACAACCTTTGTGGGTCATTTAATGCCTAAACCATCCTAGTAGAAGAACAATAGTGGTGCTATTGAACCTATAGCTGGGAGAATAAGGCTTAGGGTTACCTTTTCAAAGAGTATTAATCTAAAAGTGAATGTAATAGTGGGACGGGAAATCGAACGTGCTATGTCATTGTTTAGAACGTTAGCCATTTCGCAACGGGAACTCTTTATTAGCATTAGATTGGAATGCCATATAACTGTAAATTAGTTGTACTCAGAATAGATATTCGACGCTAGAATTGCTTATAAAGGATTATTATATTAGTTACTTGATAGCATGTAACTGTGATAATAAACGACTAAAATTTAATCGAAATAATTATTAGTGCTACATAATTTAGATTGGTTTTATGGCATATCGACCATTGTAGGTCGTTTAATGCCAAATCCTTATTATTCATATATCAAATATATGATTTCTAAACACATTTTGAAAATAACATTTTCAAACAAGCCTGAGTTTGTTTTTTTGCACTTAGTTAAATAGTAAGTAAGTAAAGTTGGTGACCTTAGTCGAGGGTAATTCGAAGGCTCCCTTTTCAATAGCTACTACACCGACGTGTAGGAGAGGGTGCTACTCCATTCCCTGGATTGCTCCACTTTACCCTTGATCCTTATCTTATAGTGCTGAGTGCTAAGCAAGTCGGAATCAAGTACCATTTTCTAAGTCTTTGGTATGACTCGACCTGGGATTGAACCCCGATCTCCCGGACCATTGGCGAACACTCTACTCTTTAGGCCAATTCTTAATTTCAAACAATTCGGTTTAGCATAAGTAGAGTCTTTTGTTCATGCAGAGTCATTGGTTTGAATATTGTTTTGTTTACAAACTGTTCTATTCCAAGCAATTCAGTTTAGCATGTCGACAAAGTTAAATGGTTCCAAGTATTGCTATGTATCACTAAAAATTAAATTAAATAACAATCAATCAATCAATCATGTCAGAAAATTCAAACTACACAGAGAACCAATTCCCTTCTGTATCACTGAAAGCATTTGAGACGTTTCTACCATTTACTTGTATCGATCTGAGCAGCGAAAAAAATAACTGCAAGATTGCTCGATCTTCTTCGCTGAAATAACGGGATGTTCAATCTTCTGAAAACAGTCTTCAGAGATTTCTATCTCTATATTAATATTTCTCCGCAGCATTCTTCACATTTCAAAGAAAAAATATGAAATTTAAACGCGCTGAAAAACGTTCGCTATTGCGAATACAATTTACTTACAAAAACTTGTGTAACAAATTATTTATATTCATCTCTGTATAACTAAAATGCATTGTTTCTATGTAACGGTAAACAAGTAAAAATAAGGGTACATAACAGCGAAATTTATATCAGAAAAATACACTGAAAATGCGTTGATTTATATGATTGATTTTAACGGCTTACCAACCCATCTGGTGTTATTTTTTGCCAAGAGGTTCGGGAATCACGTACATTGTATGTCTATATTTACATCTATTGTACAGATTTTATAATAGTCTTTTTTTGCGCGATGTAATAGTGTTGTATTGCCATGAACAACTATACATACACATATGCATGCAGAATCATAACAACGACACAATAAAGACGAGCAACACAGTTCTTTTGAAAAATATACCTCTCACTTTATTTGAAAGGGTTCGAAAGGGTTACTAAAGGTTTTACTGTGTGAGAGTTGAATTGGAGGCTAAACAGAACTGCAACATATTGACCCCCATTCTTATGGCCATAACAGCGTTTCTTTCCCGTTCTCCTGGGTTGCTCAACAGGGGGCCTGGGGGCAAAGCCTCTCTGGGACATATTCCTCATTCCAGCATCTTCTCTCCAACTTCCTGTGCACCAAATTATATAATAATTTGACGTCCACTCTTCTTCCTGCGAGCGTCACAATTTCGCACTCAATTCAACCCGTCCACGGTCAAGGTTATATCTTGATATTCCTCGACCTGATGCACCTGTTATTTACGTAGGTGCATTTCCTATTTTGATAGCTTGGCCGGGGTCCATATGTTACAATAGTTTCGATTATTTCTTAATCTTTAACAGCCATATAACTAAATTATTTGATTTAATAATAGATACTTCAGTCGGCTAAAGCTGTAGAATAAACCGACTGCATGTCTCCAGAGAGGTATGAACCATTCCCCAATGAGTATCCTGATAGGACACAAAACAATCTGTTGATGAGGCTCCAGTAATGTTGGAGTTTTGGGGAATGCGGAGTATCCCTTCGATTCTATCGCTCCAAGGTCCACTCTGGCCCGGAGAGGTAGCACCGGATAGGATTCCCTCTATTGGTCAAATTGAAGTGTTTTACAGTTAAACTAAAGGAAAATAAATGACATGCGAAATTGAATTGCTTGAAATAGCACTGTTTGATCATTTAACTTTGTGTATAATGACCTATTTAATTGAAATATAAATGTTTAAATATGTATACACAAATGAATATATACATTATAAACTCCCAAACATATATATATATATATATATATGCTTACATAAAACACACAAACATCATATATATATATATATATATATATATATATATATGCATGCATAAACGTAAACATATATATTCTGGTAATGTTGAGCACCTCTTCATTGCCATTGTTACCAAGTCCACTTTAGCCAGGAGAGGTAGCACCTGATAGGGTCCTATCTATAGGTCAAATAGAACTGAACTATACTTATGCCAAAGGGAATTATTTGAAAAAGAACTGTTTTGACATTTAATTGTGTGTAAACAAAAACTATTCGTATACTAAACTGAATTGTTTGAAATAGAACTGTTTGACTAAACTGAATAGCTTGAAATGGAAATGTTTTTGATAAACTGTACTTATGCTAAAATGAATTGCATGAAATAAAACTGTTTATTTGTATAAAAATGGATTTGGTATCAAACAATCTACAAAGGTTGATATGCCATAAAACCCAAACAAACAAAACATATATATATATATATATATATACTTAAAAAAAAAAACCCAACGAAACCGGTCATATAGGATTATAAATTTATTTCTATCCTGTTACGCATTTTTGAAATTTCCAAAAACACGAAAAAAAATTAACAGGACATCTTCAGATCATTTTGATAAAAAAAAAAAAAAAGATCTGAAGAAGTCCTGTTAATTTTTTTTCGTGTTTTTGGAAATTTCAAAAATGCGTAACAGGATAGAAATAAATTTATAATCCTATGTGACCGGTTTCGTTGTTTTTTCTTAAAGAATTTATTGCTCTGTATTATTGATACATTGAGCTCTTTACCAGGAAAATTTAAATATTCATTCATGAATAATTTCTTGTCCGGATGGAATTACTCCCAACTCCGGTTTAACTGGACCAAGAATACAATATATATATATATATATATATATATATAGAATCACAAACACACACACACACACACATATATATAAACACAAACATATACATTTACACAAACATACATATATATATATATATATATATATATTGAAGCACAAACATATATATATATAAACACAAACATATACCTTTACACAAACAAACATATATATTTATATACACACACACACATATATATATATATATATATATATATATATATATATATATATATTCACCCACAGTTTCGTTGTGTCATAACTCTTCAGTGTGGCTAGACACACTGGACTCTTCAATCTCTGATCAAAACCCGCCAAACTTGACGCTTGACATATATCCGACCGCTATATAATTTTTTATCTGCTGCTCCAAATATAAAAGTATGTATGTTGGGCGACCCTAAGGCTCCCTTTTCCATAGCTACTATACCAAGGCGTAAGGGAGGGCGCTACTCCTTTCCCTAGATTCCTCCATTTTACCCTTGATCCGTAATTCATAATGCTGTGTGTTAAGCAATGTGACATGATATACCATTTTTTGAATGTTTGGTGTGACTCGACCTGGGATTGAATTCCGGTCTCCCGTTGCAATGGTGAACATATATATATATATATATATATATATATGCTAACAGTGACCCATTGGACTATTGGATAGAGTATTCACCAATGGCCTGGAATTTATTCAACACCATTATGAACTTAAGGTACAAAGAGGAACTTTCGCTCTGTGTTTTCATACAAAAGTTGCTGGTGGAGCCGAGGGTAGCAGTACCACCTTAGCCACCGAAATTGAAAAATTAAAAAAAGATGTTTGGAAATCTCTTCTCTGCCTAAATTATATTCAAATACATAACTGATTTTTTTATTCATCTGAAGAAGGTCATTTTATAGACCTGAAATAAATTAATAATGAAACTACAAAACTGAATTTTTTCTTTCAATTTCATAAAAAATGTTTTCGCTTTGCACGTGAGTTTCGATGCATTTTTAATCTGAAATTAATTATTCATTCGATACCCGTTGGCATAGAGCACAACTGGATATTCCTCCCTCTTGGATATTACTTAGTTGTCTAATGCTTAGACTATTTTCCTCCGATTATATATATAATTAAAGAATATAGACATCCTTTGTCTACAAATTTTTGTATTTGTCCTTTCGAGTCACCGCATCGAGTTTATTATAACCAGCGGGAATTGGTTGATGAATCACCCATAATCAATTGGTTCCCTAGTACTTTCAGCTCGATCTTGGTCTATCATCAGGGGGGTGTATATTACAAAAGCGATGTGACTTTTGCATGTACGTTACTACTTTGTAAGAGTTAAGCATTTATACTGGTGTGTTGTAGTAGCGTTTATTTTTAAACTGGTTCTTTTAGTAGCAGATGTAGCTAAAGACATTTAAGTATATTAGTACGGGATTCAAAATTGATTTTATTGAGTTTAGGTAGTTTTTTTCTAATGTAGAGCGCTTCGAAAATCTGTAATTTTGCTTGTTATTTTGTGGTTCTAATATTGCAGTTTAAAAATAAACGCTACAACACCAGAATGTCTGTGCTGTTTAATCAAATATGTATTAACGATGAAATGCTGCCCAAATACTCATACATTATCATCATCATCATATCGTGCTGGCAGCACGGATATCTCTGACCCTCTCTCGCCACTCCTCCCTATCGTTCATCGCCCTAGGTAGGTCTTCAGGACAACAACCTGTATCCTCACATAGCTGCTGAATGTACGTTCGTGCTGGTCGTCCTGCTTTTGCGCGGCCGTGTGTGGGGATCCATAAGAGTACATCTCTTATGAGTTCATCTCTGCTTCTCCAGCAATGTCCTGCATGTCTGGTTCGCCTAACTTGAATAGATTTCGTGATAGGGGGCAGGTGTCCGTACAGTTGGTGTCTTGTGGGGTGTTGCTGCCAGGACTTGTTGAGGATTGCACGCAGCATTCTTGTGTAATTGCCATCTAGTTTCTTCTCCAGCCGTTTTGTTAGCGTCCATGTAGTGCATCCATATAGCAGTATCGATGTGACCGCTGCCTGGAAGAAACTGCGTTTCATTTTATCGGTTAGGTCTGATTTCCATATAGTCGATAGCCTATTGATAGCTGTCCATGCTTTCGTTATCCTCGTTTCGATGTCCTTTTCGGTTGATTCGACGCTGCTTCCTAGGTACGTGAATTTGTCTACTAGTTTAAGAGGGGTTCCTTCTAGATACACACACACATAAATATTCTCATATATATATATGCACCCACGTAATCATATTTTAGGCATACATTCGTACGTGAATAAAAATATCTCAACATGCGTGACTATCAAGTCTATGTTGACAAGACTGCTTATGGGACAAACAATTTGAATCGTTTTCCCTATATGTTCAAGTTTTTTAAAAGAACCCTCTCCCATATTTCATGGATTTTTTTTGAAAACTGATCACTTTTAGGTATCTCCATGGACTTTCGACAAGAACCGACGCGTCACATCCTAAGGCTTGTAATACACTTATCTTTCTGTTTTAGATTTAGTTTTATTTGTTTAAATAAATGTAAAAAAGCAAAAACTGAAATAAACTTACTCAAATCAATGCAATAAATAAAAAAATTAAAACGTGAAAAAAAACAAAACAACAACCCTGAAATAAAACAAGAAGGATAACAACTGTAAATTTTTATATTGGAAAGTTGTTTACACTCCAAAACAAATCCTACGTATGCGAATTACTTTAATAAAAGATAGAAAAAATCTGTTATTTTTCCGATTTAAGTAAAATTCTCTTCATTTATAAATTTGTTATGTAAACGGATTTTTCTAAAAAAAAAATTTGGTCTTTTTAAAGAAACAAAATCAATACTCCTATTGTTTAAATTTAAGAAAGCTCAAAATATTAATTTGGTAAAATTACTTAAATTTCGGTAAATGATTAATTTTAACGGCATGCTATTGTAAATGCATAATTACATCATTAGCGTTCTTCACGAGTGTTTGTTTTTGCACATGGTTATATAATATCAATTATTACTATCTAATACAAATAATTTGAACATAGTTGCACAATTTCAAGTATTCCTATCTAATATTAATTACTTTATTGTTTCAATTCACTATTTCTCTTTAATAATAAATGCTTGTTTTCAAATAGTTATATGGTTTCAAGTAACTAATAATTCTATTATGAAAATAGGGTACAAACTTATCAAGAAAGCAATTATTCAAAACGTATGGGAAGTTTTTTGTATCAATGATTCACTTTTTACAATAAATGAAACTTAAACACTCACAGGAAATATTAAGGAAAAATTTTCATATACAGTACATGACTTTGATAAAATGTAAGCAATAATAAAGGAGAGAGAGAGTTAATATACCTCGTTCACTACACTACAGGAGAAAATGTGCTCCAAGGTCGAATAAAAGCCCCTTTTCTGAGTATACAGAGAAGAAAGGAACGAAAAATAACTATAAGCAAAAGTATTGTGGAAGTGTTAACTGGATTAATAATAACGGTTATGGGCAGGTTCACTGACTTTAAGATATTTACATTTTATTCTCTTAAAATGACCTCCTCTTAAGCATATAATAATATTGTGTATCCAACAAAACAGTCACTATATTTATTCTATAATTTAAGCTGTCAACCAGAGAATCTTAATTTTTAACGGTCAACGTTACAAAGTCCGTGGAGGTACCTAATTGCTAGTATGTAAATGATTGATGGCTAATGGCCAAGAAGAAATATTTACGGCGTAAAATTAAATTCAATTCCCACTTTGTTGGTTAATGAAGTTTGAAAAATTTCTGACTTCATTTTTATGAAGCCATACCACCTCCAAGCAATTAAACCACAAAAGAGACACAGAAAAAAAATGACACCCAGAAAGCCAAATGACTTAGAACCCCCACCCAAGAAACAAGGAAAAAAGACAAGAGACCAATGAAAAATAATGAAAAAAAGAGAAAAAAAAAAGAGAACCTAGGAAACAAAGAAAAGAGACCGAAGAAACAAAAAAGAAAGAGACCCAGGAAACAAAAAACAACAAAAAAAGACAAAAAAATAAATAAAAGAGAACCAAGAAAAATGTGAGACACAGGGAACAAAAAGACACTAAAAAAAAAAACATCAGGAAAAAAACTAGAAAACGGAAAGTAACCTCTCACCCCAGAACCATACTCTCGAAAAATGAGGAAAAATGTCAAAGATAAAAGTATCAGAAAAAAAAACCCCTTAAAAACAAAACTGAACCTCTCCCAAGAAAAACAAAAACGAAATTGGCATAATTAATCCTCTGAGTAACAATATTCATGATGAACATTGAGATTGATTATAGGTAATTTAGTATTCTCTTAACGACAAGCGCATATGATCATCTTTCTCAAGTAAAGTAGAGTATTTCATACCTTATTTGGAGGTAGAGGTTAATTATTGGCTTCGAGCATTGCAATTCTAACAGATAAAAACATTTTAAATAAAACATCAGATTTGTACGTCCGACAATATTATTTTAACCTGCCTATGATATATTTGCCAAAATATATCAAACTCCATAAAGAACTTGACATTCTCAATCTTCACAGTGGGACGCCAGGGATTCACTTGCGTGAAGGGAATTATACTGTCACAAGTTATTCCCCAGTCAAAATGAATTCCGTAACATGTCTACACGGACAATGCCAACAGGAGTTTACTGGTTCTGAACGTTTTGGCACCAGAACTGAACTAATCAGAAAATCTGTCCAGCTTTTAGACGCAGAATTGACGTGTGGCCTGTTCGGTAATAGTCGCCTTATTGAACCTGGTACTTTAACCTAAAAAGGGAGTTCCTCCCCCGGTCAACCTCTACCAAGACCATCAAGATTTTCACTACCTGCCCCTCGAACAAAAATGTTTATAGCTTCTGGTCCTAATATTAAACGTGAGAAAGATAAACTGGCTTTGTTCATCCGTTTCAGCCGGCTTATTTTAGCATAGCGCAAGAAGGGGTGGGGAATCATAAAATTGAATGTGTCAAATAATTTCTTTGTTTAATTTCACTGGAAATTTATGTAGTTGTTAATATTATGGGGTGGCGGGAGAATCGAAAATAA